>OY282400.1:4282500-4882500 GCA_958295455.1 Coleophora deauratella | reverse complement strand
GTGCGCGATGCTGACGTGCTGCCTGCTGTTCACCATCATCTCCATGATGGTGCTGGGCATCGGCATCGGCTTCCATTATTGTTTCGTGCAGAACTCAGTAGATGCCATGGGTAAAGAACATAAAAAAACAGTAAAATTAAAAAAATACCAACCCCGACCTGAAAAATTCTTAAAACTACTGATCGAATTTTCATCAAATTTAACTGCTATACAACTTTATTGTAAATGAAAAAAAAATCGCATTTACATCGGTCCACCCGTTTAAGAGATACGAAGCCACAGAAACACAGACTCACACGTAGGCTTCAAACCTATAAAACCCTTCTTTGGCATCGGGGATTTAAAAAAGCGTTGATAGTTTTTTCTTTCATATATACTTGTCGTCTTACTCCATTTTCATAATCCGTATAAAATAACGCGTATGTAGAGTAAAATGTTTTTAACGGTCCGAAGTATGCTTTACGGGACATGGAAAGACTTCTGTGCCCCAGCAGTGGGGCACGTTGGTTTAGTTCGATTTTTTAAATACAAATCGATCACCTGATTAGCGTATTCTCCATGGGAAGTCTTTTTTTTACCGACGAAATAAACCTCTACATAAAATCGGCGAATGTTAACAACCCATAACGTCCCCACTGCAGGGTCATGGGTCTCTTTCCATACTTCGGGACGGATAGGCTATACTCCACACACGGGGGCCAAGTCCGGATTTGTGGAGGTTGTGAGGCTAGTGGCAAAACCCCACTGTCAGAAGTTTTCAAGTCGCCTATAAGGCCTCCGATATGGCTTAATGACTGCCACCTAGTAAAGTAAAATCGGCGAATAACGAGATGAAATCCAACCCTACGAATTGTGTCATTCAGCTAAAGCGGCCAAGGCGACGGGTGTGGGGCGACGCTCCGGCGGCGGCGAGGTCGGCGGCGTGCCGGGCGGCGTGATCCGCTCGCTGGACACGGCGGTGCGCCGCTTCGGCGCCCGCGGGGATCGCGCGCGCCGCGAGGCCGAGCCGCCCGCGCCGCTGCCAGCGGACGTCCCTCAGGGAACTCTCAACTTGAACGATACTCTGGGAGCTCCGCAATTTGATGCCAAGCCGAAGTAAAAATATACCTAAGAATTAGTTTCGTTTAAAGTATCACCCGGGTTATGCCTTCCGATTGTCAATCTGGGCTTGTCATTGTCACCCAGGCATCTGGTCATAAATACCATGCCTTAAACACAAAACAATTACTTGTTTATTAAAAGTTAGTTACTAGTAATTTGTTGATAGTATCATGAAAGAGAACAAACCCCAGCTAACTGTAATTTGGCACTGAAGAAGTTATTATTCCTATTCGGTTTTGTGGTTAGCTTCCGGGGTAATCATGAAATACGAAGAAATCCGACTTCATGAGTACAAACCTAAATATTTACATTTTCAGCCTTAATGAGAACGAGCGCTCCCGTCGCGAGGCCCAGCCGGCGTTACCCGTCAACGAACCTGCTCAGAACAACCATCTGAACTTGAGCCACATCCGCCCCCTCAGCAACCCCCAAGGAAACCTGCTGAACCTCAGCCACATTCAAAATTATCCAGTCGAGCAGAGTCCAAACCAGACGCTAACTGAATACGCTTTACACTACACAAATCTAACGTTGAATAGCCCTGTACAAAATCCTGTGTTAGTCTAGTGATTGTCTCAAATAAAATCAAGTTTCTGTATAAACTGTTTATATTTTTAATACTAAGTAAAATTTGTAAACGATACATAAATACAGCTTGATTATTAAGGTGCGTAGGTGCGATTTACGCTCGTTAACGAACCGGCCTGCAAAACCTCTGTAATATGGCTCCAGCAATCGACAAAAGTCAGAAAATACAGTAGAGTCATGTGGTCGCCTTCACGTAGGAGAAGGAACGGATTGGTCGTTGTTTTTCATACTGCTGAGGGGCCTCAGAAAACCCAAATTGGTCGCATTAACTCGCGATCGTTTGAAGCGTCCGATAAGCTTGCGAGCCAGTGCCTTCTCGTGCTCGGACATTTCTGGCTGCACTGGAGGCCTAGGAAACAGAAAACGATTATGTAGAAAAATACTTTTAAATTATTAAGTTGCAATAGAAGTGCGTTGTATGCGGTGTGCGGTGGCCCTTTCATTTAGGTTGGAGTTTTGTCAAAAACTAAACTACTCGTAGTGGTTCAACCCGGGCAACGGCTTCAAGAACTCCACCCGAATTCTCAACTCGAATCAATTTGTTTGTTTGTAGCCTTAAGGGGTCGTCCATTAATCACGTGAGGCTTGAATGAAAGGGGGGAGAAGGTTCGGAAAAAATCACGAAATATCACAAGGGGGGAGAGGGGGGTATAGTGAAATATGACGTGTATTTTTTCCTGGGTCAAAAAATGATATGATTTAATGTGTGACGGGTAAAATATTTTTAAAATATAATTTTTAACTCGGTAACTTTAATTTGGAAACTTGAACCCTCATGTCAAACTAAAAACTTTTATCTCAGTCGTAGAAAAAAACTCTGATCACAGTTCTTAAAGCTTCAAATGAAGACACAACGGAAAGAACAAGGAACGTCAGAAGTGTTTACGGGAAAATCGACTTTCTCGTAAATACTTTAAGAATATAATAGAATAGAAAATATTAACTGACATTCCTTGTTCTTCCCGTGTGGTCTTCAAATGCAGTAATACCTACTTACTAAATTCTTTTTATATTTTTCATAACATAACTTTATGTTTTTAACTTTTTATGAAACAGATTCTAAATATGGCTGATATTTTCAATTGAAAATACACGTGATACTGGGAGGGGAGGGAGGGGTAGTCTAAAACCTCACGACGTATCACCAAGGGGGAGGGGGGTTATAAAGTCGCCTAAAAAACCTCACGTGATTAATGGACGGCCCCTAACGACTATCAAAAAATAATCATCGGACCTTCAGGCCATATTCTCCAGTTAAATATACCAAGTTTCCTTTAGAAAGACAGTAAGATAATAATAGACCTTCGATTAGGAGACATAGTAGATACCGATTGGAAAGTAATGGAACAAGTTTAGACTCAGGCGCACGCAGACATCTACTATGTAGTTGGGAATTGCGACAGATGGAATTTCAAAGCAAAGTGCGAATTATGTTTTAAAATTTAAATAAATGTATACGTTTTAAAATACTTTCAGATATCCTTGTGCCCTAGTATACTATATACCATTACCTAAATTAAATATTGAATAAGATAAATCTTAAAACTTACTTTTCTGTCTCAAGCATGACTATAGGAGTCTCCGATGTTTCCATGTAGATTTGATCCGACGGTTTCTTCGTTTGGTACACTTCTGTAATCGCAAAAACATTTCCTGTGTTATGAAGTTTTATGCCGTATTAAAAAAGCTTTGCCACTGATTCGCACGCTGTGCAAGCTATGCATGTGGACTTCGCTTTTCAATTTATAGAAATTTCCTTCTTGTTTTGAGACCAGAATGGAATACGTTCATACCTAGTTTTATCGGGTGCTCGCTCCGCCTTGTTATGGAACATCGCTCAGGAGGGCTTCGTTGTGACGTCATTGCGCTATGAGCTCGAAAGAAACGGAAATAAGCAGAGAGAGAGAGAGAGAAGGTAATATAGGTTCATACCAAGTATTGGTTCCGGAGCTCGCTCCACCTCGGTGCGGTTGATGGCCACAAGTCGCACCACCGGCTTGTGCTCGGGGCCGGCTCGCAGGAATGCCTCCTCCGTGGTTGTTCGAGAAGACACTGAAATTAACGCATTTAGAATGTAAGTATGCATGATGCCCTCACATAATATCGATTGCCACTAACGACAATTCTCACTTCATAATATTATATTAAAAATGCAAAATTGAGTTTGTTTTAACGGATCGACATGAATTTTTGCATAGAGATAGTCGGATCACAGACGGACGAAGCCGCAGGCTAATCATTAACTAAAATGACGATTATTCCTGTCATATTAGATTCGTACATGTTTATATAAAAGTGGGCAAACCCCTCGCTACTCAAATCAACAAATAAGACGTAATAAATAATTAAAATCTGTACTAATTGGGCACGTCAACCCAATTCTAATAATAATTCTGTATGGCAATATTCGTAGTCGTAGTTCGTACGGTTATTTTTTTATAAATATCTCTATTGAACAGTCTGTACTATTTAGGCACTTTTAATTTTATGATAAAAGGATAACAGATACCTACCCAAATTAATTATAAATAATGCCAGCTTTCTGCCCAAAGCTTCAATGTCAGTTTTTAATTATTCCACGGAGACAATTTGCGGAATCGTTATAGTATCTTCTATCCCTATACCCTTCTCTATGTCACAGGTCGTATTATTATGAACAGTCTGTATTCTCTGGGCACACTGGACCGTACAAACTCTTTTAGCCAAATTAAAAACTTACTGGCAAATGAAGCGAGTTCTTTCTGTGCATAATGGTAGCCCACCGAGATGCCGTAGATCATCAGCACGATAACGCTGAACATGAGCAGCATCAGTACGAAAGCGCAGCACGTCCAGGTCAGCACTCTGAATCATTCAATACCATCATCATCATCAGCCAAAATAAATCCACTGCTGAACAAAGGCCTCCCCCATTTTGATGACGACCGCTCTTACGCTGCCCGCATCCAGCGGCTTCCCGCAACCTTCACCAAGTCATGGTATCATAACTGCTAAATAAATTACGTTACCAACACATAGCGTCCCCATTACTGGAGTACGGGTCTCTTCCCATACCTCGGGAAGATTAGTTCATACTTCACACACGGAGGCCAAGTCCGGATTGGTGAAGTCTGTGGAGCTAGTGAGCAGCGCCAATGCAAGGAAACGGTCAAGTGCTAAGTAACCCATACAGGTTATGACCGTGTCTACTCGTCGGTGAAACTGCACGACCAGCAAGCCTAAGCCACGATCGCATCCCATCATATTATAAGAATGTAAGCACCATATTATACTTCTTTTCCTACTAATGAACGACTGCTACTGATAAACTATGGGGAAGAATATTTATTAAACTTGGCTGACACACGTGTATCCAGATGGTAAAAAGTTTTTGGACATTTCTCCGCCAAATGGACTGATTGCCAAATGGACTAACAAATTTGATTTGAAAGAAGACGGTGGATTAAAATCGCGTGGAGTGGAAATCTATGGGAGCCTAAGGTCTTGCAAGAGATAAAAAGAATTAAGAGGCAATGAAATTCTGCGTGAGTATAGTAATCAACTAATCATTATACGTACCTTTCAACGCAAAATGTGATAGAACAGAATATAGATTGGATCATCCCCATTTTGAACTGTTATTAGAAATAAATTATCTAAAACAAAACCATTCACATTAGTAGTTGTAGAGTAATTACGCTGGTAAGCGTAAACGAACATTGTATCACAGAACAACTTACCAAGCTAGAACAATAAAAAATAGCAATGCTCATAATTGATTTTACCATTTTTTGTAAAGGCAACCTCATAATAAAATTAAAACGAAATTTCGCATACTTAGCCCATAAAATATATAATTATAGAAACAAACACAGAGAAAACGTACAACTAAAACATACTGAAAATGTCACTGCTACAAAAAATATCTTGATGGTGTAATAAACTCTTCGTTGATTAAGCAGGAGTGACCTTTCAAAATCTCTTGTCATATAAAGTCTATACCGTTGTCACCACCAAAGAATTTTCATTTAATTGCTTATATTATAACATAGACACAGAAACCACTCCTCTTTGCTGATTTGATGATTACTAATTAGCGTTTGCCACCTCTGCCATAAAAAAATAATAATCATCATATGAAAAACAGCATGGAGAAAAAAATGTGTTAGTAAAAGGCCGACATTAAATAAGAAAAACAAGATTATATAAATATTCAAATTTATTTTAACAACAATATAGAAGAAAATACTTATAATAAAACAATAATTATCAGTCAAGGCACGCACAACCGATAAATCAGAACAGTAAAAAACATAAACAATATTGTTGGAAAACATTTTTAAATGCATATTTTAGTATTATTTATATTGCTTATACATTATTTTCTTTATAACTAATGCAAAATATACAAAAAATATCTGAATTTATTATGACTACATTCTCAAAATATAAATATGAAATATCATTGTATCTTAATATTATTCAAGGCACTTTTGTGCGCATCATGGCGACGGGATACAGACTGCGTCCAAGGTAGTGAAAACCATTGAAAGTAATGTTATTTATGAAAGTAAGCACCCACAGAGGTCGGTCAATATGTCTGAGCAACCCATCTACCCATAATATGTGCTTTTGGGCTCAAAGTTTTTTCTCGCTTCGCTTCACGTTGAGCGTGAACACTTCCCAAAACGTTGAGCGTTAGGAAAAGTTAAGTTCCACGCGAAAGGAACTTTGTACTAGGTAGAAGACAATAACGATTTAAAAAATAATATTTTAAACCTTTTTTACATGCACAGCCACGGACTTCTATGTTGTCGGGTCTGGTTCGTTCCATTAATCGATTAAATAAAATCGAACTTGTGTTCTTTACATAGTACACGAATTGACTACCTGGGACGCTTACATCTATCTAACGGGGCATGCGGCTGCCTGGGTCAAGTAAGGGCCGCCTTACTCCGCCAACGTCTGTTCACAAACAGCTACCGTGATACGCACGAAGTTTCGTGGGGTATGATTAATTATTTTAACAGAACACATGTACTTTTTTATATATTTATAATTAATAAAAACATCTATGAGGACCATTTCCTGAACACGTTGTATCAAACTATCTGCAAATTACGTCAGTTACGTAGACATTCAAAATAAACAATCAACATATCAAATTTGTAAACAAAATAATATTTTTTTATTCCATAATCTATCAAAAAACACAAAATTGTACAAGTACAGACGGACACTTTAAATTACGTCGTCCAATCGCGCGCTCATGCGAGGGTATTGGCGCGCCCAGAAGCACTCAAAAAGACATACAGAGAAAATGATGAGATACTGCCGTATATTTCCGTTATCTGTTAACCTATTATTGTTTTTGGAGGCACTCGTATCTGTTCCCCAGTGAAACTTGTTCTTTATGATGATGAAAAGCCTCAGTTTGAGATGTGAAAGTTTCTTTACTTATACGTTTTTTCTTGTTTACTCTATTTTTCAAAACACATAAATGTAGGTTCACTTTATTTATCCTATAAAATGTATAAAATTCTTTAAAGTACATATAGTTGTCGATTACAAAAAAAAAGAAAACAGTCATAAATCAAATACAACATTCGTTTTCAATGCTTATTATCTCCTCTACGTAAGGCATATAATGGGACGGTTCACCCTAGCCCTGCATCAGTTCCTTTAGCAGTATACGTGCTAAAGAAAAATGTAACTTGTGTTGCAGCTACGCAGCTATAGCGTGTTCGGCAACGGCGAGGTGTTTCCCCTTGATCAATACGATAGCAATCTGTCGCCATGGTAACTGTTATTTACTGGTTGCTATGGTAACCCTACGACTGACCCTGCATCAGCTCCCACAAGGGCAAATCTGCTAAGGCCCTGTGTAACTCGTGTTGCAGCTGTGCCGCTATGGCGGGGCCGGCGACAGCGTTGGCGGTGCCTCTGAGCCAGGCGCGCACGGACGACGTCAGGTAGCTGAGGGGCCCCAGCCCCGTGATGTGCAGGTCCATAGAGCTGGAGAGTGGATTGATGGGGTTTATAATTAATTAAAGCTATCAAATCATATCTTATCATCTAAGTCACTGAGCACAGAACTTAGAAACAACATACAATTTTCGTATCGACCAAGAGTCAGACCCGCAGGATCATACTAATTATTCATTTCATAATCACATCGCAGAGTTTAAGTTATATAATAGTTCTATTTATTAAAAAGAAACAGTCACAGCGTGTTCTTGGATCAGCCAATCACAGCGCCGCATCTTCGCCCGCGCATGCCGCTAGCGTTGGTGACTTTAAGCAGCAAAAAATGTTTAATATGCGGTATCTATAGGAAGAACATAGGCTACTTTTTGTCACAAAAAGCCTAGAAGGAGGGTGAAATAGGGAATTAAAGTTTGTATGAGAAACCAATCATTTCTCAAGTCATGGATATAAAAATCCATAATATTTTATTTTACTCTTGTTACACAGACAAAGTCGCGGGCATCAGCTAGTGTTTAATAAAGTGTACAGTAACCGACATAGCTGACAGAATCGCTAAACTGAGGTAGCAATGGGCGGGGCACATAGCTCGTAGAACAGATGGCCGCTGGGGCATTAGTTCTCGAGTGGCGAGCGCGCACCTGAAAACGCAGTGTAGGCAGGCCTCCCTCTCGGTGGACCGATGACCTGGTGTAGATCGCGGGAAGCCGCTGGATGCGGGCAGCGCAGGACCGGTCGGTGTGGAAATCCTTGGAGGAGGCCTTTGTCCGGCAGTGAACGTCCTTCGGCTGATGATGAGGGTCTATAAGGGGGTGATCTGTAGCGAGGACTCACTCGCACCGATGCAGGCGCAGGTCATCAAGCTGCGCGTAGGGCTCCCAGCGCGCCAGCCCCACTGTTAGCGCCATGTGCAGTTGGTTGCAGTTGAATGCGGCCGCCACGCGCCCCGTGCACGCCGCGCCGATGCTCTTGATGCGGTACTCGTCGTATCCAACCTAAGAGGAACAGATGACAAGATTGTTATGGGAAAAGAAAGAAAACGTATTGTAACTGAATATGGTTACTTTCGGAAAGCTAACCTCATAGTGATTTGTATTTATTACAGTAATAAATGTATCAGATATGTGAATGTTCATCTTCTTATCTCTTCCACCACATCGATACAGATTCGACTTAGGGGTAAAAAACCTTAATTCAATTCAATTCAATTTCATTTATTTAAGACCAACTTAGGATCACAATGCGATTTATTGCTATTGCTAGCAAAACAGACAAAATTACTTATCCGGCTAACCATAAATCCAGAAGCAAATCACACACGACAATATACCGATTTTCAGCCCCTAAACGAATGTTTAGCCATAGTAGCATATCTTGCGCGCGACACGATATGTAAATCATTCGTTCTGCTCTAACGCTGAATTAATGAAAGAGACAACAAATTGGTTATCTCACCTCTCTATAAACAGCTTCGTCTACGCCTCATACAGGTATTCACTATTCCAAGGTCGACCTATATAGGGTATACCTGAATAAATTTTAACCTCGGTTTCTACTAATGAAACTGAACAACTTCCCCCAAGGAACCTATACTTAATTCGCTAGAAAATACTACTAGAAGCCACTGTTAAACTATTGCATGCACTTTTGTGGAGCGATCCACACTTTCATCATCATCGGCATACCTGCAGATCCTTAATCCTGAGCGTGACGCGGAAACTAGTCCGCATGGCGTCGGGGCGGCTGACGCTGACGTCATTGACGCGGTTCACGGTCGCTAGGTTCTTCACCCACCCTGTGTCCGTGTCCAACTTGCCGATGAACGACACTGAGCCTATCTGCAAGGTGTAAAGGTAGAAAATTGTGTGTCAGGCAGACCGATGCAATATGAGGGTAGTTTTAAAGAGGAATCACTACCCGAAACGTTGAGTGTACAAGCTGGAGTTCCGCGTGCTAGTGACTTTGTACCAGGTAGAAAAAAATACGATTTAAAAAAATGTGTATAATGAGTAGACATTTTGCACTTTTTTAAAATCTTATTTTTTTAATAAAAAAACATTTTGATTTAATTTTGATTATTTATACTAAGCATATTACTATTCTCATTCTAACTTTAGAGTGTGCGTTATCGGTAGACCCATCTTTAGTTTTTTTTTTTTTTATCGAGGCTACATGATTTTTTCGGATGTCGTACGATCGCAGGAAATATAGTCAAAAAGAAGTATTATTTTTTTCGGACATGTAATTTGTATAGTATTACGTCATTCGTTTTCAAAAAAACGTCATTTGGTGCAAGAGCGCCTTAAGTCTTGAAAAGCGATGAAGATGATGGTGAGTTGGTAAGACGCACCTTGTGCATGAAGGTGGCGTGTAGCGGCGGCAAGTCCAGCCGCTCGCGGCAGGACTGCAGCAGCGTGCGCCGCATGTTGATGAGGATCATGTCGACCACCTTGTTGCCGCTCTGCGCCAGACGGTCCACCATCGAGCTAGAGTCAGAGGTCAGTAATATTACACTGAAGAAATCACACACGGTCACATAGATTATTTTGACTAGATATTGCATATAGGGCAGCCAATGTTCAACGAGCATATACGTATGGGCAGCCGCATAGCATTCACAACTTTAGTATCGACCAAGATTTGATTATTAACTCAGTTTCTATGTAAGATACCTTAGTAATTTTTTTTTAATCCACAATTGGTAAGCCCTTGGCATCATCTCACCTGGTGGTAAGTGACGATGATGCCGAAGATGGAAGCGGGCTATATAACGGCTAATATTCTTGTAATAAGGAATTTCCAGTTATGGAGCTAAAACATGAAAAAAGGACTATTCCGCAAACAAATAGGGTTGCTTTATTCCCTGCAGAGCAGCAAATGATAGAAGATACTACCACACTCAGGAAACTGAACAACATTTCCAGATAACCGTAACAATCGAAGCGAATAATTACTTTTTTTGACACGCAAACTACGCGTATTTGGCCAGTTTTTCACAAACATTTAACGCTTCAATAATTCACGTATAAAAAGAAGGGCGAGCCGATGACCCACTTACAGTGAGTGACGTTGAGCAAAGTGAAAGCACTGTTACTCATTTGATAACAGAGTATTTACTTAAGGCAATTTGGGCTACAATACTAATCTATACAGATCGCCTTAATGAATATGCCGCAGATGGATTACCGAATCCGCTGTTTTACAAAACGACGACTAAATAACTCGACTGACTGACGCGGCTACTTCAGTTCTATGGTGACTGTTAATACCTGTAAGCCTCTAGTAAGCTGGGATTGCCGCACATGACGTCAGACACGCTGGTGGCGCGGTGCAACACTAGCTCGAGGTGACGCATCAGCTTTTGCCGCAGTAACGCGTAAAGGGGCAGTGATATAGCAGCAGTTAAGGGCAGGTCATCTGCAAGCACCAACAAAATCTATAAACTACCGCATCAGGAGTATATTCAGAATCAAACAAATACATTCGATGGCAAAAATAGTTCATTGCTTTGTCTAACATTAATTGTTTTTATCATTTGAAAATTCTACTTGGTAGTATTATTTTTACTATTTATTTTTTCTAGTGACAGCACTTCCACAGTTCTAGAGGCCTTTTCCAAAATAATTATCAACTGTGTACAGTTGTACACTTATACATAATAGAATGTATTCGTTGAATGTAGAATGTATGTCGGTACATTTCAAACTGCCCCAAGTCCACTTACAAATATGGCCGAAGTTACAAGAACTGACATAAACTAAGTAAGTTAGGGATAATGCACTTCATGTCAGTGACATGACTTGGTGCAGTTTGAAATGTACCGACATATATATAAATAAGGTTCCGTAAGTTCTATAAAAATTATACATAATACAGTGAACAAGTCTTCTATATGACATCCCTTATCCGCAGGATTGGTAGTTGAACTCACTATCATGAATAACTAAGCAGCTCAACTATGTAATTAAGAACATGTAACCACTAAGATAAAACGGCTGCTAAAAATACTTTTGTACATTGTTATTGACTAGCTTTGTACCTATGTGCTTGGCTAGTTGTTCTGAAGTGGTGAAATCGTATCCACCATCTCTTCGAGGAGAAGGCCATGATAGCTGAAACAATGACAGTAGGGTTAATTGTTAAATAAAACTCTCTTATTAAAAATGAATGGAATTTATTTCCATGCAAACTGAAAATAAACTTTATTTTTATATTTGTGATTAGAAATCTTATTATTTAGTCATTTTTAGACTATTATTTAGTCAAAATAAGAAATCTAGTAAATACATATAAAAAATAGATAGTTCAAATTAATCTTAATTAATAATGACATACCTTGACTAAAACATACCTTGACTAAAACTTCATCATGCAAGAACTCTATGCCAGGGTTGATAAATGAAAAGGCATCATCTTCCATTACCAGACCTACACTAACATCTGCAGTCATGTTTGATAGACATATCCTGAAAATAACAAAGTTTTATACCTAAAAGGAAACAAGCATACATAAATAATTTTCTACATTTATAAATATTATTACCACTTTAATGGAAGAAATCCCTTCCAGAAATAAGCCTGCTATTAACATTTTTATTCTTTCCTCCCTTCCTTAATACAAGAGATAAATTACCGACAAACAAACAATTCACCGTGTTACCTGTCTTTTCCTTCCTTAAATTATGGGAGCAGACCTAAACAAAGCATTTTTTCTTTCAAATAAGAAGAAACATAAAAAATCAAATGATTCAATTCACCATCAAAAACTAAACATAGCTGACAACACTTAAATGTTTTGATCCCCAGTTGTGTTTTATGTAGAAATTGGTATAAAAGACTCACATTTTTCTTTTCTTTTTAATAATTATATATTTCTTTACAAAAAAATATGTTTCTAAGTTAGGATTATAAAAGTGCCAATGCCAAATGGGTGACAACAAATTTTAAAAAATGTGAACTTCACCTGCTGGAAAGGCTTCATATCCTATACAGAGTACTGGACATGAGAAATAATGATGTTACTGCATTCTTACTCCAAAGATAGGGGGTAAAAAAAAAACCTTTTTTTCCGAAGTTTGTAAATTTGTCTATTTCTAAGTTGAAAAGAAAAATAAGGAAACATAAATTACATCAAAACTTACGACATATGTCCCTCAGACATGATGGGTATGAGATTGTAGAGGTTCTCATTGAACGCACTGTAGATGCCATTTATAGTCACCTCTCCAAGTGAACACCGTAGACTCAGACCCATACACTTTAGGTCTAAAGACAAGGACTGCATGTGAAATGTTGGCGTTTTGGCTAGTTCCAGTCGTGATAGGTTCCTAAAAATATTTAAATGAAGAGTAAAGGAAGAAAACTTGGATAGAAATAATGTATGGTTCATTCCAATCAAAAAAAAGCAAAACGTAAACAAACTTACTATGGAACTGACACATGTCAATGTCATCTGCATACTATGTTTGTTTACCTTTTGCTTTTTTTTGATTGGAATGAAGTATAAGTTATAATTTAATATTTAAAGATTTTGCTTTAATCAAACTTGATTTTTTCTTACACCTGTGTAAACAGGACGATTTTACTTACACCTGTGTATTTTTAGAGAAGTAAGATGTATCTTCCAATGTGTCTGGTAATATTTTTTCACCATTTTTCGTCTGTTGCAACGCAACGTTGGTAAAGCTCTATAATGAAATTAAACGTTATCAGAAAGACATTTTTTTACAATAGAAATAAACAAGTTATATTAAGAGAGAAAAAACACTGCAATGAAAAGTAATTACCCTCTTGATAACATCCTGTAAATTCGGTTGAACTTTCGTCAAGAGATCGTCGAGTTCCTGCTCGATATCAACACTTTCTTCATCCGACATTGTGTAACTAACATAACCAATAAAAACTTTAATAACACTTGAACATTTTCTAAGGTATAACAACAAATTTATCAGAGAAAACTGATCATTTTAAACTACAACATATTGCAAAACAAGTCCGAAAGTCGGTCGACGAAGCAAAACACACTGACGTTGACAGTCAGTGACTGTGTTGCTATTATTATAACTCTGGTTTGTTACAAAATCCGATAAATTACGCAAAAATCCATGAAAGTGTTCCATATCCAGAAGAACTACAGACAGAACAGAATACGAATATAGTAAATATTTAGTTAGAATAATTTCAAGGGAAAAAATATAGAGTATGCTCTATACTATAGAGCGTTGTCTCAATCAATCTACTCTACACTACACGAATATTCCCGTAAAAATAATAAACCGTAAACATATCGATAAACCGACACAAGCTCCTCCCCTACATCTGTCAATGTCAAACTATTCTCTACTCTACTCCTCCCCCCTCGCCTTTCAGAATGGCCGATGAAAACACGTCTGAAAAGAAAAAAGAGTCCAAGAAGAAGCCAAAACGCTTTCCAAATAAGAATTATGCTGTTAAAAAGAGATTACCAGTTCGACCTATCGATGGCGATAATGTAATATTCATTACAAAAAGGTCAAATTTCAAGGTAAATATGATCATTTATGTGCAATACAACATAGCCTCGCACAGAGCCTTTTATTTTGTAAATATCTTATAATGTTCCTTCTTTCTTTCAGGCTCAGTTGGATAAGTGTTGTGATCTTCTTACAAAAGGTGAGAAGGAAATAATCTTGCACGGTTTGGGCGCCGCTATACAGAGGTGCTGCAATCTCGCCCTCCAGCTGGAAACTTTGTTCTCAGGAACGTGCCAGATCGAAGTCAATACAGGCACTGTAGACGTTGTTGGTAAGTTCATATTAATCTCTTACACCAGTGCCAACTATCCCATATCAATAAACTTATGGGAAAAGACTAACTGATTGAATATTTTGACAGATGACCTGGAGCCTCTGACTGACGACTTAGACTTTGATTCTCAAGTGCGGCACTCCTCCTCAATACACATCAGGATATTCAGGACTGCTATGCTCGGGACTAACCAGTGAAAATGTTTTTCACACTCAATGAAATTGTGCAGTGGATTGGACTTACAGTGTTTGAAATATGGATTAACTTGATAACTATTACAATATTCTCAGTTTTGTTGGCGTTAAAGATAGATGGTATAGTGAACAGTGCATGGTGGACTGTGTTTGCCCCACTATTTGTAAGTGATGCAATGAATGCATACTTTTGTTGTATTGTTTGTATAAGAATGAATTTAGAAAGCTCTTACAAGGCATCACTGTATAGAGCCTCTTGGAGTGGCATATTTCTAGGATTAACATTTGTATTTAAGTTCTTATTGTGCAGAAAGCTGCAGGGTGACTCGGCAATAGAATACAGTGAAGTACTGGCCCCTTTGTTTATTTTATTACAGTTGATTGCAGTAAGAGCTTGTCAGTTACACCAGTAATCTTTCAGAAAAAATTAAATATCATTATGTATTTTTTTATTTCCTTTTTATTAACATATTTAAGAAATTATTTAAGAAAATTAATAGGTGTCTGAAACAAACTAAAAATTAATTTATAAAGTAAAAATTTAACTTAACGAAAGAAACTGAATAATCCACCTCTGCTTTTCTTCTCTTGCCCACCAAAGTTAAAGTTAAAATTGTTTTCTTGATTCTGTTCCACATTTTCAGCATGATTGTCTGAAGCAGGCTTTTGGCCAAAAAAGGAAAGACCAGATTTACGAAATCCTGTTGACAAATAAACAGAATTTAAACTATCAAAAATTAATAATTTTTGACAGGGTTTGAAGTGATAATTATCATGATAATTATCTTGATAAATATACCTTGATAATTATCTTGATAATAATAAAATTCATAAAAACAATACATTTAATAAATGGTTAAGCTATTATGTGTCTTTACATGTATCCAAAGATAATTTTTCCACTTACGCGCATATTTTAATGAGTTAAATATCAAAATAAAAAAAAAACTTCAAAATCGGTCACAAAAATTGTGTTCAACACACACAAATCACAATACTCAGTAAAAAAAAATTATTTGTATTCAGTTTTATTACTATTTTAATATGATGAAATTATAATCTGTAAGTCAAAAATAAAAGTCTTAAAATTATGTATCAGCACAGATAATTATCAGATAAATATCACATAATTATCTGATAATTATCATGATAATTATCAAAGAAAATAATTATCTTGATAATTACGAACCCTGATTTTTTATGCTTATGCATCTGATATTTACCTGACAAGAAATTAGGTATTTCTTGGGAACCAATTGCATGGTTATTGTCAGAGTCAGCCACTTGATTATCTCCTTTAGGAGATAGAAGCAAACTGCTATCTGAAATATATTGGATTTAATGGTTTTAAGCTTTTTAAAATACCATACTTAATTTGTAAATACAATTTACGACGTAATTACCCACCTAAACAATGTGGATATTCTGGGTCACCTTCTTCAAAACCAGTGGTGCTCATGGAAACATCTAAAGATTCAGGTAAGCCCTGGGGGCCATGGTTAAACAAAAACCCTGTCACAGGTTTCTCTTTCTCCTTGGTCTGGAAAAAAATTAACAACATTTATACTGTATAGTAAGATCATTCTTACTGTGTTTTCTGCAAATAAAATATTTTGAATTTTAAAAGCCTCATTAGAAAAAATATTTTTGCATTGATTTTGCTCTACTAACTGGTAGGCTAGTAACAGGCTCATCAACATCCATTATGTTTGATTGTAGTTTATCTGAAGGTCCAGCTTCAGGCTTAGTGAGTTCTTTTACATGTACTTCTTGAGCTTTGATAACTGCTTCCTCTGATATAGTTGTTACTGCTGTGGCTGTATCTTTTGGTGGTTCAAAGAATTTAGAAGTCACTATATTTTCAGTCTCATTTTTCTGTAACAGATATCTTAATTATATATCTATTTCATTAGTTAAAAATAATTGAAAATTCTTATAAATTAAGTACCTTTTGCAAAATTGGATTCTTTGCATAAATGAATTGTGGCGACAAATCTAAATTATGCTTCTTCAATATCATGTCCTTTATCCTCATGTAGTTGTCATCAGCTTCTAACACCACATCATCTTCCATTTGACTAATCATAGTCTGGTTTGGAGTCTCAGATGGTTCAACAGAAACTTCTGCTGAATCATTTGCTATTTCTTGTATTTTCATTGGCATATCGAATGACACTTTCTTTTTGATTTCCTGCGAACTCTGAAAGAGCATTAAAATTAAAAATCAAACCATTTACATATTATGAATGTGTATGAAATACAACCTTTGACTGTGACAAATTGTTTTTGCTGGTAGAAGGTTCATCCAATGTTACTTGTATCATGACTTGCATATCTTGGGAACTCCTGATGACCTTTTCCTTTAAAGAGAAATAAACTAATTAGTTTAGGTTTTTATTCTATATGTATGTTTACACAGGTGTTAAATAAGTGACCGGATTTTTTCAATATTTTTCCGATATTCTGTACTTGATTCTGAGTACCCACTTAAAATTTCAAACGCACTTTTTTAAACATCTGTATATACGAATATGTTTTACTCAAGGTACCTGTGTCATGTCTAAAAATTGTGTCGGTGGAAAAATAATGTCGTTTGACTTGGTTAAATCTATTAATTCTATATCATCATTATTCCTCTCATCAGCCTGAAACAAAATATTTCGTTAACTTTTTCTTAAGGTCTGTTGGAAACTGTACACAATAGACACAAAAAAGGACAGGTATATTACCTCGACTTCAGGACTGGCTCTCGAAACTTTGGTTGTATTAGGAGCGTCGCTGCTTATAACTTCAACTTCTTGTAGGTCATCAGTATTTATTTTTGACACTATGTTGTAAGTTTCAACTTCAGTTAGTCGTATATCTTCCAAAATATTTATAAGTTTCTTTTTGGAATAGCTTTCGGTTTTATTATCTTCAATGGAAGTGATAGTTATTGTCGATTTCGTAAAATATGGAGAGATATAATCTTCATTCTTTACATTTTCGTCTTCTCTGGATCGTTTGTTTATATTTCTATCTAACTCCGTGACGTAATCTTGTCTTTTAATTTGAGTTTTGCTTTCAGATGTCTTACTCAACTAAAATAAAAGTTGTAAAATAAAATTACTTTTTTGTGTGCCAGTCTATTCCAAATAAATTATACTTATTCTAGACTATTAAGAAATGTTTAAAAGCGATATAGGTATCTATGTGTTTTAGCCTCGTACCTCTAATTTAACACTTAGAACATCGATTCCTGCACTTGCTAGTTGTAGTTTAGGCATCTGAAATTTTATGGCAATACATTATTACATTACCTAAATAGTTTTATTATATTACCGTTTCTGTTGCAACCTACCACTAGAATATCATCAGTAGTCTTGCTTAAATAAGGCCAGTTTTCATCTACTACCATAGCAGTTTCAGTTGGCTGTTGCAGATTAATCTTAGGGATACCCAGACTTGTGTCAAGTTTCTTATCACACTTAATATATTTTTCCTTTATAATCTTTTCTATCTCTGCATTTAACACATTAATTTCATCAGATTTCTCTTTTATAATCTGCAATTTACCAGGCATTTCGTTTGTAACAAATTCAGCTAGTTTAATTATTTGTTTTCTTTCCAACTCCTTCAGAATGTGTTGCTTAGTTTTAATTTCTGCACATAACTTTTCAGTTTCTTTGTCTAAGATAACCAGTTCTTCCTTTAAAATCTCGGCTTGTTTCGTCGCCTGCATCATTTTTTGAACAAAAGGTATGCTTTCGTAACGACTTTTACACTCTAGCCAAAGGTTCTCATACTTCTTCTCACCTTTCTGCATACGTTCAGACAGCTGCAAATTGCTTTTCTTTGCAAGCAATAATTCCTTTTTGAGTTCCACGTTTGCCGATCGAATAGCCTCGTAATTTGTTAGAGATCTAAGTAAAAATGTAAAGGCTATATCTAGTTGCTATACTAACTAATACGCTCTGTGATAGACATAGTAACTGACAAAACCGTAACCGCCTCCGTGGTCTAGCGGCTTTCCACTCGCTTCACATCAGGAGGTCGCGGGTTCGATCCCCGGCGGGGTCCAACTTTGTAGGACTCGGTTTGGTTGGTGGTAGGGTATTTTCTGAGCCCGCCTGGCTAGCTACTACCGTCTTATCTAAGTCTTTGATGTTTGGCGATCAATAGCATTGATGTGTTCCGGTATGAAGATAAGATAGCCAGTTCCCCATTGCGTTGAGGAATCTTGGTAAGCCCGCTTCCATCTTCGGCATCATCGTTACCACCAGGTGATATGATGCCAAGGGATTACCAATAGTGGATTAAAAAAAACATAAGGGTATAATTACTTATAAAAACCTATCCTTATTCCTTACTAATATTATAAGGATAGTATTTAATCGCGCATTTTTAAAATTTACAGACCTACACAAAAACAATGCAACTTGACAAAGTAACGCTATTTATTGCTATAACAATAACTACTCATTTCATTGAAATTTGACATAGAGCTTAAATATAGGGCAGGTAACAACATAGGATAGTTTTATATCCGTGTACACTGCGCATCTTCAACGACAATCATAAGAATTATATCCACACTGGTGGAGCCGCGGCAAAAGTTAGTATCTAATAATTCATCAGTTTCGAGCTGAAATGGCTGCCAGATAATACCTATGTAGATAAGCATCTCTAACATATTGATATATTAGGTATGTTAGATCTATCTATCTATCAGCCGAAAGACGTCCACTGCTGGACAAAGGCCTCCCCCAAGGATTTCCACACCGACCGGTCCTGTGCGGCTCGCATCCAGCGGCTTCCTGCAACCTTTACCAGGTCGTCGGTCCACCGAGTCGGGGGCCTGCCCACACTGCGCCTTCCGGTGCGCGGTCGCCATTCGAGAACTTTACTGCCCCAACGGCCATCTGTTCTACGAGCTATGTGCCCTGCCCACTGCCACTTAAGTCTAGCGATTCTGAGAGCTATGTCGGTAACTTTAGTTCTCCTACGTATCTCCTCATTTCTGATTCGATCACGTAGGGAAACACCAAGCATAGCACGCTCCATCGCCCTTTGGGTGACTTTGAGCCTTCTTATAAGGCCCATAGTAAGCGACCATGTCTCGGATCCATATGTCATCACTGGCAACACACACTGGTCAAAGACTTTAGTCTTGAGGGACTAAAGTCTTTGACGTAAAGATCGTATTTTGTCGGTATTTTGGACGTAAAGATATTGCGAAGCTTCCCGAACGCTGCCCAGCCGAGTTGGATTCGACGATTGATCTCTTTCTCGAAGTTGGACCTACCTAACTGGACTGTTTGTCCCAGGTATACATATTCGATATGCTCGATATTCGGTATGTTAGATAATTGGTAAAAATCTGTTAGTTTTACCAGTAGACTTCTGCTTTTATTACTATAAGTGACGAAACAACACTCTGTACTAAGTGGTTTTAAAGTAACAACACAGGACCCGGTACGAATGATCTACCACTAATTCAGTGTTAATCAATCCATCTGGTACGTTATATTAGCAACCCTTTTAACTGAACTACTGCTACTAGAGGATTTATGTACCTAGGTCAGACGGTATGTTATTTGGGTACTTGCCTTTTAATGTCTTGTTCAGCATTTTTTATTTCAGATTCCAATTGTAAGTTATTGTTTTGAATAAAGTTACAGATTTCTTTACGCCGTTGAGATTCTTTTCGCAGCTTGTTTGCCAAATCTTGTTGTGCTGAAAAAATATGAATTACATATTCCTCAATTGGCGGCTAGGAAATCAAATCAAAATTAAAAAGCTGTTATTTTACCTTTTATGCATAAACTTACTAGATTCAATCTAGTTTGCGATTCTTCAACTTCCGTTGAAGCCGTTGCTAAAACCTGGATCGTGTTCGGATCGGCCATTTTTGTGATAAAAAATAAGCAAATTTGTAACTATTTCACAATTAAAAACTCCAATGCAAGTAGCACAACGCAAATAAAGATAACAATACTCAAAAACCCTATGAATGGTTTTGCGTAATCACGACTATAGTCAGATGTTACAAATGCAGTTTTTTTATGGCGGGAAATATCAAGTTTGCTCATGCGAGCAGATCAAAGAGTTTTTTTTTGTTTGGTTCTTTCCTGCTTTTGCAAGGAAAAGGCAAAGGCTTCTCTAGCCATACAGCCTATTCTTACGTAGTTTGCTCTTCTCTAAATATTTTTCTATTTCATTTGAGTTCTCATTTATCAATTTCTGTCGTCTTTAACTTTTTCTCTATTCTTCAACAAAATGATAGCACTTTTGATGAAGATTTCATGGACTTCTTGAGAGCACTCGAAACACAGTCTACACACTTTTATTTCATTATCCTACATATTAGACACTTAAATGGCACTTTATTGAACAATACACTATCAATATAATGCATTAAAAACCACGATATCTATTTTTTCGGATAATAAAACAAAAATGACAAACTCTTGCCGCGAGTTCCCGCCAAAAAGTCCAGATCAAAGAGTTTTTACTAACGTTTTTTTTTTTTCGAAACATATTTGTTCGTAACAACAAAAAAGTTTTTATTTCATATTTTTAAGTACACAAGCAGCTTGATAGAAGTTAGCGCTACAAAGATCAAATCAATGAAATAATTATGTACTGTTTACATAGGTATAGTTCTTGATCAAATCCAGTCCTAATCCTATCCTATCTCTATCCTATCCTATACTATTAAACGAGTTAGGTGTCCTAACGATTTCGAAAAGGGCTTGAAATCTTTCAACGAATCTAGGATTAGGGCATCGACGTAGAAACTAATGGACGACGGGTCTAGTACATAATTCACGAAAAAAGCGTCCGAATTTAACCTATACACACGTAGTTATATGCATAGAAACAACACATTTGAATTTAGATCGTGTGTCATTGCATTACAGTTGATTTTTGTTTGCAACTATTTATCACCATACGAAGCTACGACTGGAACGTACTTCACCTTACGCAACTTCGAGTGAAGACAGAGAAGTAACTACTAACTTAATGCGTAATTCAAATTAAAATAAACTACTCTTTTTCTTAGCAAAACAATACTTTAAAATGATAAAGTAAGAGTTTACTTACCGGTAATATGATACTCCATCCTGTTTTTTCACTTTACTTGAATAGTTTTTACAACTTTTCACGACGCAGTACGCCATTTTCGACGCGCAGTCAGCCGGCCGACCAAATGAAGACTGGCGCGAAATTACAACTCTTTTTGCGTTTTACTACTCTTTTGGTTCGGACACTTTTGGGCGCTGACCCGAAGTCCATTTGTTTCTACGTCGATGGATTAGGGGTTAAAAATCACCAGAAATCAATCCATGGGGGAGTTATCTTCGAAAACATTAATTTTAGGGAGATTTGAGCGAAATATGTACGTGATGATTGTGCCGCCCTGTCCCATGTAATTGGCAATTATATATTTTTTTTTAATGTTGGTAGCTAGCCAGGTGGGGTCAGAAAATGCCCTACCTTCAACCAAACCGAGTCCTACAACGTGAACCCCGCCGGGAATCGAACCTGATATGAAGGAGGTCGCGGCTCCTGATATGAAGATGTAAAAGAATGCAGATATACATTGAGGTTATTAATTGTTAATAGTAGTGTAAGTAATTAACATTAATAAGATTTTTGTTTAAAAAACAAAGTATTCTCAAGTATTGTAGAGACAGGCGATTTCGCAGGTCTGTTTGAATAAGACCTGCGGTGAAAATAGTCTCTCAGCTGATGCGACAGAACTCATTTGGAAACTAAAGTACTTCTGTGCTATTTTTTTCAAGTTTTGGTTATAAGACGTCATAGCGCCAGAAAACAAGTCTCTCGATATATATGGAGGCCTTAGATACATCTCGACTTCTTCTTTGAGAGAATTTCTTCTGATTTTTAAAAAATATAGTTGTATAAAGCTTACTATAATAAAGCTACTGTTGTAATAAAGCTTACTATAAGACATGTGAGTACTTAGATGATAGAAATGCTTGGACGGTAAGTGTTTCTCCAACCAACACAGCAACACTTTCATGACATATTGTGAGACAATAAAGATACAAACTCTATTGTGAAAGAACTGAAGGGATTCGGTAAGACATTTTCTTCTCCTTTTTCTTTGTCCATTGATCGGAGTGGTGCATGCTCGCTTAAATGTTCGTGCGGATGGTGGCGTATCGGGAGCCGGGTCGTTCCCTTCCCTCAAATATGGTTGAGGGGAGCGATGGCTGACTCTCGCGTTATACTCGTGATCGGGTGCTGTCCGTGTGAACTGGCCTGCTCTTGTCATTGGTTTTTTGGAATTTGTTAGTCATTAGCTACAAACAATTTTTACTTTTATCTCTTTTGAATCCTTTCTTTATTCTTATTTTTGTATATTTTATTTACAGACATGACATTGTATAATTCATTTATTGATCTAGCATTAAGATGTAATAGAATATAAGACTTAAAAAAAAAAATGTGTTGGAGGGAGTTTCTTTAGGGCCCGCCGTTTCTTCTCACTCCGCAAACACTTCCCGAAACGGTGGGTATACGAGTTCCGAGTGGTAGGAACCTCGTATTAGGTAGATAAAAGAATGACGTTCGAAAAGTGTACACTGCTACCTACTTCGAATAAAATATTTTCATTTTCATTTTCATTTTCGTATCGGGAATACAAATATCGCCGATACGCATATATCGGCATCCCCGAAGTATCGCCGATATATCGGTATCGGATGCATCCCTAATTAAAATACTGGTGCCACTTGCGGCTCGCGCACTGCAGTCCCTCAACGATAATGACAAAAACTATGTCAACGCGGGCGAAAATATTAGTAAAATAATTGACCACGCTGAATACGTGAGAAACAACCGACTTCAATCGCAACAACTCCAATTTTGCTGTTTTTGTTGATTTTCTCAAAAACCGCTGAATCGATTTCGATATAATTTATATGGACTTTATTTAAACAAAAAAAATAATTTTCCAAATCGGTTCAGGCGTCTTCGAGTAATCGGTGAACATACATAAAAAAAAAAAGATTCCGACAAATTGAGAACCTCCTCTTTTTGAAGTCGGTTAATAAACAAAAAAATCCGTCCTAGCCTCCCCCCCTCTCCCCCCCCCCTAATATTTTTATGAAGTCGGCGCCCCTGATTTTCAGAACAAATATTGTTTGTCCTTTCGTCCCTTAGAAGGCCAATATCAGGGTGTAATTTACAGGGTGTAACAGAAAGGTGTGATAATACTTCAAGGTTGGCTTTTACCCATCAAACTGAACAACTTTTGTTCTACAACTTTGTTGAAATCGCAAAGAAATTTTCGGACTTTTCATACAAACTTGGTTCACCAGCTGATCGATTTGTATGAAAAGTCCAAAAAAAATTTTGCGATTTGAACAAAGTTGTAGAACAAAAGTTGTTCAGTTTGATAGGTAAAAGCCAAACTTGAAGTATTATCACACCTTTCTGTTACACCCTGTATATTTAGAATCTAAGTAAGTAATAAATAAGACAACAAATTCAAATACCTAAAATTTATTTAACAAAATAGTGTCATACAGTTATTCAAAATAACAGACATAAATGAAAATTTGCAATACAACCTAGCATCCTAATTAAACCAGGTACTTTCATAAATTTAATCCACTAAAAATAAAATAAACGACAAACGTTGATGAATGCAGCACGAAGGAATGTTGGCTGAGATGCGTGCGGTCGCGAGCGCGCGGCCGCGGTTTGGCCGCTTCGCAACATTCCAATATCGGATTCGACCGCTCAGTCAGTATCAGAATCCTCCATTTTAGGCGATACCGCGCATACGCTTACTTCTATATTCTGTGTTACCTTGTCAGCATCACGATAAACATAGAGCATCTAGAGTTTAGCCCAGTAGTTCAATTTCTACTCGCATTCAGAGCGTAACTTTAACAAACTGATTCCTTCCGTCTACAAATCTGTTATACACAAATAATCTTAATCTCTCAAAAAACACCAATCCATTAACGTTCCACACGCTCCCTTGCAAACCTACTCTTTACAACTTTTATTTTATAATACTGTTAGCGAAATTATTATATTGTTTGTCAAATCTGCCCTAAACTGAACACATTCCACAAAAATACCAAACCGAACAAGAAAATACTGTACATTTTGTTCTCCTGCTGCATTATGTATCCACATCAATAAATTAGCTATGGTTATATCTATGGGAGTCAGTGAAAAAGTGAATTATTTTAGGGATTAAGCAAGCTATCTTATATTACTTTGGTTTCGTCAACTGGGATTAGTACCTTTGTGGTGGGCTCTTCAGAAAACACAACAGTACACTGCACATAATGAAGTGTATATACTAAATTACTGAGGAATCACGAGTTTATAGGCCTTTTACAACTAATTGGAACTAGATTAGGGACACTGGAGTTCGCAAATATTTTTACAGAAAATATATTCTAAATGCAAAATGATAAATATAGTTTTTTTTTTACAAACCATGACACATTATTTTAGCATCGACAATCTTATGCAAGAATGTACTATACAAACTAAAGCGACAGGAATGTCTACACAATTCGAGGTGAAATCACAATAGTTACAAAATCGTGGATCGATCACGTAAGCGAAGAACAAATCAAAAGCACGTCAATCTGGAATAACTTAATAGTAATACTTAAAGATACTTCATATAATTGTAATGTAAAATTAACGTATTTGTACCGCCAACATTCACTAAGTGCGACTGTTACCGCGCAGTCACCCAGAGACTACTAACTACACAGTGAAGGTATCAACAGTACAAAACAAGAGCACCTGCCGCGGCTCTACGTGACTGGGAAGTAACTATATTTTTCTACATTTCAATAAAGTTATATCAGTCGAACGGGTTAATTTTTAATTACTTACAAATATTCTTTTATTTGACAAAAAATAGTTCTTCATCTCTAAATAAAGATCTCCCACGTCATCCTATACGCGCCGACGCCGACGCGGCGCCACTCGTTCATGTCAACTCCCTATCAAATTTCGATATTTTTTTTTTACTTGAATTTTTTAAGGTCCACCGACCGCGCAGATCCTGGTCATTAACTGTAGGGCTGCGGCGGCAGGATCTCTGTGAGCAGGCGCTTGAGGCTGTCGATGCCGGTGAGGAAGCCGCCGTCGGGCCCGTGGTGCGGCGTGGCGGTGGCGAGCGGCGACTCGGCCGCGGCGCCCGCGAACGCCGTGTGCGCGAAGTCGATCATGCGGATGTCGACGCGCTCCTCGGGCGGGGGGGGCGCGGGCGCGGGCGCGGGCGCGGGCGCGGGCGGGGGCGCCGTGCTCCAGGTGCGCGCTCGCTTGCCGCTGGCTTCTGCCTCCGCGTCCGCCTCCGCCTCACCTCTCCACGACTCGCTGCTAGTACTGGAGTAGGCCATCCAGCTGTCGGCGGAGTCCGGACTAGGCGGGTGGCGGGTGGAGTGACCCCCGGCCGCTTCCCCCTCCTCGTACCCGCCCATGGTCTCCTCCGAGTGGTGCAGGAAGGGCTCGCGCGACATCTGCTCGTTGAGCGTGGACATGTCGAAGTGGCCCGGCGACGGCGCCAGCTCGGCCGAGCTGCTCGACGCGTCGCCGTCGTACTCGGCCGCCGGGACCGTCGCGCACGGCACGACGCCTTCGTATACTATCAGTAATGAACTGCAAAGAAAGAAACAACACGTAAGAGGTTGAGCCGTGGATAATAAACGACAATTATGTATTATAAATATGCTTCTTCGTGCGTCGTTCCAGCTCAGAAATTCAACCAGCAGGTGCATGTCCAATTAAGGAAACGACCCTCTCTTTGACCCACCAATGAACACTATCCCACCCCACTTACTCTGAAAGAGCCTTAGAATTTACCTCTGGACTTTCACCTCACCATCCGATCGATTCCACAAACCATACCCCTCACACATCGCCCTACTGCCAGCAAAAAAATCCAGCTCACAACGAATAGAACCTACAACTGGTCTAATCCAAGTCATGACGAATAGAATCTACCTAAAGCTGGTCTTAAACTCACCACGAATAAAACCTATAGCTGGTCTAATCCAACTCACCACGAATAGAACCTATACCTAGCTGGTCTAATCCAACTCATCACGAATAGAACCTATAGCTGGTCTAATCCAATTCATCCCGAACAGAACCTATAGCTGGTGTAATCCAACTCACCAGGAATAGAACCTATAGCTGGTGTTATTCAACTCACCACGAATAGAACCTGTAGCTGGTCTGCTTGGCGATGGCCCGCCGCAGCGCGTCCAGGTCGCGCAGCACCTTGCGCACGACGCGCTGGCGCAGCGGGCGCGCGCCCCCCGCGAAGAAGTCCCGCAGCGCCTCGCGGAGCCCCGCCTCCGTCAGCGAGCGCCCCCAGTACTTGTCGCGCCGCACCCACGCGCCCGTCTCCGGCACGTATACCTGGCACGGGAAGGGATAAAGTTGTCAGAATTGCCCCTTCAATGTGTTTCGGTCTGTACTCGTAATGTTTAGAAGCGTCCTGTAGTTCCTATACTGTTTTTTTTTTTAAAGGAGACCATACATTATGAATGATATTGCCAATATTTTTACATCAATATATTGTTAATCCATCGTTTACTGACCGTCAGCCGTTCATTCCAATCACTACACTGTCAATTATATTGTCAATACTTTAAAATATTGTCAAAATTATTGATAGTGTGTAGTCCGCTTAAGAAAACAGCTGTTTAAAACCATTTTAATTTACCTGTTTTATCGGTTTAAGTATATCAGTCTCTACTGTTGTTACTGTACAGTAACGAATTAGAAAACGGAAAAATAGTCTCTAATACGTGGTCAATTTAAATTTTGAACTGTTGCCGATTTTCTAAACTTCCGATGAACTTTTCATACACGAACCGCGTGTTCTCTTCACTTTCAGCCTCTTACCAGGTAATTACAAATGTTTAGATGGTGGGATTGATCAACACCTTAGACTTAAAAAAGTATTTAATCCACATTGTTTGGTACCAACCTGCATGCCGCACAGTCTGACTCCTAACGTGCCGGAAGTACTGGCGGCACACTTGGCAATCTGCTTGCTTCTCTTCTCAGCACTCGCATCATCGCCGTGCTGTCTTGTGCCCATCTTCAGATCTAGTACGCACGGCCACCGGTACGATGAGGTTATGTTCTCCATCATTAGGAAATCTGGAAATAATGTACACTTTTAGGGATGTTAGGAATGAGTCTTATTGAAGTAGCTATACGCAGGAGGCAGAAGTCATGACTTCAGGTGATGAAAATATTAAATAATGGAATAAACATTTACATATAAAGATAAATTAGTATCAAACAGCATCAATGTCGCATTCACGCTCATCGGCACATAGACAATGGATATTATATACCCCTGATGGGTGGGTACATGTGTATCGCATACATAATACACATACAAATTTTTAACGGGGGTTTCTATTCGACGCACTGAACAGTTTTTCCAAAGAACTCTATTGAATTCGTAATTTTTTGTGGACTTTTCATCCAAATTGATTAGCTGATCGGTGAAGTTTGTATTTTTGAAATATTCCTAAGTTACATTTATAATATTTCGTATTCATCATACTAGAAGCCCCCTGTTTCCGGGAGAGATTTTTTAAAATCAATGTATAATGTATATTATTATGACACTAAACGTTACGCATTTTTAGTTAGGGTTGTTAAGAATTATTCCAATAAACATTATTATGCACATCATTATCAATGTTAAGAAATTAAATTATGTACAGATGCGATACAGTGGTACACTCTTAATATCTGTAGGAACAATTATAGTGACAATATTTACGATAACAAACTTACATTGTTTATTTGAATTGTCCATGTGCGCTATACTTTTAAGCACTTCACTCGCATTGCCATTTCGGTGAACTTTGAATCTGCAAGAGGAAAGAGCACACGGTATAGATCTCTCTGTTAGTTGGCCACAATATTTGGCTGCACAGAGGAGCAAATTGAAACACAGATTTAGTGTTATTCGTTATATTGTTACATTGCAATCAAAATTGTATGTTATAATTATTACCACGACTCCACGACGCAAGGGATCGGGCGCGCAGAGCAAACGTGGTCATGTATCTCGCGCACGCGTTAGTGGGATATGTAAGTGGGTATGAATAAATGGCGACGTCGGCGGTCCGGCGTACGTCAAACACTCTGAAATATGATAAAGGACACATGACAAGTGTCGAGGAAGACTCGGCGTGGTCCTCGCCGGTATACGCACTTGAACACGTCGTCGCGCTTGCGCTTGCCGCCTAGAGACTGCTTGCGTCCGTTCTCGTCGCGGAAACATGGCGAGTACCGCTTGTCCAATTTTGCGCTCCCCGTGTTAGAAGCCTGCATCACGCCTGCAACAAATAGCCTCGCCATCAAACAGTGCTACTTCCGTCTCAAATCCACTAAAACAAAAATTCACTATTATTAGATATTAAATTACAAATCAATTTGTTCTTAACAAAAAACTGTTTTAAATTTAAACCAATGAATTTACTTTTAACATGGCATGAAGGTGTAAAAGTTAAAGTGATAGAAGATTTGAACACATTCTGCCCAGCCGGGATTCGAACCCGGATCTCTGGAGCGCCAGCGTGCTGCTTGCACCACTGGGCATCTGAGTCGTGTCGTCTACTATCTATAAAGATAACATGAACTTACTATACTGCAAGTTGCCAGCGTTAATATTGATGAGGAAGTGAAACATTGCATTTTATCTTTTTAAGGGTTTGTATATCTTTGATGTCGTGTCACTGTAGAGTGTGTATATTTCAGTGTTTATGTTTGATAAATTGTGTTGGATGTCGTGTTGCCTGTAGTACTTAGCATTGAATGTAAACTGTCGAGTAGTGTGAATGGAAGTGAGTGGCCGAGGAACAATATACGCTCACGAGTTCCGCATCCAGCCGGTCGCTTTCCGCGATATTTGTAGTAAATCGTCGATTACGTTTGGCGATATTTGTAAACTACAAGTATCACGTGTGCCGTCAGGTAGAGGCGACCCGTGAGCGTACGCTGTTCTGGCTTACTGTGTAGGTATGTAGTTTAAGTAAAGGTTTACAAACCCAAAATGTAAAATTACCGCTAGGGCGCTATTAGGGGCGAAGCCGCCAAGTGGTGCCGGGGTCGCTCCGCTCGCCGCAGCGCCGCCGCCCTTGCGACAACAAGGAAACTAATATTTTGTTCCTGACCCTCTCCCGCGCTCCCACGCTCCTCTCACTCTGCCTTTTACGCCTGCCTACATGTAAACCCACCCTCGCGAGTTGAAACAACCTCGCTCTAATGCTCTGAACAATACGCCATTATAATGAAATGACATTGTCCTTCCAAATAAAGGTAATAATATGGCCTCCTTTTATAAAAGAGAGATCTATCAATGTAACTGACCCTCAATACCGAAAACAAAATTATAAATTTTCTATTTAGCATAGCAAAAACGGGTAGGTATGGCATTATTACCTTTCGAATCTCTCTAGCATACACATAATAGTACTCATATTATGGTGATAATGATCAGGCGAGCATTAAGGAAAACAATTTCAATATACTTATCGAAATTCTCTGATCTTCCACAGCTTTATGCACCGATACACCATTTAGTCTCAGATAAGATAAATATTGTAATCACCGATTATGCGATATGTACTTATTTATTATTGTGACGCAAACGATAAATATAATCAATAAATCATTAATCATACGTCGATGACTAAAAACAATTTTCAACAAAACACATTGGTTCACCCACACTCGTTTCAAAACATCGATTGATAAAAAAATTGATTAACTTAACATAGATTTCGCAAGTACTATAAAACTGTGTAAGAGAATTATGTTTTATATCGGAAACCATATTCGAAATTTTCAATTAAATTTAAAAAATCGAAGAAGGTATTACAAAACAAAATCCTTAGTGCTCAAATGCAATTTCATGAACAAACACAACACATTGACGTTTTCAAAAATTTATTGAAAAATAACAACAACAAAAAATCAAATGTAGGATGCAAATATGCAATGAATGATTATGATGCATTCAGCGAATCGTAAAAGCATTCGAGCAATACGCCAGGGGAAGTCTGAACTGGTGCTCACCTTTATATCTGGGGACAAAGTTCTGGATGTCCTCGGGAATGTTCTGATAGAAATGCAGCTCGCGGATGTTGAGAGGCTTGATGACTGTGCTGTCGTTTAGCACCAGGAGGCGCGTGTGTCCGCCGACCTGCAACACAGGGCAAAACAATTTTAATCCCAAAAAAATATAAACAAGAAAACTCAGATTTGGCCCAACAATATGGGCCTTCTTTAATTAATATTACGGTTAATAAATATAAGCCACTCGATGTGAAAACGGTCCTGGAAGGTCTGAAAAGTTTTCCAAAATTTATATAATATATACACGATTTAATAACTAAAGGTGCAATAATAATTATTGCACCTTTTAGTGTTATAGAATTATTCTATAACACTAAAATCATAAAAAGAAATGAAATGTCCAAACATTTCATACTAGTTTGGCCAATCTACTAATCTACTTGTATGAAATGTTCCAAACGTTTGCGTTTTAGTAAATTTGTTTTATGAGTAGAAACTAAGCTTAAAAGTATGCTAACATCCTACTGTTACACCCTGTATAAGAGGCTAATGCAAGCCCGCATGACATATCTCATAAAACTGCTTAACTCCTATTTACCCACTTGATCTCATTCATTTATTTATTTCAATAAAAAGACGTGTCATCAAAATGTAGGATAATTATAATCCTTGATTACTGGTGTGTATATAAATATAATTTGGCTATAAATATCGTGTAGAAAGCGTTGACCGTTGCGGAGACAATAAACTTAAAACTACAGCGTGTTGTTGGCAGCCGACTTGTTTTCGGCAACAGTGCCCCCTTATCATATCCGATAACGAAAATCCCATAATCCGAAAAACCAGCGCTAACAATCCTTTGATTCATTCGAAAGCGTTATTGTACCTTATATGTAAGAATTTAACCGGATTTTACAAAAAGTAAATCAGGTAGCTGTAATTTTCCCAAGACAAGTGGAGAGTTTAGTTACTTATCTACTGATGATAAAATACCTATGATAAACAATACATATTTACAATTTAAATTAAATAAATGTTACTCTTATTTATACGGAATTTTAACGGAGTAACCAAAATTTCATAGAGTAGTAGCAGCACCTCCGACGGGGTCAGCAGGCATAATTATGTGAGTAATATTTTGTTTGATTTTTTCGTATGTTTTCCGAAATCGTACTAAGATAAACTTATAAATCGTACTATTTTGTGTATTATTTGTGTTAATTTTATATTTGGTCTCACTCTCTTTTTCTTTCTGAACTTATTTAGTTATTTCCCATACACAGGCGCGGTTTGTTACAGTATCATTTGCAAATGTATAAATTATCACTAATTTTGTTTCAGATCCGTAAAATTTTGGAATCATCAGTTAACGGGTCGGTAAATATTAGACATCGGTGTAAAAGCGGGCGCATAAACCTCAGCAGTACGCTGGCGCTAGTGCAAGCTCCTGCTGGAGAAACTTGTTCCAGTTTATTTATCAGTTTATGATGTAGAATCATTCTCAAAGATTGAAAACAATAATTTCTTAATATTTACGTGTAGATATAAAGCTATTATTTTATAAGATATACAAATTTGGTTGTATTGTATCTGAAAATATTTTGAGTAATTAATACAAGTGTATTTAGTATTCATGTTCTATCTTTTCTTTATTAACTGCGCCTCATTGCATTCTCTCATCTATTGCTTATTTTAGTTATTTCGTTTGTTTCTTGCTTTTTGTTATTATACAGGATGACTGGTACAAATCTGCAAACCTCTTAACTCGTGATTATACTCGCGAAACTGAACAACTTTCTTAAAATAATTTCTTAAAATAAAAATATGGAATTTTCATACAAATCTATTTGTTTGCGAGTCAATATTTTTTTGCGATTTCATCAAAGTTGTAGAACAAAACTTGTTCAGTTTCATGAGTATAATTACCAATTTAGAAATTTATACGTATTAACTGGTATTAGTCACCCTGTATATATAAGTATCTGGAGTTTATTTCATACTTAAATAGTAGGAAATAAACTGAAATAAGAGGATAGCACACAAATTAGTAGGAAAATATCTAAAATATCTTTAGATAGCACACAAATTAGTAGGAAAATATCTAAAATATCTTTAGATATTTTCCTACTAATTTGTGTGCTATCCTCTTATTTCAGTTTATTTCCTACTATTTAAGTATAATATATATGAAATAAAAAGAAAATTAGTGTGAAAGTACATAAAGTTATGAAGAAATTACATAAACAGTAATCAGAGAACATCCAAAAATATAAGGACTGTCATATTAGTTGTTCTTCTCTCATCAAAATCTTAAGATGCATCACACTGCAGTAGATTACCATCACCATAAAAATGTAGTAAGGAGCGCATACTGTTTTATGCTTCCTACTACTCACATAGTGACAGGTCACCATATTATATTGTGAGTAGCAGTGATAGCGGTTTCACCTTACTTTATTGTGATTTATGCTCCGCCCTTTACGTGAAATCACCGTTTTATTAGATGATTTCATCAAATTTTAGTCCCTATTTCACTCAGTGTGTGACTCAGTCATTTGTTAATTTTGAATAATTAATTCTTAACAAGGCGAGATACCACCTCAGGTTTATGTAGCTGTGACATTGTTGTCATCATATGACAGATACTACTTTTGCTTGCTTGACTGCTTACTTTACACAATTCACTTCAACGTCACGTCACGTGTTAATAACTTCTTTAAATAACTCTCACCCCGACTACATAAATGATTCCTACATTCATTTGGGAATCAAGATCAATTAAAAGACCTCTCGCATTCTAAAATCCATCAAGCTGCTTTGGTTACACGCAGTAGCAAAAAAACGTACATACTATACCTGAAAAACATTACGCTCCGCTTGGGCAGTCGGTTAATAAATAATTATCTTCTCCTGACGCGTTCCTAACTAGTTCTAAACACATCTGTCACTCACTGTCAGCTAAAAGTATGTCAGATGGCCGCACTGGCTCTATATCACACATCTCAGATAATTTTATACATGTGTGTACTCTTTGCAAAACTCACCAAACATTACCATACAGTCCGCTTTGTACTATTACTATTATATATTGTACTAGGTAGAAAATAATATTTACGATTTAAAAGCATGTGTAAAGCATCTACTTAAATAAAAAAACATTTTGAGTTTGAGTCCATTACCCATTACGTGGCCGACCACTGTATGGTCTTTAGTAATACCATGCAATACTTTAAAAATACATGCAAAATGGGCGCAATGATGGTCGCCTGGTTGCGGAAAATAGCCCGCTTCAAACTATGGCCTTTAGTAAAGGCTAAAGACCACAGCTTAATAAATAAATTCCATCAGCTACCAACCTGGTTGTGCAGAGGCAGTACGTCCACCTCGTGGCCGTCGTCGGGCGACAAAGTGGCGGGCGCGGGCGGCTGGCCGCGCTTGCGATCCGCGCCGCGCCGCTCCGGCTCCCCCATGCCCCAGCCGAGAGAGTACACCATCACTTCGGCCGAGCCACCTCCGCCACTGTCCACCTGCAAAAACAAATAAGTGATTTTAGTCAGGTTTGCTATTATGATAAATACTCAGGTGATCAGTTTCTACACTCGCAAAATGATGACCGTCATCATGCCTGGAAATCAGCCCTAAGAATAGCTAGAATTTTTGGTTTCTAAAAGACAGTTTATTTTAAACTTGTTTCCCATGAGCTAGAGAATCCAATCTTTCCTTTTTTTGTCATTGTCTGTTGGTCGTAAAACGAAGATGAATTAGTTTATTCAAACCGATTTAAATAATAAATAAATAAATATCCGGGACAAATCACACAGTGTCGTCTGGCCCCAAACTAGGATTCCCTGTATTATGGGAACCAGAGACTGATATACATACACATATACTTTTAAACATACATATATAGGTAGATATAATACACCCAGACACAGGGCAAACAAATCTGCTCATCACGGAAATGTTTGCCCTGGGTGGGGATCGAACCCACGACTGTCGGATCAGTAGTCAGGAGCACTAACCACTGAGTCACCGAGTCTGTTTTTCTTTGCCAATGTACTCAATTAGATTAGAGATAATATTTTGATGTCGTTTGGTTTATTTCCCAAATCAAATCTACAGACAGACCTTCGAGTTTTAGGCCTTGAAAGGGGCGTCTATTTCCAATCTTCTCTGATAATATAAGTCAATTATTATTAAGAATTCAAATGAGCTAACATTACCGTCTGGAGTTTTATGAATCCTTCATGAGCACAATAAAGACGGCTACACCTCACTAAGACAAAATTATATAAGTAGTCGGGGGATACAAAATGAGCGTAGGATGGAGTCTATCGATTTTGTCTACGCAGCAAACAGCAACAATTCCAACTTATGTATCGTCAAAAAACAGAATGCTGGGATACTAAGAAGAATGATTCAACTTTTAGTGTACTTATCTCCGGTTGGCTTGACCTTCATTTAAATATAAAAAGAGTAAAGTGTATAAGGTTGCAAACGTTCAATATCCAAAAGCCTCAAAAGATATTAATACCAAAACTACAGACAATTGACAAAGTAAAAACTTTGTACTGCGAATTCACTACAAGTTGGAAATATCTATCTGATGCAAGACCTGGATATCATTACAAGTGTCATTCGTCCAGTGACCAACTGCGGTAACCAGTTATAATTATAAGCCAGTGAACTTGGACATAATATATCATATCAGTACAGCGTGAGCAATAAATTTATATGATAAACCCACGGGAAAGGTTCAAGATCAAATGTATTATATTAAACAAAGGAGTATCACGAATGTAGAGGTAGTCGATCGCAACTGGTTCCAGTCGGTGGTTAGAGTCAGGTCAGGGAACCGGAACGGGCGGTTCGTGACCGGCGCAAACTGCTATAGCTGCCGGCACTGCACCGGCAGCACCGCTTGCCTCGCCACAAGAGAGCGTCATTTATTTTGTTTAACCTCCCATCCGCACCGCTCACGTCTACAAGGACGACTACGGCCGAAGAACAATCTAGAAAAGATCCAAATTTAATGCACTCAACGCTCTGACAATCTCGACAAAAATCGAACATTTTGCTATCTGCGTATTCAATAATACCAATGGCCCGATTCTTAATCGAATTATGTCGCGTGACGTTTATAGGGTTTATTAATAGAAAGGTCAAGGTTCAATATACCAGTTTTTATGTTTACAATGGGTAACGCCCACCTAATACTTCCTGGTGGATGAAAACATGTTTTGGTTCAGGTTCATTGCCAAAATGCACGTGAGCAGTGAGTATTGCCTACTGCTCTATGTTTTCTCTGTGACGCACGGTTTGTGATGGCGCGGCGCTCGAGAGAGCATACGCTGTTCAAGTTGTTGCGTCGCACATCGACGCGGCGACGACGACGCCTCGTTCGCGGCGTCACCAAATTAGAAGCGAAATGGCGAACGCATCTGGCTCTGGTGTATTTCGGTGACGCGCTGGCCCCGCCTCAGCTCGGCAGCTGCACTGTGTCAGCGAACCAGCAGCGACCAACACGGAGTCAGTACCGCGAAAACATCAGAAATAGCAGCCCGCCAACAGCCGCTAGCTCTAACACAAAACATTAATAAAATCTGGCAAACTTACATCAAACCATATCTGACTGTAGAGAGAGTTCAACATAAATATCACATCTCCTGCACTACGAGTTATGTAACAAACAAGTGGATATGACCAATTACTATAGTGGCCAGTATAGGTATATGTAGTAGTACCTATGTATTTAATATTTATATGACAAATTAATAATAAGTAAATTAGAGATTTACTAGACTGAGACAGAATAAATATTTTAATTGTAGGTAGTTCTATTGCGCTGCACTATAGTGAACTGTTAATAAGAAATAATATTGTAGTAACAAATTGTGTCAGATAATGAATGACTAAACAAACAACCATTCGATTGTCAACTCTACAATCAATATCAAATGCGAAGAGTAATATTAAAATTATCATACTTTAATAAATACCTCTAAATAAAATTTATAAGATGATTTGAAGAACCGGATGAAACTGGTTATGGGCGATATTGATAAACAATCACTAGGCAGTGTACTGACGACAACGAAGCCATAATATGGATACATCTAACAGTGTGTTATGCAAGTCGGACTAATTTAACACTCACTATGGGCTGCGGACGCTGCGGTAGATGGTGCATAGATACCGTTGGATGTGACTCTGGCTCTTCCAGCATTAGCTTACTCACTCAACTAAGACAACAATTCATGTGGAAAACTAACTGAGCATAAAAAGTTTTCATTGCCAGGCTACAATTTAACAGAAAATCTAATACGGAAGAAGGAAATGAGAATACCTTATGTCAAGGTTCAATCAAATTCACATTATTTAAATAAATGTGAAATTCATTTTAGAACACAGTCGTAGGATAATTCATAAAAAAAGCAAGATACTGTATAATACCAGAACAGGATTCTCGAGAAAAAACATCAACACTTCTTTACCTCAATGGCCTCAATATAAGAAGACGCGTAAAAAGTAGTCAGTTTATAGCCACACCCGCGTCGTGTGAAACGTCAAAATATAATTTCAGCCTTTGTACTCGATCGACAACAACGAATGTATTAAAACAATGCAATACGTAACAAACAAGATTCACAGACTATCAAACAAGTAGGTCACAATCACAATGTCGAACGAACCTACTTGCGCACACCTATGAAGACCGATAACGGACAAGGTTAAAATTAGCGTTACTGGAGAAGAATAACTCTTTGAGTTGTATAGTTAATAGCTACGAAAACTACTAACAACAAAAATAAAAAATGAAGATGTTACAAGAAATGAAGACAATGAATTTGACTGACTATACATATTATACTTTTAGAGCTATGCAATCTTTTTTCGAGAGACCTATGAAAATTGCTGCACCTATTGTACAATACCTGCTGTACCTATGACTTACCCTTTTTAGAGTTAATAAATTATTATTAAGCGCTCGCTCCACATTAACGTTTAATTATTTCAAAAATGTTAATGATCGCATTATCGTTGAGTGACATGACACGCAGGTGGTAAATAACTTGTTTTTAGGTAAACATGGCGTAGTATTTTGTACGTTATTGATTCGAAAATATAAAGCAGCAAGATAATCAACTTAGTTGGCAACTTGGTATCAATGGTAGATATCAATGGTATTCCCGAATTATTGGCACCTGAAAAGGGTATTTCCGCTCGTGAATCGCGTGACACATTATGATAACTGCAGGTATGCCGCAGCTGGGGACACCACAGGTGTCGCAGATATAGGTTATTGTCAGGCCACCGGGACGACACACATTTGCCAACAGTACTTCTATACCAAACTATCTATGCTTTGAGCCAACTTTTGCTAACCCTATTTCACTCTTGAGATACTATAATAACATTGCTCTGCTGGCATGCATCCGGCTAAATTATCAGAATCTGTGACCAGAAAAATCATTGATGGCTGAGTAGATAATGTGGACGAACCAACAGAGCTAATGAAAATTTCCATTGGAACACAAAATAGAAACATGAATTTTGTAATAAAGAAAACACAAAGAACAGAATAGATGAAGACACATCACGTGGAAAAACACGCAATGAAGCCAACGAAATACGTAGTACACGGCACTGGATATTTCATTACAGCGACGCATATTCTAACAGTATCTGGTTGATTTAAAAAAAAAAACACAAGCTATTTGCGCAAACACATCTGAAATGTTTGTGTTAAGCACATGAAAATTATTTTGTATCCCGAAAATGTTTCATTCAACACTAACTAACATAGGTATATAAATCCTTGTCGAGTATTGACCGTTGTCGCGTGAACTTTGATGTGAATGAAAGGTAAAGCCAGCCAAATAACTGACTCATCGTTCTCATTCAAATGGAAGCGACATAAATTTTGCAATTAACCAGTACAATCTAAGAAGTAATCCTCGAACCTTTTGCCATCTTGTAGGTAGGTTACAAACAAAAAATTGGAGCAAACTCATACAGACGAAAAGATAAATTACCTTGAGCTTGACCTAACGACACCGCCAGTAGATACCGGGCATGCTGTGGCGAACAATCGCTTACATAATTTAAGACAACCGGCTTATTCAATCATCACAATTCACATTAGCAATAAATCTAATTTTGATTAAGTTTTGAGACACTCACGAGTTCCAAGAATCGAAGAGACGTTTTGTTTTGAAGATTCAGTATTTTAATCGATCAGATTATTTCACACAGGGCGGTGACAGCAGCCAACTGCCGTCGCTAATTACCATCTAAATGACATTACTGATACTATGTTATAAAGATCAATATTTATGGGTACATCTACGTATATCTTGTTCTAAATTTGCTTGTCAGAAGTTGAAAGCCGCTTGTTTTTGCAAATGCCAAATGTTGTAAGAGTTCCGGGTGTTTGAATAAATAAACCTTAGTTGTTGGATTTTTAAAATACTCGATAAACATTAAATTAACTAGGTATAACTACTTTTGGTGTCTCTAAATATGTATAAGGAAAAATAATGACCACAAAGAGTTTTTAGTTTATTGATTATTATGAATGTTACAAACAAAGCGGAACTAAATAAAAGGCACTGTTTATAATGGAAAATTACGTAGAGCTTTCTAGAGTTAGTTGGTCGAACACTTGCGACATGCAGGTGGTGAGGCATGCAGACGCCGTCGCAGATCGCGGCCAGCATGACTTTCACTAGGCACACGGTCGACCGACTATTGAAAGACATTGCAGTTAAAACAAATAGCCAAACATCTGCGACCTTAACTTTCGACAGCCTCAACAAACTGTCGTCGAGCTGCCATCATTATTTGTCCCGACGACGTAACTCATTATCGAAACCAGGCATAGCAGACAACGCAGTGTGGAAATTACCGTGACAGTTGACAGAAATATTGAAACTCTGGTTTTTTAGAATGCTTGAAATGAAAATTATGCTGATAGTGATATGATAACCAAAATCGGGAACACCTTCCCCTTAAAGGAAATAACACTCTTCAAAAAGAAACAATCTGTTTGATTATTATTTGAAGATCGCGTTAAATAAATATTAAATTTGATGAAGAATCAAGAAATTACCGGATTATCTATCACGTTTAACTGGCAGCGGTTGAAATCGACCCCTTATTTTTGGCGGCGCTACGTCAAGTCCTGATACCTATTGACAATAACAAGCTAAGATAATAAATCTAAATAATTCATATTTATCTTGCAAAATATCTGAAAATACTATCGATAAAAAAACCCGTTTTACAAATGGCGATTTTTCCAACCGTCAATATGTCATACACAATTAAGAAGAGGTAGAAGCAGAGCATATTTTTCCAACCGTCAATATGTCATACACAATTAAGAAGAGGTAGAAGCAGAGCATAACACACATGATAAGAAAACACCAATTTACGTAAACTCTGACCTTGGCTTGTATCTACACTTAGAACGTGAACAAGATTTATTGTAGTGGTAACTAATTTATGTAGACTGTAGAGTAAAAAATTAGAGAAATGTAGAATGAGACGACCAGACCAGCTGCACCTCCATTAATAAAGCTGAAATAAAATAATACATATATGTAATTGAACATATACCTACCTACCTACCTACAACTATACGAGCGACAAATTTAGGTACGTAATTAATTACGTACCAGGCGTAGATATTAAGTGTATTAAATTATATGGTCACACGTGCACAAACAAATAAAGGGGAATCTCACACTTATTCGAGTAGCGAAACTGAGTGTGGAAACTTGGTGGGAACCGGTCGAGATAAGAGTCCGTGTCGGTTCCAGATCGCTCGCCCGCCTGCCTCTGCCTCGCCAGTACAGACAGCCGTAGCCGAAGCCGGACCGCACCAGCCAGTGCCAGTGACGTGGATCGTGGAGTCACTCGCGCGAACACACTGCTCGCCGTCCCACTCGCGGAGATAGTACCACGCGGAATCACCGAAAATCTTTTAAACCATTAAGTGTTAATGCAATCGGTGCAAAATAAGCACCAAAAACAATTGCAGCAACACATGTTGGACTGTCTACTCAATGAATTGAAATTAAAACAAAAACAGCTGTTATTCACAGCTTAATTAACAGGTTAATTAAGGTTTAATTAAAGAAAGGTGAAATTTGCAAAAGTCAAAACCGATAACTTACTTGACAATAAATTTCCTTAAGCCCGCTCGTGGTGAAATCCAAAGTTGAAACACGTTAAAGATGAAAAAGTCCGTTTTATCACAAACAGGCACTGCAAATGACACAGAATATTACTCAACACAGGAACCCAAATAGGTAGAGCGCCAGTCGATGTAACACACTTTAAAAACGTTAGCTTTTCTATCACACTCACAAATTCACTGTGCATTAACGTTTCGAGAAGGTTTTTCCTTTGTTAATTTGATAGGTTTTTAAATAAAATGAACGCAAAAATAAAAGTAAGCGTAGCGGTGTCGCGATACACTTGCTTCCCTTGGCGTTGCGCAGTGGTGACTGAGACAAACGATTGCTCGAGGCGAGGCAGGCACGAATCAATGCTGCGCGGCCCTGCGCTGTGTGCGCGCGTGCCGATACGACAGCGCGCACACAGACACAGTGAGGGATACCGGCCATCACCGACGGAGGGCACACCATTGTCTTGCGACTCCCGACTCCCGACCTACTACACCCTGCTCCGCCTGTATCTGACCACTGCTGACAGCGAACTGACCTCTAAAGACAAAAGACCAAAAGCTTACGACGTTGAAACACAAGAGCATTCAAGCAAACATTGTTTGTATTTACAGCCACAACAAAGGTCGTGAAGTGATGAATAATTCAACACTTGCCATGCATTGCTAGCACCCAAATAAATAATAGTTATACTGCCACCTTTGTACCGCAAAATCCACATGACTATAATTAGAAGAGATTTATAGATGTGAACCAGGGCTCTATGATCATAGGTATGAATGAAATGTGAATAGAATAGACGAGGCAAAAACAAAGGAATGGTAACTACAGTTGTATGTAACTGCAATTACAAGAGAAACAAAGTGACAAAGACCGCGGGACAAAGCGACAAAACCTTTGCTATCAGAACCAGTTGCAAGCGGATAAAAGCGAATGAACGCGTGTGAACCTAATGTCGCATCGCAGCACTTTGCACTCTTAAACACTGGTATAGTGATCATGTTCTTTTAAACTGTATAAGGCATTGTTTATTACACGCTTGGCATACTTTCTCGCGTAACCTCACTATCTTGCATACACAGGATTAGTTATTGCACAACACAAACTATCAATAAAAGAACCATTCCTAGTCCCTAACCCGTTAACTGGGGATTCACACTGAACCACTTTTGTTCTACGACTTTGCTCATATCACAAAAAAAATTTTGGACATTTCATACAAATATATAATTTGTTTTGTCATTTTTGTATGAAGAGTCCAAAAATTTTTTTGCTTCTTGAGCAAAGTCGTAGAACAGAAGTTTTCAGTACGGTGAGTAGAATCCCCAGTTAACGGGTCCTACACCAATTTTGTTACACCCAGTATAAAGCAAAAAAAAAACGATATAAGAAACTTAACTAGGTAACAGAAATCTGTTGGAGGATTTTGAAGAAATATTAGCACAAATTCCCAAATCAGACACAAATTCCCAAATCAGTGATTAGGCACTAGAGCAAACAGACACACACTCACACCGATTTTTATAGGAAACGTAGGATCTCTGTAACTCCAATTTCGAGAAAGAGATCAATTGTCGACTCCAACTCGGTTAGACGGGCGGCGTTCAGGAACCTGGTGTAGACTTAGTTTTCTTTTTGTAATGTTCGAATTGCTATAAAATCCTTCACATCCAAACCGTGCGGGAATCGCGAGTAGCAGTAGCGAGCGTTGCGGGGGCGAAGGCGGATAGTCACGCATAGAGACTGGCGAACCGAGCACATGTTTTGCTTGTGTAAGATGAGTACGGAGAACTTAATCATGTTGGTGCGACCGAATACAGTATCTTAACAGTATAAAGAAATTAGATACACTTCGCATAAAGTATATTAATTGACAAGTAAAACAAAAAGATCACAAACGTGGTACAAATGCAAGCTGCGATTAGAAGGGCTCCGCTCTACATTCGCTTCCCGCAAGTCCGGCACCGAAACGCAGCCGCCGCGCCGCGCCGTCTTCGCTCTGTGAGTTAACGAGGAGGTCTTATCTTAACATCAATAATTGCTAATTAACAAAGTAATATCAATGTAAAAATGTAAAAAATAAATCGAAGTATAAATCATCAAGTGGCCCTTATTTTGTTTTGACTAATATATAATGGTAAAACGTTATACACAAATGTAAACAACATATTTGTCATAGATTAAAAAAAATGATTTGCTGATAACCGGAACGTATTGACGCCATTCATTCCTAGGGATACGAAGATAAACTGGAGCCTCATTGAAACAAATCATACGATAGGATGACGTAAAAGATACACTGCCTTGTCGACAATCATCCTGTGCTTGCCACCTGCCTGCGCAGTTAGTAAAGACGTGGTTTAATATAATAGAATAATAGCACGTTCCAAACACCGACTGCAATTTAAAAATCTACGTAACTACCAGCGTCCAGATAGAGCTGATTTCAACTTCATTTAAAGAAAGGTTATTTTAAATTCACAAAATTACAATGGGCAAAGGAAAGATATATTTTTAGGGTTCCGTAGCCAATTGGCAAAAAACGGAACCCTTATGCATTCGTCATGTCTGTCTGTCTGTCCGTCCGTATGTCACAGCCACTTTTTTCCGAAACTATAAGAACTATACTGTTGAAACTTAGTAAGTAGATGTATTCTGTGAACCGCATTAACATTTTCACACAAAAATAGAAAACAAACAATTTTGGGGGGTTCCCATACTTAGAACTGAAACTCAAATTTTTTTTCATCAAACCTTTACGTGTATGGATAGGTCTTCAAAAATGATATTGAGGTTTCTAATCTTTTTTTTTTTCTAAACCGAATAGTTTGCGCGAGAGACACTTCCAAAGTGGTAAAATGTGTCCGTCCGTCCCCCCCTGTAACTTCTAAAATAAGAGAATGATAAAACTAAAAAAAATATATTATGATGTACATTACCATGCAAACTTCCACCGAAAATTGGTTTGAACGAGATCTAGTAAGTTTTTTTTAATACGTCATAAATCGTAAACCGCAAAATACTTACCTTTCATTCAATCAAATCAAATATAAAAATATAGAGTTCACGACATGTGTGATTATGACTTTATACGGAACCCTCGGTGCGCGAGTCCGACTCGCAATTGGCCGGTTTTTTATTTAATTCAGTGCGTGTGGTACGTATGTACAAACGAACGAATATACATACGAAATTACGAATGGTATATACCATACATAATTGTATGATGCGAATTAGAAAAATGTGAAAAAGATGAATAATTCCTTTGTTTAGATTTCGGAAAATAGATGAACGAAATATGGATATACTAACCTACGTAAATAAAAATCAGGTACGTTAATACATATTTTTATTTATTTTCCATATTAACATACCTACCAGATCATTTGAAATTCACTACTGTAATCTAAAAAACAGGTAATAAATAATCTAATTAAAATGTACAATTCTTATTGTTTCTTTCTTGAACATGCAAGAAACAACTGTTGACGGTATAGTAAGAGTATTTCAAGTATAATACTACCGAATCTTTTGTGATTAATGTAATGTACACATGTACACACTAATATTATAAATTAAAAAAATGTTTGTTCCACTTTCACGCCGAAACTATTGAACGGATTCGTATGAAAGGTAGGTAGATAATTACCTATATCAAGCAGTGCATTCTTATCCCGGAAATGTAGCTATTATTGCATAGAAATTATTTAAGGGCAAAAATGTGTTTGTCTGTCCTTCTATCACGTCGCAACAAAGCAACGGATCAACGTGATTTTCTTCACAGAGACAGGTGATACGGTAGGAAGTGAGTTGGGATAGGTACTTTTAATTCCGAAAAATTTAAAGTCTAAGGGATGACACTATTTTATGGTAAAACTATTACTACGCAGGCGGAGCTGCGGGCGCAAGCTAGTACTTAACAATTGATTAGGCACCAGATTATACCAAAGATACCATAAGTAAGGCCAGATTGACCATAGGGACATTACTAAGAAAACGAAAAAAGAAAACTAAGAAAACGTTGCAGACTATATTCTAAGGTTGCAGAATAGTCTCGTGAGGGTTTATTACCCTAACCCTAACCTTGAGTGTACAAGTCCCGCGTGGTAGGGACTTTGTGCTAGGTAGAAAAAAATATTGACGATTTAAAAGCATGTGTAAAGCATCTACTTAAATAAAAAAACATTTTGAGTTTGAGTTTGAGTTTAACGCCAGGATAACCTATTGTAAGTCTTTCATGTGTGAAAGGGATCGACTTTTGTCAGGTAAATCTTACCTTGGTTCTGGAACGGGATCTAAATAATATACATGATGGCTACCTTTGTACATTGAACTTGCACTTTTTCCTTATACATAGCAATTGCAGTTTTGCCTTTGCACGGTTTGAAAGTTTGTAAACTGTACTTTAATTTTGGCGTGCGTTCGTGTAATAAAGTATATTTACTTACTACCTTACACGTGGAGTGGAAAGTTACAATTACCTTTTAACAACAACATTCACAGAGCCAAGACACTTGTTTGCAAAACATGCACCCGGGAAAGACAAATATTTCCGTCAAATGATATAAATTGATATCATGTTATGAAACAATATCATAGTCATCGACTTTATCATTGATAGTGGTAGCAAAAGGCATTCGATCTTCAAAATGTGCAATGCAAGACAGAGGCAAAGACAGCCCGGAAAAAAAAGAAAAAACAATAAATCGAATATTGTTTACCAAACCGAAGAAGTCTTGTCAATAATCACACTTAACTACACTACTACTTGCAAACAATTATGCAAAATGATTTGAATATAACTATGAAGTTAAAATGAAATAAAATTCATTTACGAATTTTAAACTAAGTATAATTTTTTAGCATACCTCTTCCAATCGCCTAGCAAAAGATGCGGTGGCTGCACGGAGATCCGTAGCTAGAGCACCCGGCAGGTGCGAGCGAGCGTCTGAAACCAACATCGTGTTCCAACTGAGACCACACCACCCATGCACCGCACCAGCCAGATTACAGCCGATAAGATAATACCATGTAAACTGCTTTGTACCGATGTAAATAAACACAGAGGTAATTTATTGTAATATTGGCTTAAACAATGATGGATGAATGGCTTAAATCCATTGATAGATTTCACAGATAAGAATATTTGCTACGCAATGCATTCATAACAATCTTCGTAGTCATTCCTTGATCGCGTGATTTAGATTAACGACTATCTCAAATGCATTATAACGGTACTAATCGATATGGGTTTCCATACTAATTAGGCGATTCTTCAATGCTGAGCAAATTCTAGCCATTACTAATAATAGCCCATTAGTACCAATATCTAATCGAATCATCTTTACATCGAGTCGGTTTTAAATGTAACAATGTGTTGTTTCACGTTAGTTTGTATTGTACTATAATCACACGTGGCATACTGTTAACATTTTAAAAATTAATCAAAAAAATATTTCATTGTGTGTATTAGAATCTCCGCCATAATAACAACTCTATTTTTCACCTAATATCTATTACGGTTCAAAGATATAGTCATTTAAAGATAGAGCAATAGAGCATACTGACAGCCGCGTCGGAGCGGCGTTATGTTAGTAAGAGAGAATGTGAATTTGGCACCCTTTCTGCACAGAACCCTAAAAACAAAACTCTGTTTAGCGTGAGTTTCCGTTTATTTCTAAATGAAAAGAAAACAAAGCGTAACACGCAAATATTAACTAAACCAACTTGCAGTGCTGCTCTGAAACACTGGACTAGAAACAAGCAAATATTTATTGGGTGCAAATCTAGCTCTGGCTCTATTAATACTCGTATTTCACAAGAAAGTTTTAATAAGGTTACTGTACAACCTAAACACTATGGCAGAGATATCTTTATGAAAGTCAGATTAAGAAGGCAAATTTTCCGCTCATAAAACATAGCGTTGAAGGATAAAAGGAAACCTCGACATTTTGTTATGTTAATTAATATCATTCAGCCGAAATGATGAATGTCACATTATGTTTTAAGGTAGACTAGCTGGTTGACCGAGCTTCGCACGTTCAATCGGAGCGTTTATAAACTAATTCACTTATTGGACAACTAATTCACTTAAAAACTGGAGACATGAAAAATGGCAGAAAAATACTCGAAAATATCAGTGCATGTTGTCATTCCTGAGCTCATTCTTTCAAGAACTGCACGCCATCTGTTGTCGAGTAGCGCGGAACGTGCTTTAAAAGTCAATGTTAGCAACAAAGGGCTCCAAGTAATGTAATTCACTGGTAATTCACCTACTCGACAAAAGATGGCGCCATTAGTGAAATACATTAGCATTACATTAGTATGTATGTACAAAAATTACGTAGGTACTATCAAAATAAATTCATCTTATTTCTAGAATAAGTTTAGGTTTAGACTCTCACAGATTTATTGTAGATCTAAAACAACTAACCATAGATCGATAGAATTATTATTGTTAGAATCGTTTTCGACAAAGATATAAAAAAAACAAATGTAATTCACAGTAAATTCGAAACATAAACATTGTAACACTCGTTGATGTCTTTTATATGAAAACTTGTTAATGCAGCTCGCGTTGAAATCTTTTATATGACACGTATAATTTTATTGTAATTTGCGTTCATGTATATAAATTACTGCAAACTTCAATAGATCCGAGTCAGAGTCTTTGAATAAGGTACCTAGAAGTTCAGTCACTGCATTTCAAACTTTACTTGGTTCAAATCAAAACTATACAAATTCACACAATAAACTTCTTGATTTTATCTGTCCAATCTAAAAGTTAAAACTTATATATTTTCTGAAATTTCATTCAAAAAACAGTGAAATATCATAAATACATACAGCGCCACCTTTAGTAAATAACAGTTAATACAATGTCAACTTCTTTGATAGTTTTGTTTAGCCGTGGATTTTCATTTAAAATTACGATTGTCTCGTTTGACAAAATGTAAGTACGTTGTACCAGCTATGGCAACTACGCGATACAACCTGTAAATATTATTAAAACCTTAAAATGTACAATGGTAGAATAAATAAATCCTATGTACGCGATAAGTAAAATTGCTGAATAAAACTTACACTATTTTCGACACACTTCGTATCCCGCGTGCATGGTATTTTTTTATCGCTCTTAAGTCTTTTTATTTACATAATAATAAAATAATAAAAATTACCCAAAAAAAAAGACAAAAAAATCAATGAAGTCTCGTGGGATTCGAACCCAGACCTACATAAAAGAAAGATAGCACCGAACCGTTACGCCAGATCGCGCTTGAATAAAATGTTAAAAATAAGCATCATATGCGCTCTGCTTTTATGTAATTTCGCTCATATCTCCCTTAAATGAAAATTTTCGAAGATAATTCCCCCATAGATTGATTTCTGGTGATTTTTAACCCCTAATCCTAGATTTTCGTCAAAAGGTTTCAAGCCGTTTTCGAAATCGTCGGTACACTTAACTCGTTTAATAGTATAGGATTAATAGTATAGGATAACATCATTAGTATTTTAATTACTAAATGTTGCTTATTAAAAATACATTAAAGCTCTTATTAATGGTTTGCACGAATTTTACAAACTAATTAGCAGTTTCGCCATTAATTACAATAAATGTAAGTATAACAAAGTAGTTGTTACTTCATGTCATCAGAGGGTGACTGTTGTGAATAGAGATGGGTTTTTGCCCGGGCATTTTTGGTCATTTTGAATAAATGCCCAATAAACGTCCATTTACGCCATACAAATTGGGCATTTATTGGGCGTAAATGGACATTTATTGGGCATTTACTCAAAACTGCCCGGGCAAAAACCCATCTCTAGTTGTGAAGCATATTTAAACTAACTATTTGATGTCACGATATCGCCTGTTTTGTTACTAAATGTACCCTTTCAACAAAGTCGATGTGAATAAATAACAAATTCGAGTAGGAAAATGTTAAGAGGGACGATTTAGAATACTATGAGCTTGGGCCTGCTCTGCGTACGCTGTGCCCTACAATTTAAGTTATTTTTCGGCACTTGGCAATGTAAGTACATTTCGTTTGATTAGGCTTCGCTTTCTCGTACTTACTTATTTTCACTGTCAGATTCAAAAATAGAAACACAATATCCACAGTATCAAACATTATAAAAACAAATATTAGAAATAGCTATAAAAACACAAAATACAGAAAATAGCCAGTGGTCGAATAGCATAAAAACACCCTGACATCACCCTGGCAGGCAACTATTGTTGCCATCAGCGTAATCAGCGTTTGACTACATTTTGACTTTGGCCACTTTTGTTGCCAGTCGCTGTTCAGTTCAGTGACTGAAAACTGCTTTTTTGCCATAATCACACAAAATGTAGAAAACCATTAACCTGATTAAGTCGATGAGTCTTAATCAAGTGAATTTTTCCACAATGTATACTAGAAAGCCTACATTTTTCTAAATATTTTATGCACTATACAATGGCTAGGCCCAGGACAAAAGTATCTTTTGAAGAAATGTTTATTTCATGTTTCCACCAAGCAGTCATTTTATTTATAACAACAAACAAAAATGGTTCAACAAATCATTTTAAATCGCAATGACCTTCAACTTTATCGCTAGAATACCAAATATAGAATCGCCTCCCCGCCACTCCGCCCTTATCAACCGCCATTACATCACCTTCTATACCTAACCGAAGTTGAACAACAAAGCCTTTATCGTTTCATGTCATACCTTTAAATCCAATATTTTAATGCACCAAACTATCTTACACGGTTTTCCTGATACACCAAGGCTATTAAATTATCTGTGACCAAGGTAGCTTAGACTTACTACACTATAGAAACAATGTAGAGTAGCACTTAAAATAGAACCACGCTGGATACAATTTTATATCTGTGACACGCTAAATGAATCAAACAAATGCGTTCGTAAATATACATAAAACAATCAATGTTCGTCTTAATATGTACTAAAATAGACTTAATGCGGAACTGGAAATTTGTATGCGCATGCTTACCAATGGGGCGCCAGATAAATAAAGTATGAAATGCGAATGCGAAACTTCGGAAAATTTGTCCTCGTCTGAAGGATACGTCGAATGGTATAAATTGTTCCACTCGAGGCAACGAACTAAACTTCAGCTGCGGGAGTATAATCGCACGTACGTTTTGGAATTTGGAGGTTATCCAAATATTGGTGAGTAGTGCCAATGAAAGTATGTACACACTATGAGGAATTTATCCTTTAAATGCAACGCAAAAAATGAGCAAATATTACAAAACGTGTTTAAATCTAGAAGCCCGAACAAGTTAGAAGACCTTTAACTAGGAGTAGCTTGACTTTCGTCTCTTGCCATAGCCTTCATTGTCCTCAACAATTTTTCTGGAAATTTTGACTGAACTAAAATAATCTGAACTGAATCACTCGTTTGTTCACCTTAATTTTAAATAAGACAAATACGTACATGCTTTTGTTAAGCTATACTTTACTCGAAAATACATTGTGCAGTCCTAAAAATACATATATCCTGAAACAACTGGGGCAGGAAAAAAAAAATGGTGAAAGTTTTTGTTGCGGAATTTCATAAATCAATTCCAACTTCGAACCAACTGTTTTTACGCAATTGAAGCAAAAATGAGGGTTATTCTCTAAAAGAGAAATATACCGAAAAGTGCAAATACAAATAAGCAAATATTAGGTTTTACTAGGAAATCTTAGGAATTACCATAATTATGAGTTGGTAAATTTTAGGTTAGGTTAGGTTGGACTTATACTATTATACTTCATTCCAATCAAAAAAAAGCAAAACGTAAACAAACTTACTATGGAACTGACACATATCAATGTCATCTGCATACTACGTTTGTTTACCTTTTGCTTTTTTTTGATTGGAATGAACTATACCAAGTTGGTATATGTATATAGATATTATTACGTCTGTGAAAATGGATGGAAATAAAGTTATTTTACCTATGCCGTACACGAATCTACGTAGCCTTGATAAGACCACGAATAGAAAAGTTAAATTTAAATGGATCGATTGAAGTATTATTTGAAGAAGTGTTTTCTCAATCTTGGCCAAATGCAACAAAGCCCTGAAGTTTGCATGCCACTGCGGAGAAATAAACGCCAGCATGTGAAAATTATATTAATCATGAACTAATTAAAATAGGGGACATTTTCGTTGGCTTTCTGGAAAGTATTAATAGTCTGCACGTGTTATAAACGTATAGGTAAATGCAAAAACAAGGTGAAATTAACGACCACGAGGGCTGTTATAAGTACACTTTGGTTATTATTGGATTGAAAGGTCAAGTAGCGCACTGCATTCCCAGTACCTAACTAAACGAAGGGGCCTCTTATCCGTCTGAGGCCGTGGCCTGGGGGGGTTGCGGGGGAGGCGCGGGGTCCGGGGGGAGCGGGGTGCGGGGGACGGTGAGGAGTGGGGTGCGGGGTGCTGGAGCGTTGCGGAGTGTGGGGGGAGCGGGGGGAGTGGGTGCGGGGTTGAGGCGCGGGTTGCGGGGGAGAGGAGCGGGGTCCGGGGGATGGTGAGGAGTGGGGTGCGGAGAGTTGCGCGGTGCGGGGGGAGGCGCGGGGTGTAGAGGTGAGGCGTGGGTTGCGGGGGAAGAGGAGAGGGGTGGGGGGAGGCGCGGAGTGCGGGAGGGGGAGGAGCAGGGTGCGAGGGAGGGTGAGTTGCGGGGTGCGGAAGGGCGAGGTGCGGGGTGCAGGGGAGGATGAGTCGGGGGGTGAGGTGAGGGGTGAGGGGGTGAGGCGTAGGGTGCGGGGGATATCCCCCTGAGCGAAGCCGGGCACTCCAGCTAGTATAAAACTTTATCATTTTATTATCTGAAACTATTTTTTCTACTCAAACTATCGATAGTTTGAACTAGTTTATCGATTAAAGAAGAACGTCCCTAAACGCGCGACGTCCTTGAAATGTCGCTCGTCGCTCGTGTGTCGCCGCGCGTGTCGCTGTCGTCCAAAACAGCTCCATACAAATCTATGGAAATGATCAAGTCGCTCGTGTCGCTGTCGCCGTCGCTTTCGCCGTCGCTGTCGCCGTCGCTTGCGTCCAGGCCGCAGCCTGACGCGGCAACTTTCCCTGTTGGTCCTGTGGTCGACTGTGCCGGTCTCGTATCGGGGTGTACAGTCACCGAAAATATTGTATCTGCGACACTGAATCGTCAGTCATAGACATTTTAGGCCAATGATGATGATGATGAAAGAGCATAGATTTGATAATTAACAAAATTATTTAAAAAAATAACGCCCCCGTCCATAAAAGTGGAATAACTTGATAACCACTAAACTAATTTTGGTCAAATCAATGCAATACACAATGAAAAGTGCTTTCAAATAATACCACATTCAAATCGATTCACCTGTTTGAGCTTGCTGCACGGAGACACACAAAAATACATAAGTTTTTAAATAATACAGGGTGGTAACTTCAAAGGATGTTGCAAGCGGAGCTATAGAGGCTGTAACAAAATTGGTGTAGGACCCGTTACCTTGGGGATTCTACTCATCGTACTGAACAACATTTGTTCTACGACTTTGGTCAAATCGTAAAAAAAAATTGTACTCTTCACACAAAAATGGCAAAACAGATGATCAATTTGTATGAAATGTCCAAATTTTTTTTTGTGATTTGAGCAAAGTCATGAAACAAAAGTTGTTCAGTGCCATGAGTAGAATCCCCAGTTAATGGGTCCTACAGCAATTTTGTACTATTGTCAATATTTATTTAATTTATAGTGTTAAAAAAAAACTGAAGTGATGTCATTTAAACCCTTGTAATCTTACTAATATACTCATATAGATATGAAGTACAAATTGTTACTAATAACTAATATTCTATGGATTCCTTTGGTCCGAAATAAAGAGTTATTTATTTATAGTATACGATAGAATGTTTGTGAATACAAACTTCTTGGTAGATTAGATACCCAGATTTTGAATTAGGTATAATAATTCTATTTTGGTTAGGTTTACTTCATTAACTGAAGCGTAAGTACATAATTATCGCATTATACCCTAGGCAGTCTTAGTCATGCCTGCGATAACAAACACGAAACTCAGAATGACGTGACCTTCATATTTTACTACGAGTATGTAACAATTCCCCAATTTTTTTTATTCTGACGTGCGAATGAGGCATATTAATAAGCACCGTCCAGGGCTCAAAGGGATGTAGAGGCATAGGCAGAGGATATAATATTGATTGGGGTAGATATTGTGTAACATAGCCTCTAGTCCCTAGGTGACGCGATGAGCTGGCCTGAATATTTATGGGAAATTATAAGTCAAGCCACAGAATTTTGTTTGGCCACGGAACCTAAACCATTGATTTTATTACTAAGCAACGGGAAAATGAGAAAGCTTTTAATAAACTAATTCGTATTTTCTACAACGCCAACTAAATATTCCAAAGAAAGCATCAACTAAAGAACAACAATTCTTTTTACTTGTCCTACTGATTTATACATCACCACCTAATTTAATAAGTCAGGCACGGATTTTGCAACTCAACAAAATTTTACGTCTTAGAGCTTCAACATAATTATGTTCCTCAAGAAAATATCATGTAATATAATTTACAATGTGAAATAATACATCCTATTCTTTTATCATGAAAATAGCGAGCGACTGCATCAATCAGAGAGCACCATTCATGTGGGGACGAGTTGTCTTGTCACGTGTATTTGTTTGTTGTCGTTTAATTTTTATAATGCGCTCGTATGTATTGCAAATTGTTTTATAAATAAAAGCTGGGGTACCGGGTTTCACTCAGGGGGTTGATATGAGATTGTGTAGTAGTTTACCCAACATTCCACAATATCCCAGATTTTTCCAGGATGTTCTGGAATGTTGTGAAATGCTCTCGAATGTTTTGGACTGTTGTAGAAATTTCTAGAGGGCGAAACTTCCAGCCCTTATATCTTCAAAAGCACGCCCTTCAGGTATAAACGGGAACCTTTTTCATGGGTGGATAAGAGGGCTACCACACCAACCATATAACTCCTTTGATCGTACCGGGACTCGTTTTAAAATACCACATAAAGGAGTAGTGTTCTGAAGAAATATTTTTGCCATAATTTACTATTTGGTGATATTTTTTTAGGTACATTTTGATGATCAGTCAATTTTGATAATAATTTAAGGTATATTTTGAAGATCAATCAATAAAGTACGAGTTATATTAGTTATAAATTATTCATGTTTCACTAAATTTTAAACGTACTGAGTTTTAAAATTAGAAGTCGATAGAATTACTTTGTTGGGTCATAATATTAATATTTTAGAAGTTTACTGTTTGAATATATGTTACAAATTTAGATGCTAAAAAGTAACTACCATGCTGAGTTGTACTTACAGTAGCTTATATCGAAGACATACATATTATAGTGGCGTAAGGCAGTATTTTTCAGACGCGCATTGAAGTAGGCTAACTTAGTATCCAACTCAGAGGACAATGTAGTTTTTAGAGGAGAAAATGCTATTCAATAGAAGTCTGTTTAATTAGCACCCATATTTTAATAGTGAGTGAAACGGACCTCGAGGACAACTAACATTTAGTTAGGCCAATGTACTGGGATGGGATTTGGGCACCACTAAACTTCATGCAATATTATACTTTAAAGGAATTCATGCAATACCTTTATACACATACTTATCTTTTGAATTAATATAATAAAGCTTCAGAAAGTACCAATATATTTCCTTAAATTTAAAAATGAGTCAGAGAAAAATAAAGTTACGGTACAGTACGCTCCGTTAACTGGCTGGAAATCAACGCATAAATATATAAACTTCAACAAACTGAAACAGGATATTATTTACTAAAAAATAGAAGTTAAAACGAACAGTTCAAAATGGTCTCCCAGGGAAAATAAAGCATCTATATTTCAGAGGCAACTTCAGGCCTCACCGCCTGCCGACCGCCCACACAAAAATCTGCCCGCCGCCTACACAAACCATCCACACTCGCACGTTTGATCAATGAATTTCTTTGCGCCCCTGAATATGTTTGCCAGCCAGAAATCCATTAAGTGAGGAGAAAGTGTGGCGCCCACTTTTTCAGGGTTACAAGTTCCGCACTGCGTCTCCTTTCCCAATAAATAACGCCAAGGTCAACCCGGCAAATCTCTGGAGCTGTAACAGAGTGTACGAAACTTTGGATCGCTTTTGGGACGATGGATATTCGAGAACAGTATTCGTTTAAAAGGTTATCTAATTGACTTTGGTGGCAAAGTACGACAAGACCTACCTGTCAAACTGGCAATCCTGCCCGTTAATAAATAAATAAATCGAAAATTTATCGAAATAAATCGATAAATCCTTATCGATTCTGAATAGTTGAAGAAAACAACCTGTGGTGACTACTTACAACTACTGCATACCTACTGAATATAGCTGGAGTGAATCACAGATAAAAAATTTTTGAACTGACTATAGTAGGATTTTATTACTGTTCATGTTTTACAGTCACACTAATTTTCCAACCGCCAAAAAATTTAATAACTGCCCGTTTAAGTATTTTTTTAACTGAACATAATAACTTTCCTAATATTTTAATAACAGTCGTAAAAATTAATTCCCTATAAAAAATTGCCCAGCTCTGTTCCGACAATTGAGTTGAAATCACGCGTCTATAATAATAAATAAGTCTTTCAATTCAAATACACAGTTTGTTACATCACTGCTAAATGTATTGGACAACATAAATGTAGTGTCCCATTAGGCCAGTTAAATACCTTCAATACGATAAACGTCTCAACTAAAACCAAACTGTAATAAAAAATACGATTACAGGACCGTATGTATTATTACGATCTCATAGTTCCTAATGACACATTCAGTTTTTACAGCACATAATTGTGAGTAAATATTTAACATTAAATAGTTTAGGTCTTGGCTCAAGAATGTGGCTCGTCCACGCAACGTCAAGAGTAGTTGAAGGCCGGGGTAAGATGTCTATCGCCCTGGCCTCGGTGCGTGGCGTGGCTGCGTGGGGTGGCGACGATGGTCTGACGTCACGCCTCCATTGCGCCTCCCTGTCCTTCAGCAGGCGAAACATCTTACCCTACCCTTACCCTAGCCACAACAACCCACTACTATATCAACTACTGGATCACCTATACTCTTTACATAAATGATATTACACTTTATTAGCTTCGCTAAGATATATTTGCTTTTATATAATTTTAAATCATATTATTCAACTCAAACTACCTAAATACACTAATCTATCTCATAAAGGTTGATTTTATTTTTTTCTATGGAACCTATACAAACGGAGCAATAAATAGCCTGACATTACTTCCTCTGTCCGTTTATTTATTTGTAGTATGGTAAAGTTACACGTGTAAGATAAAAAATATCCAATATTTTTATATAATATATGGAAATGGAAGTAAGCCGAAACAAACATTCGGTAAACGACATTAAAGGCCCTCGAAACATACTGAACCTTTTAATGTGTATGAAGCACGTCTTACAAAACAAATGTGTCATTTGTAATTTAAAAAAAAAAAAGGCTATGATTAAAATCAGAGTACCTCAGTTAAAGAGGCTTGTTTCCGTGCCTCATAAATTCATTGTTCTCGAAAAGTAAAACCTCATACAAGTACATGATTTCCTTTGCATCATACATAAATAAGTTTTTGTTAAGTAATTATTAGAACAAACAGCTTACTTGGCTAATTGTTAAAGTAACATATAAATAAAATAGCATGAATGAACCTCAATCATACTAAAATAAACTACGGATAGAGTACCTAAATGCAGCGGTTATTTGCTTCGTTGATTGGTCTAATCCAGTGTTTTTCAACCTGCAGGTCGCGACCCCCTGAGGGGTTGCGAAGCCTTTCTCAAGGGGTCGCGGGTAAAAGAAAATGTAAGTGTTTATAGGTGCTACAATGCAATGAAAAAATTCGAATTTCAGTGCGAAGGCTGGGCCTGTTTATTTTTTAACAATTTGTCAAAACGTGGTTCTATTTTGGAGACGTTAAAAAGTAAAGCATTTTCTTATTGAAGAAAATTATAAACGTAGTCTTTCAAATCACTTACATTTTGTATGTTTATGGCCCTAGGGGGGTCGACAGTTTTTTTTAATTTGTAAGGGGTCGGGTATTAAAACAGGTTGAAAAACACTGGTCTAATCTAAACTGGCCTAAAGGGTCCAACAGTTCAATGTTGTTGTTGTCCAGTGTTTGTTATTGACTTAACGACAGCGTTTATTTAACCAACCGATAAGGAGATAGACGTGTTTAAAAGGCTATACTATACCTATTATACCAGACGTTGTATACGTATATAAGAAAATTTAAATATCTTTTAGGCATTTAATTTATTTAATTCCATGCATCCAAAACGCATGTGGCACCGACTAAGCGGGCCGCCAAATAATTGTAACCTTTTATTTTATATTTCTCTGTCGTGTCTACTAACATAGCTTTTAAGTTAAATCTTGTACTAACAAATTATGAATTTTAAATTGTCTGAAATAAATTATATATTATTATTATTATATAAATGAAGAATATCACCTACGAACTGCGTCTTACTTAAGAAATGAATAAAAACAGCAACGTGTTTTTTCACCTCCAATACGAACATAAATAGAATCACCTGATCTTTTAACATTTAAAAAGTTTCGTAAAAATAAAGACTAAATTAATAGCATAATAAACTTTAAAAGATTCTGGCTTATTCAATGTGTTTGTGTAAGCAAGTCTTCATTTTCGACGCACTTCCATTCCATATTATTTAAATATTAATAACGATAACACCGGATTTTCCTTAAAATAGTTTACATTTCTCGCTAAATAATTCCAGCGTTTTTCATAATATTCGCATTGTGCAAGTAATAATAATAAATCCGATTTCATAAGGGCAATATTGTAGGCACAAATACGCAGTGTTTGTTCGATTTCGTTTTGAGTTCTGACACTGGGGTTGGCCACTAGCCCCACAACCTCCACCAATCCGTACTTGGCCCCCGTGTTTGGAGTATGGCCAAACCTTCCCGATGTATGGGAAGAGACCCGTGCCCCTGCAGTAGGGATAACATGGGTTGTTTACAAATGTTAGGTAAAATATAAAATTCATTGAGTATGTTTTTTATTCATTTTTTTATGGTAGAGGTGGCAAACGAGCAGACGGATCACCTGATGGTAAGCGATTAACGCCGCCCATAGACACCCGCAACACCAGAGTCACAACTGTGTTGCGGGCCTTTAATGTAGTTTTTATAACAAAGTTGACTGGTAAGTTCAGAAGGTTCTGTGAATGCAACTCGAAGTTGAACTTTCTCTTGGCAAGAGTTGTGTCACCGCAAACTGCGAACTCCTGTTGGCGGCCGCCCAGGAGATGGCAATAAATAGCTCCTCAAGCGCCAGATCGCAATCAAATCAGTTGCCGATAGTGACGGAAATAGCGAAGATTCCCGTAAATAACAGGCCGGCTGCTCCAAAAATAATTATTTATTTATAAACCATTCAGAATTCTGCAATTGACTTTGTTTTTCTGCACTTGATGACCCGTCATTGGAATTATGTATTTGTGTTATTGACTTAAAGTTACTCACCAGAACAAAACTAGTGTAATATTTAAAACATTCACTTTAAAACTACATCAATACTTTAAAATGCACTAAGTTTCTTGCATTATTAAGATTTTACTGTTTTATAGCTAGATGTTTAATGTAGCGTTTAGCGATAACCATTGTTGTTATTCGTCATTTTACTACTGAGTAACATGACGACACGAGTAACAGCTGCTAGCTGCTACAGACAGACCACCAAGTATTATTCCATGAACGCGGTTACACTAACTAATTCTTTCACGTGTTCCTTTACAAATTTCATCACGGTTGTACGAGTAAAAGTTCATCTATGTTACTTTATTTCGAGGAATGTAATCTAAGTGATTCGTAACAAGGTATAGGTGCAAATGCAAGACAAATAATTATCATGGAAAAAGATTACCGAACGTTTAAAACATTATAAAACCATGAGTAACTACGAATATATTCAGGTGAATAGATTAATTCAGAATAATGCAGGTGCATTATTCTGGAAAAGCAGAAAACCAAATACATATTTAAAATTAAGCTAACAGCTATATGAAAACACATGTGCAAAATAACCCGCGTCAAAAACAATTCGGAAACATTAATTTTCCTTGCACAAGTAAAATGAAATTATATGTATCTCCAGATTCCACTGTCATACCCACGTCACAGTTATGAATATGAAACAAAACCTGAATCTGATACGTCAACATGCCAACCGCGATATGTATTGTTTTTGTTTCTAGCCCGATATCGGTCATGTATCCCGCGATCCGCCACCGCACACCCGATAACAATATCTCCAGCACAATGTGGCCAGGCCACATGTCTTGTGTTTTGTAAACAGTGATCGCTTGACAGCTATCCGATACTCTCTTTATCGGATCTCACTCTCTAAACGTTGATTACGTTTACTTAAAAATGCATAATGACGTTTCAATTCAACAGAACTGTGAGAAAATCAGATACACTGAAGCGTGTTCTGTGGTTTCTAGAAATCAAGACATTCGTTTCCTGATATGATGTGGTTGGAGTTTAGGCTCAACAACAATGTGGGGCTGGTAAGGAATTATTGCAAGCACCACGCTTATTCTATTGACTAACCGAAAAGGATACGATTACTATAGATAAGGAATTAATGTGTTAGTAATGTGACTATCAATATCGCAAAACCACAATACCAAAGGGAGAATAAAGTTTAAAAACCATATTTTCATTGTGCTTACGACATAAAGTAATAAGACCACAAACGAATTGTTAACTCCTGGTTTAGAGGTAACAAGCAAGATGAACCCGTACTAAGTTAAGCAGGCAAACTTCAGGCAAAGTGGTCAATTCATGCAGCGGAGAGTGGCGACGAGCCAACTAGGTCAGCGCGAGTGAAAATGTCGAAGCCTGTTATATTGTGCTGCAGAGGTTAAGAACACTCGTGAAAAGGGATTGTTAATATGTAGATATCAGGCACGACATTGTAGAAAAATGCGATTCGGACGGTAACGTCCCACTCGCAAAATGTCCCGTGTGCTCGAAATGGCCCGTTCGCGGTTCCTTAGTTTTGAGGCTTGCTTCGCTACTTGCGCGAGCCGTTTCGGTTAGCCTTTGTCAACTACCGCATCCATTCATAAGTTTATATCTAAAATATGGAAGAAACACAGTATAAAATGAAAACCACAGACCTGTTTACCGTAGGTAACCTACTAATCAGATCTGAACCCAAAATAAGGTATGATGAGTAGGTTGGAAATTATGAGACCGGAAGAAGGAAACTGAATTAAAGTCACGCGCGCTCGCTTGGTACAGCCACACACAGCTCAGATTATTGGGGCGGGTTGTTTTACGCAACCAGGCGACTACCGCGCCCAATATGCGTGCAAGGCCGGCGTTACTGCCGTGCCAGGCTTCCTACAGGAAGATCAGGAACGATAAAATGCACGTTTAATTTCCTTAATTTAGATGACTTCGCAGGCACAAAAAAATAAACTTCTCTTAATTAGCCTTTGAACAAAAAATTACATTATACCAAACTAGCAGTGTGACCTCATACAAAAACTTAGAAATAACAAAAAAGCGTTATTGCCAGGGATTGCAAATCAAACGCTGGTAACGGTAATGATGTAATTTTCCAGCGATAACGCCTCGAGGTGCTTTAGGTGGAGATTTTCCACCTGCCAGCGTTTGCAGTGTTTACTCAACGGAGATTATACTACTTTATGACTAATACTGATAAAATATGTTAGTTGAAACTAGCAATTAGTAAATTTTACAACGTGATACTTAAAAGAAAATAAATGTATACCTAAGTAAAAAAAACTATTTCATAATTGGACTAAGTATGTCGTGAATTGTATACATGTATAGGTATTATCAGTTTCATTAAGTAATAATATAAATGTTACTTTGACTTACTAATAGTTTTGAAATTAGGTACATAAGGAAAAATCTTTGCAGGTAATTGTATTTGAAAGGTTAACAAATAGTAACAGCAACATTTTCGTTCCTATAGGCCAATAATTCATGAAAATTTACAGGATCGTTAAAAACCAAGAAAACTGCATCATGCAATGTCCCAAAAATATTTCAAAAAACTATGAAAAACTAATAAACTTGAACAAAAAGCAAGGCATTTAATGATGTATCACTTTTAAGAAAATAATACGACACGACTTACGTAAAGCGTAATTAATACGGCATACCATAATTAAAATCAATTGAATTGTACCTACACTTCATTAGAAACAATGACTACCAGTACCACGATCAGTCACGAGTCACGATACGGCATGGCTGATTGACCACCAAGGATGCCCCTCCAGCCAGCTTGTCGCCACTGTAAATTGACTTGTCTGGCTCAAACAGTGAACCGTAAATAACAGATAAAAAAATACTACACTATTATACCAACATCTTTATTGATCAGATCAGCATGAGGTCATCACAAAAATATATTCTAATAGAGAGTAAGTACTAAATCCATATTGGCAGTAAATAATAAATAACCGGGACAAATCACACACGGTCATCTGGCCCCAAACTAGGATTTCCTGTACTATGGGAACTGTTCAGATATATGTTTAAATACATACATATAGTATAGATATAATACACCCAGACACAGAGCAAACAAATCTGCTCATCACAGAAATGTTTGCCCTGGGTGGGGATCGAACCCACGACTCTCGGATCATTAGTCAGGAGCGCTAACCGCTGAGCCACCGAGTCTGTCATGCAATATTGATCATGATCAGTAAAAAATATGCCGTATGAACTACCGCCGTGAACATAGCCGCCCCATTTCTTGAAACCCGCGTTTTTTAGCTTAAATCGTTAGTTCTTCGTTAGTTCCGATTTGTTCAGGCCAAATTTCGTTTGTTCCGTCACGCGAAATAGCGATTTTTTTAAAATTAATATGGAGGCGGCTATGTTCACGCTAGCCGCCCCATTCCAGCTATTTTTATTTTTTTTCGCTATAACGATAGGCATTCGTTAGTTCTGATTTGTTCAGAAGGAAAATCGTTTGTTCTAGTAATAGTTTCCGCGAAAAAAAATACCAAAGTGGGGCGGCTATCTTCACGTGAACATAGCCCGCCCCAAAGGATTTTTTTAAAAAAAAGTATACCATTCGATAGATATTCGTTAGTTCTGATTTGTTCTGAAGAAATTTTGTTTGTTCTAATAAGCATTTCTGAGAAAACAACAAAAAACCCTCAGTTCATTTGCCAATTGAAATTAAACTCTATACACTGGAGATATGGCTCAAAATACTTATCATAAGTGTCGACTCCTAAGATTTTGGTCATAGCAACGAATCAATCGTAGTAACAGTTCATGGATCTGAACATAACGTCAAAAATAACTATGTCACTTTGCTTAAGTAAGGATATTGATTCCTCACCAGATTAACAATGCATAGGACGAAGTTGTAAAAAAATAATATAGGCTGAGGACAATACCCTAACTTTGTACCCACGCTCGATTTAAATAATTAGCAAAACATTTCGTTTGTTCTGGTATTCCATTCTAGTCCAGTGGCGTATTTAGGCTGAAGACGATTTTCAAATACCACACCAACAGGGGTGCGTTTGCCGTCTAAATTCTATTTGTTCTAGCATTGTGCCCGCTATTTATCTTCAAAAACATGTAGAAATACCTATTGGCTAACATCAAGCAAAATATTTCGTTTGTTCTATGAATAATTTCATGACCAGAATTTTTTAAACCGAGATACACGGTTTTCATAGAAAATTTCTATAAGGTAGGACTGTAGTTAAATTTATCATTTGTTCTAGCCTTGTGCCCGCATTTGAACCTAATAACCATGAAGGATGGTCTATTGGCTCACGTTAACCAGAATATTTCGTTTGTTCTACTATTCTTATCGTATCCAGAGACGTATTTAGGCTGATGGCGATTTTCAAATATCACAGCAAGAGGGGTAAGTTTGATGTCTAAATTCTATTTGTTCTAGTATTGTGTCCGCTATTAATCCTCATAAACATGTAGGACTACCTACTGGCTAACGTCAGGCAAAATTTTTCGTTTGTTCTATGAATATTTTCGTGTCCAGAATTTATTTACCGTGACAAACTATTTTCATAGAAAGTTTCTTTAAGGTAAGACTGAAGTTTACTTTATGATTTGTTCTAACCTTGTGCCCGCATTTCAATGTAATAAACATGAAGTATGGTATATTGGCTAACTTCAGGCAGAATATTTCGTTTGTTCTAGCATTCGTTTCGTGTCCAGGACCGTATTTAGGCTGAAGATGATTTTCAAATACCATATCACTAGGGGTAAGTTTGATGTCTAAATTCTATTTGTTCTAGCATTGTACCCGCTATTGATCCTCATACACATGTACGACTACCTACTGGCTAACGTCAGGCAAACTTTTTCGTTTGTTCTATGAATATTTCCGTGTCCAGAATTTTTTTACTGTGAGAAACTATTTTCATTGAAAATTTCTATAAGGTAGGACTGTAGTTCACTTTATCATTTGTTTATCGTTAGCCAATAGACCATCCTTCATGGTTATTAGGTTCAAATGCGGGCACAAGGCCCGCATTTGAACCTAATAACCATGAAGGATGGTCTATTGGCTAACGAAAGCCAGAATATTTCGTTTGTTCTAGCATTCGTTTCGTGTCCAGGGACGTATTTAGGCTGAAGATGATTTTTAAATACCATATCAGTAGGGGTAAGTTTGATGTCTAAATTCTATTTGTTCTAGCATTGTGCCCGCTATTGATCCTCATACACATGTAGGACTACCTACTGGCTAACGTCAAGCAAAATTTTTCGTTTGTTCTATGAATATATTCGTATCCAGAATTTTTTACTGTGAGAAACTATTTTCATAGAAAATTTCTTTAAGGTGAGACTGAAGTTCACTTTTTGATTTGTTCTAGCATTGTGCCCGCATTTCAATCTAATAAACATGAAGTATGGTCTATTGGCTAACTTCTGGCGGAATATTTCGTTTTTTCTAGCATTCGTTTCGTGTCCAGGGACTTATATAGGCTGAAGATGATTTTTAAATACCATATCAGTAAGGGTAAGTTCGATGTCTAGATTCTATTTGTTCTAGCGTAGTGCCCGCTATTGATCCTCATACACATATAGGACTACCTACTGGCTAACGTCAGGCAAAATTTTTCGTTTGTTCCATGAATATATTCGTGTCCAGATATTTTTTACTGTGAGAAACTATTTTCATAAAAAATTTCTTTAAGGTGAGACTGCAGTTCACTTTATGATTTGTTCTAGCCTTGTGCCCGCATTTCAATCTAATAATCATGAAGTAGGGTCTATTGCCTAACTTCAGGCAGAATACTTCGTTTGTTCTAGCATTCATTTCGTGTCCAGGGACGTATTTAGGCTGAAGATGATTTTCAAATACCATATCACTAGGGGTAAGTTTGATGTCTAAATTCTATTTGTTCTAGCTTTGTGCCCGCTATTGAACCTCATACACATGAAGAACTACCTACTGGCTAACGTCAGGCAAACTTTTTCGATTGTTCTATGCATATTTTCGTGTCCAGAATTTTTTTACTGTGACTAACTATTTTCATAGAAAATTTCTTTAAGGTAGGACTGTAGTTCACTTTATCATTTGTTTTAGCCTTGTGCCCGCATTTGGACCTAATAACCATGAAGGATGGTTTATTGGCTAACGAAAGCCAGAATATTCGTTTGTTCTAGCATTCATTTCGTGTCCAGGGACGTATTTAGGCTGAAGATGATTTTTAAATATCATATCAGTAGGGGTAAGTTTGATGTCTAAATTCTATTTGTTCTAGCATTGTGCCCGCTATTGATCCTCATACACATGTAGGACTACCTACTGGCTAACGTCAAGCAAAATTTTTCGTTTGTTCTATGAATATATTCGTATCCAGAATTTTTTTACTGTGAGAAAATATATTCATAGAAAATTTCTTTAAGGTGAGACTGAAGTTCACTTTTTGATTTGTTCAAGCCTTGTGCCCGCATTTCAATCTAATAAACAGGAAGTATGGTCTATTGGCTAACTTCTGGCGGAATATTTCGTTTGTTCTAGCATTAGTTTCGTGTCCAGGGACTTATTTAGGCTGAAGATGATTTTCAAATACCATATCAGTAGGGATAAGTTTGATGTCTAAATTCTATTTGTTCTAGCATTGTGCCCGCTATTGATCCTCATACACATGTAGGACTACCTACTCGCTAAAGTCAGGCAAACTTTTTCGTTTGTTCTATGAATATTTTCGTGTCCAGAATTTTTTTACTGTGACTAACTATTTTCATTGAAAATTTCTATAAGGTAGGACTGTAGTTCACTTTATCATTTGTTCTAGCCTTGTGCCCGCATTTGAACCTAATAACCATGAAGGATGGTCTATTGGCTAACGAAAGCCAGAATATTTCGTTTGTTCTAGCATTCGTTTCGTGTCCAGGGACGTATTTAGGCTGAAGATGATTTTTAAATACCATATCAGTAGGGGTAAGTTTGATGTCTAAATTCTATTTGTTCTAGCATTGTGCCCGCTATTGATCCTCATACACATGTAGGACTACCTACTGGCTAACGTCAAGCAAAATTTTTCGTTTGTTCTATGAATATATTCGTATCCAGAAATTTTTTACTCTGAGAAACTATTTTCATAGAATTTTTTTTTAAGATAAGACTTCAGTTCACTTTTTGATTTGTTATAGCATTGTGCCCGCATTTCAATCTAATAAACATGAAGTATGGTCTGTTGGCTAACTTCTGGCGGAATATTTCGTTTGTTCTAGCATTCTTTTCGTGTCCAGGACTTATACAGGCTGAAGATGATTTTTAAATACCATATCAGTAGAGGTAAGTTCGATGTCTTGATTCTATTTGTTCTAGCATAGTGCCCGCTATTGATCCTCATACACATGTAGGACTACCTACTGGCTAACGTCAGGCAAAATTTTTCGTTTGTTCTATGAATATATTCGTGTCCAGATATATTTTACTGTGAGAAACTATTTTCATAGATAATTTCTTTAAGGTGAGACTGAAGTTCACTTTATGATTTGTTCTAGCGTTGTGCCCGCATTTCAATCTAATAAACATGAAGTAGGGTCTATTCCCTAACTTCAAGCAGAATATTTCGTTTGTTCTAGCATTCATTTCGTGTCCAGGGACGTATTTAGGCTGAAGATGATTTTCAAATACCATATCACTAGGGGTAAGTTTGATGTCTAAATTCTATTTGTTCTAGCGTTGTGCCCGCTATTGAACCTCATACACATGTAGGACTACCTACTGGCTAACGTCAGGCAAACTTTTTCGTTTGTTCTATGAATATTTTCGTGTCCAGATTTCTTTTACTGTGACTAACTATTTTCATAGAAAATTTCTATAAGGTAGAACTGTAGTTCACTTTATCATTTGTTTTAGACTTGTGCCCGCATTTGAACCTAATAACCATGAAGGATGGTCTATTGGCTAACGAAGGCCAGAATATTTCGTTTGTTCTAGCATTCATTTCGTGTCCAGGGACGTATTTAGGCTGAAGATGATTTTTAAATATCATATCAGTAGGGGTAAGATTGATGTCTAAATTCTATTTGTTCTAGCATTGTGCCCGCTATTGATCCTCATACACATAGAGGACTACCTACTGGCTAACGTCAAGCAAAATTTTTCGTTTGTTCTATGAATATATTCGTATCCAGAATTTTTTTACTGTGAGAAACTATATTCATAGAAAATTTCTTTAAGGTGAGACTGAAGTTCACTTTTTGATTTGTTCTAGCCTTGTTCCCGCATTTCAATCTAATAAACATGAAGTATGGTCTATTGGCTAACTTCAGGCGGAATATTTCGTTTGTTCTAGCATTCGTTTCGTGTCCAGGGACGAATTTAGGCTGAAGATGATTTTCAAATACCATATCACTAGGGGTAAGTTTGATGTCTAAATTCTATTTGTTCTATTACTGTGCCCGCTATTGATCCCTATACACATGTAGGACTACCTACTGGCTAACTTCAGGCAAAATTTTTCGTTTGTTCTGTGAATACTTTGGTGTCCAGATTTTTTTTACTGTGAGAAACTATTTTCACAGAAAATTTCTTTAAGATAAGACTGCAGTTCATTTTATGATTTCTTCTAGCCTTGTGCCCGCATTTCAATCTAATAAACATGAAGTATGGTATATTGGCTAACTTCAGGCAGAATATTTCGTTTGTTCTAGCATTCGTTTTGTGTCCTGGGACGTATTTAGGCTGAAGATGATTTTCAAATACCATATCAGTAGGGGTAAGTTTGATGTCTAAATTTTATTTGTTCTCGCATTGTGCCCGCTATTGATCCTCATACACATGTAGGACTACCTACTAACTAACGTCAGGCAAACTTTTTCGTTTGTTCTATGAATATTTCCGTGTCCAGAATTTTTTTACTGTGAGAAACTATTTTCATTGAAAATTTCTATAAGGTAGGATTGTAGTTCACTTTATCATTTGTTCTAGCCTTGTGCCCGCATTTGAACCTAATATCCATGAAGGATGGTCTATTGGCTAACGAAAGCCAGAATATTTCGTTTGTTCTAGCATTCGTTTCGTGTCCAGGGACGTATTTAGGCTGAAGATGATTTTTAAATACCATATCAGTAGGGGTAAGTTTGATGTCTAAATTCTATTTGTTCTAGCATTGTGCCCGCTATCGATCCTCATACACATGTAGGACTACCTACTGGCTAACGTCAAGCAAAATTTTTCGTTTGTTCTATGAATATATTCGTATCCAGAATTTTTTTACTGTGAGAAACTATTTTCATAGAAAATTTCTTTAAGGTGAGACTGAAGTTCACTTTTTGATTTCTTCTAGCCTTGTGCCCGCATTTAAATCTAATAAACATGAAGTATGGTCTATTGGCTAACTTCAGGCGGAATATTTTTTTTGTTCTAGCATTCGTTTCGTGTCCAGGGACTTATATAGGCTGAAGATGATTTTCAAATACCATATCAGTAGGGATAAGTTTGATGTCTAAATTCTATTTGTTCTAGCATTGTGCCCGCTATCGATCCTCGTATGCATTTAGAACTACGTATTGGCTAACGTCACATGAAATATTTCGTTTGTTCTATGAATATTTCCATGGCCAGTATTTATTTACTGAGATAAACTAATATAAGATAAAAAAATTCTGGATACGAATATATTCATAGAACAAACGAAAAATTTTGTTTGACGTTAGCCAGTAGGTAATCCTATATGTGTATGAGGATCAATAGCGGGCAAAATGCTAGAACAAATAGAATTTAGACATCAAACTTACCCCTTCTGATATGGTATTTAAAAATCATCTTCAGCCTAAATACGTCCCTGGACACGAAACGAATGCTAGAACAAACGATATATTCTAGCATTCGTTAACCAATAGACCATTCTTCATGGCTATTAGATTCAAATGCGGGCACAAGGCTAGAACAAATCATAAAGTTAACTGTAGTCTTATCTTAAAGAAATTTTCTATGAAAATAGCTTCTCACAGTTGAAAAAAATCTGGACACCAAAGTATTCACAGAACAAACGAAAAATTTTGCCTAAAGTTAGCCAGTAGGTAGTTCTACATGTGTATAGGGATCAATAGCGGGCACAGTAATAGAACAAATAGAATTTAGACATCAAACTTACCCCTAGTGATATGGTATTCGAAAATCATCTTCAGCCTAAATACGTCCCTGGACACGAAATGAATGCTAGAACAAACGAAATATTCTGCCTGAAGTTAGGCAATAGAACCTTCTTCATGTTTATTAGATTGAAATGCGGGCACAAGGCTAGAACAAATCATAAAGTGAACTTCAGTCTCACCTTAAAGAAATTTTCTATGAAAATAGTTTCTCACAGTAAAAAATATCTGGACACGAATATATTCATAGAACAAACGAAAAATTTTGCCTGACTTTAGCCAGTAGGTAGTTCTACACGTGTATAGGGATCAATAGCGGGCACAGTAATAGAACAAATAGAATTTAGACATCAAACTTACCCCTAGTGATATGGTATTCGAAAATCATCTTCAGCCTAAATACGTCCCTGGACACGAAACAAATGCTAGAACAAACGAAATATTCGGGCTTTCGTTAGCCAATAGACCATCCTTCATGGTTATTCGGTTGAAATGCGGGCACAAGGCTAGAACAAATGATAAAGTGAACTACAGTCCTACCTTATAGAAATTTTCAATGAAAATAGTTTCTCACAGTAAAAAAATTCTGGACACGGAAATATTCATAGAACAAACGAAAAAGTTTGCCTGACGTTAGCCAGTAGGTAGTCCTACATGTGTATGAGGATCAATAGCGGGCACAATGCTAGAACAAATAGAATTTAGACATCAAACTTACCCCTAGTGATATGGTATTTGAAAATCATCTTCAGCCTAAATACGGTCCTGGACACTAAAAGAATGCTAGAACAAACGAAATATTCCGCCAGAAGTTAGCCAACAGACCATACTTCATGTTTATTAGATTGAAATGCGGGCACAATGCTAGAACAAATCATAAAGTGAACTGAAGTCTTATCTTAAAGAAATTTTCTATGAAAATAGTTTCTCAGAGTAAAAAATTTCTGGATACGAATATATTCATAGAACAAACGAAAAATTTTGCTTGTCGTTAGCCAGTAGGTAGTCCTACATGTGTATGAGGATCAATAGCGGGCACAATGCTAGAACAAATAGAATTTAGACATCAAACTTACCCCTACTGATATGGTATTTAAAAATCATCTTCAGCCTAAATACGTCCCTGGACACGAAACGAATGCTAGAACAAACGAAATATTCTGGCTTTCGTTAGCCAATAGACCATCCTTCATGGTTATTAGGTTCAAATGCGGGCACAAGGCTAGAACAAATGATAAAGTGAACTACAGTCCTACCTTATAGAAATTTTCAATGAAAATAGTTAGTCACAGTAAAAAAATTCTGGACACGAAAATATTCATAGAACAAACGAAAAAGTTTGCCTGACGTTAGCCAGTAGGTAGTCCTACATGTGTATGAGGATCAATAGCGGGCACAATGCTAGAACAAATAGAATCTAGACATCGAACTTACCCCTACTGATATGGTATTTAAAAATCATCTTCAGCCTAAATACGTCCCTGGACACGAAACGAATGATAGAACAAACGATATATTCTGGCATTCGTTAACCAATAGACCATTCTTCATGGTTATTAGATTCAAATGCGGGCACAAGGCTAGAACAAATCATAAAGTGAACAACAGTCCTACCTTATAGAAATTTTCTATGAAAATAGTTAGTCACAATAAAAAAATACTGGACACGAAAATATTCATAGAACAAACGAAAAAGTTTGCCTGACGTTAGCCAGTAGGTAGTCCTACATGTGTATGAGGATCAATAGCGGGCACAATGCTAGAACAAATAGAATTTAGACATCAAACTTACCCCTTCTGATATGGTATTTAAAAATCATCTTCAGCCTAAATACGTCCCTGGACACGAAACGAATGCTAGAACAAACGAAATATTCTGGCTTTCGTTAGCCAATAGACCATCCTTCATGGTTATTAGGTTCAAATGCGGGCACAAGGCTAGAACAAATCATAAAGTGAACTTCAGTCTCACCTGAAAGAAATTTTCTATGAAAATAGTTTCTCACTAGACATGGGCGTTATCAGTTTTTTTGGAAAACGGTTTTGTAACCGATATGAAGTTTTCATATCGATATCGAAAACCGTTTTCAGATATCGATATGGGTAGCACGATATTAATAGCTTTTCAAACGTAACTTATCTATTTGTTTAGAAAACGAACGGAAACACAAACTCCCGCGTTATCAAGTCCAATCTAAACCGTATTGCAATAACCGTAATGTTCAATTCACCTATCATCCGCTGATATCCGTTCTAGTTCAATATTCTCTGCATTTCTTGCGCACTAATGAAATGTCTTTTTGTTAGAAAGAGAGAAAGCGAATATGTCAAACCGTTCGATATCATATGCTTGGGTTGCGGGAGTTTGTGTTTCGCGCGTTACTCAGCCGATGTATAGTTGTATAGTTTTACTAATATCCGATATTAAAAACTGCCATATCGATATGTTATGATATGAATCTCATATCCGTTTTTAGTTACGTTTTGATATATCGGACTCATGCCTATTTCTCACAGAAAAAAATATCTGGACACGAATATATTCACAGAACAAACGAAAAATTTTGCCTGACGTTAGCCAGTAGGTAGTCCTACATGTGTATGAGGATCAATAGCGGGCACTATGCTAGAACAAGTAGAATCTAGACATCGAACTTACCCCTACTGATATGGTATTTAAAAATCATCTTTTTTTATTTTTTTTATTTTTTATTTTACAAACACTGGATGAACACAAACGGTAACATACAATAATTTACTTAAAATAGATGAAGCAAACAAGTAAGTATGTACGTTCCAACAACGTGTTCCACATATTATTAAAAAAATATTGGTTAGAAATCAGTCTACCATAGCTAAATTCACGGTCAATACACTGTGATTCCGACCAACCACTTAATTAACGTATTTATTAAAACAACTATACGTTTACATAATTTCTAAATCTTCAGCCTAAATACGTCCCTGGACACGAAACGAATGCTAGAACAAACGATATATTCTGGCATTCGTTAACCAATAGACCATTCTTCATGGTTATTAGATTCAAATGCGGGCACAAGGCTAGAACAAATCATAAAGTGAACAACATTCCTACCTTATAGAAATTTTCTATGAAAATAGTTAGTCACAGTAAAAAAATTCTGGACACGAAAATATTCATAGAACAAACGAAAAAGTTTGCCTGACGTTAGCCAGTAGGTAGTCCTACATGTGTATGAGGATCAATAGCGGGCACAATGCTAGAACAAATAGAATTTAGACATCAAACTTATCCCTACTGATATGGTATTTGAAAATCATCTTCAGCCTATATAAGTCCCTGGACACGAAACGAATGCTAGAACAAACGAAATATTCCGCCTGAAGTTAGCCAATAGACCATACTTCACGTTTATTAGATTTAAATGCGGGCACAAGGCTAGAACAAATCAAAAAGTGAACTTCAGTCTGACCTTATAGAAATTTTCTATGAAAATAGTTTCTCACAGTAAAAAAATTCTGGATACGAATATATTCATAGAACAAACGAAAAATTTTGCTTGACGTTAGCCAGTAGGTAATCCTATATGTGTATGAGGATCAATAGCGGGCACAATGCTAGAACAAATAGAATTTAGACATCAAACTTATCCCTACTGATATGGTATTTGAAAATCATATTCAGCCTAAATACGTCCCTGGACACGAAACGAATGCTAGAACAAACGAAATATTCCGCCTGAAGTTAGCCAATAGACCATACTTCCTGTTTATTAGATTGAAATGCGGGCACAAGGCTAGAACAAATCAAAAAGTGAACTTCAGTCTCACCTTAAAGAAATTTTCTATGAAAATAGTTTCTCACAGTAAAAAAATTCTGGATACGAATATATTCATAGAACAAACGAAAAATTTTACTTGACGTTAGCCAGTAGGTAGTCCTCCATGTGTATGAGGATCAATAGCGGGCACAATGCTAGAACAAATAGAATTTAGACATCAAACTTACCCCTACTGATATGATATTTAAAAATCATCTTCAGCCTAAATACGTCCCTGGACACGAAATGAATGCTAGAACAAACGAAATATTCTGGCTTTCGTTAGCCAATAGACCATCCTTCATGTTTATTAGGTTCAAATGCGGGCACAAGGCTAAAACAAATGATAAAGTGAACTACAGTCCTACCTTATAGAAATTTTCTATGAAAATAGTTAGACACAGTAAAAAAAAATCTGGACACTAAAATATTCATAGAACAAACGAAAAAGTTTGCCTGACGTTAGCCAGTAGGTAGTCCTACATGTGTATGAGGTTCAATAGCGGGCACAATGCTAGAACAAATAGAATTTAGACATCAAACTTACCCCTAGTGATATGGTATTTGAAAATCATCTTCAGCTTAAATACGTCCCTGGACACGAAATGAATGCTAGAACAAACGAAATATTCTGCCTGAAGTTAGGCAATAGACCCTACTTCATGTTTATTAGATTGAAATGCGGGCACAAGGCTAGAACAAATCATAAAGTGAACTTCAGTCTCACCTTAAAGAATTTTTCTATGAAAATAGTTTCTCACAGTAAAAAATATCTGGACACGAATATATTCATAGAACAAACAATAAATTTTGCCTGACGTTAGCCAGTAGGTAGTCCTACATGTGTATGAGGATCAATAGCGGGCACTATGCTAGAACAAATAGAATCTAGACTTCGAACTTACCCCTACTGATATGGTATTTAAAAATCATCTTCAGCCTATATAAGTCCCTGGACACGAAACGAATGCTAGAACAAACGAAATATTCCGCCAGAAGTTAGCCAATAGACCATACTTCATGTTTATTAGATTGAAATGCGGGCACAATGCTAGAACAAATCAGAAAGTGATCTTCAGTCTCACCTTAAAGAAATTTTCTATGAAAATAGTTTCTCAGAGTAAAAAATTTCTGGATACGAATATATTCATAGAACAAACGAAAAATTTTGCTTGACCTTAGCCAGTAGGTAGTCCTACATGTGTATGAGGATCAATAGCGGGCACAATGCTAGAACAAATAGAATTTAGACATTAAACTTACCCCTACTGATATGGTATTTAAAAATCATCTTCAGCCTAAATACGTCCCTGGACACGAAACGAATGCTAGAACAAACGAAATATTCTGGCTTTCGTTAGCCAATAGACCATCCTTCATGGTTATTCGGTTCAAATGCGGGCACAAGGCTAGAACAAATGATAAAGTGAACTACAGTCCTACCTTATAGAAATTTTCAATGAAAATAGTTTCTCACAGTAAAAAAATTCTGGACACGGAAATATTCATAGAACAAACGAAAAAGTTTGCCTGACGTTAGCCAGTAGGTAGTCCTACATGTGTATGAGGATCAATAGCGGGCACAATGCTAGAACAAATAGAATTTAGACATCAAACTTACCCCTAGTGATATGGTATTTGAAAATCATCTTCAGCCTAAATACGGTCCTGGACACTAAAAGAATGCTAGAACAAACGAAATATTCTGCCTGAAGTTAGCCAATGTACCATACTTCATGTTTATTAGATTGAAATGCGGGCACAAGGTTAGAACAAATCATAAAGTAAACTTCAGTCTTACCTTAAAGAAACTTTCTATGAAAATAGTTTGTCACGGTAAATAAATTCTGGACACGAAAATATTCATAGAACAAACGAAAAATTTTGCCTGACGTTAGCCAGTAGGTAGTCCTACATGTTTATGAGGATTAATAGCGGGCACAATACTAGAACAAATAGAATTTAGACATCAAACTTACCCCTCTTGCTGTGATATTTGAAAATCGCCATCAGCCTAAATACGTCTCTGGATACGATAAGAATAGTAGAACAAACGAAATATTCTGGTTAACGTGAGCCAATAGACCATCCTTCATGGTTATTAGGTTCAAATGCGGGCACAAGGCTAGAACAAATGATAAATTTAACTACAGTCCTACCTTATAGAAATTTTCTATGAAAACCGTGTATCTCAGTTTAAAAAATTCTGGTCATGAAATTATTCATAGAACAAACGAAATATTTTGCCTGAAGTTAGCCAATAGGTAGTTCTACATGTTTTTGAAGATAAATAGCGGGCACAATGCTAGAAAAAATAGAATTTAGACAGCAAACGCACCCCTCTTGGTGTGGTATTTGAAAATCGTCTTCAGCCTAAATACGCCACTGGACTAGAATGGAATACCAGAACAAACGAAATGTTTTGCTAATTATTTAAATCGAGCGTGGGTACAAAGTTAGGGTATTGTCCTCAGCCTATATTATTTTTTCACAACTTCGTCCTTATGCATTGTTAATCTGGTGAGGAATCAATATCCTTACTTAAGCAAAGTGACATAGTTATTTTTGACGTTATGTTCAGATCCATGAACTGTTACTACGATTGATTCGTTGCTATGACCAAAATCTTAGGAGTCGACACATATGATAAGTATTTTGAGCCATATCTCCAGTGTATAGAGTTTAATTTCAATTGGCAAATGAACTGAGGGTTTTTTGTTGTTTTCTCAGAAATGCTTATTAGAACAAACAAAATTTCTTCAGAACAAATCAGAACTAACGAATATCTATCGAATGGTATACTTTTTTTAAAAAAAATCCTTTGGGGCGGGCTATGTTCACGTGAAGATAGCCGCCCCACTTTGGTTTTTTTTTTCGCGGAAACTATTACTAGAACAAACGATTTTCCTTCTGAACAAATCAGAACTAACGAATGCCTATCGTTATAGCGAAAAAAAATAAAAAAAGCTGGAATGGGGCGGCTAGCGTGAACATAGCCGCCTCCATATTAATTTTAAAAAAATCGCTATTTCGCGTGACGGAACAAACGAAATTTGGCCTGAACAAATCGGAACTAACGATTTAAGCTAAAAAACGCGGGTTTCAAGAAATGGGGCGGCTATGTTCACGGCGGTGTATGAACTAGATAGAGATGAAGATAGTGCAAAATCATCGCAAGGGAATCGATGTTCCCCGTTGCGTTGCGGAATCTTAGTAAGCCCGCTTCCATCTCAGAAATCATCATAACTTACCATACCATCAAGTAAGATGATGCCAAGGGTTAATCAATTGTGAGTTTTTTTTTAAAACGCACAGCGAAATACCTGCATCAGTCACTCTCTACGTCGGCCTTTAAACATTTTTGTTTTTGTACCGGACCACACTGACCCGGGACGAAATTATCTTATGTAACTTAGTTATGTTGCCAATGATGAATAACTAAAAAACTAATAATATAAGATCGATAAGAAACGAACGATAAGAAAACTGAGAACTGAGAGATGATACTATCGTTTACTTACAGCTTCGCTATTTTTATTTTAACCTAGCAATGGATAGGACACTAACATAAAAACAAAATTATAATGAGTGAGTGACCTTTAGGTAATGACTAACCTTCGTCTGAACTTCGATAGCTACTTGTTTGTTCTGGTGATGAGCAAAAAAAAAGGAAGACAAAAATCTATTTCCCTCGGTCAAGAGTATATCAAAAGAATTTTTACTCTGTACGCTATGATAGTATGTTAAAGAACATTGATTCTCATGTAGGTAAAGGTGGCTTGACTCATCTGGTTGTGGCTTTGTCGTGAACTGTTTTTGCTTAGTTTTTCTCAGAGGAACCACAATGTCCACAATAATACGGATCTGATTGCGTCATGGCTATAACAGCGTCCTTCATGCATGGAGGTTGGAGGATAATGTATGTAGGGATGAGCGGTGAACACAGCCAGCCAGTCGCCGGCAGCTTGACTCGACTGTGGCAAGATGAGGTCATCCCAGGCTATTACAGAACCACTGCAATTATACTCTACCTTTATAAAAGAATGTAGTAAAACCACAGAACTGTAAATAAATAGGTAACTAACTACAATACATTTATTTAGTATTCTGTGAGTTTGTACCTAACATTGATGTTTTTTTTTTTTCACTTTATTTAAAAGGAGCTACAGAGAGATGCCAATATGTAGAGAGAGACATTCAAGGACGTTTTCGTAACAGAAAATACCAAAAGCCTAAGTATTTAGGACTGTTCTTTAATAAACGTTTCTAACAATAGTTACTTTATCATATTAGTAAAATTCTCCGTAAGTATTGTCGTACAAGTCGACTGAGGGATTACGGATTATGCCTCTCCCCAGCTCCAACTTAAATATTAGTTTTTTAGACCTTTTTATACTATAAGCGATGGGCTGGTAACCTGTCACCATGTACTTCATAAAGATCTACGGATATCAATACCAAGTGTGGCGACAAATCTTCTCATTACTTATGGTTCAGCACACCCAGATAGGGATTATATAGGATGACTTTAAATTAGTTCTTGATACGAAAGGCTAAGGCATGTGGTCATGATAACAAATAACTTTCCCTAAGGAACCAATAGTCAAATCGCAAAGACTAATTCATACTAATTTGGCCGGTCAGTTAATCGATTTGTATGTAGAGTCCAATTTTTTTTTTATGACTATGGGATTTGACTATGGGTACCTTAGGGAAAGTTGTGTGTTATCGTGAGCACATGCATAGCCTTTCGTATCAAGAACTAATTTAAAGTCACCTTATATATGTAACTCATCTGATGTTGCTCGCTATTGGAGTGGGATGCATCCACCAGCTGAGTGCTGAAACCGAATAAAACTAGATTTGAACTGACACATTACAGACTTTTCTTCCTTCATACCAGGACCCTCATGCTGTAGTGTACCAGCTCTCCCTTTTCTGAAGTTTTCTTCTAGTATTATGAATAAAACTCGTTCGAAATATAGATAACACCCTAGGTGATGATAACCACATGTTAACAGTATAGCTATTTTCCAACAGGTAGGTCGTCAGCAAAGTTACAAAAACAATATGCACATTAAACTAAATAATATTATACACGAGGCAGAAGTGATTCATCTATTTTCTAACATTATCACGCAATGATGGCATTTACTCGTTATTATGTTAAGCTATACCAACGAAACTGAAATATTTATTTATTAACGATTGTATATTTTTAATATAGATTTATAATTTATTTTATTACCTATAAACATTCTAGGGGATAGTAGGCATCTTCTATAGCGGGGTGGCGAGTTGTAGTGTGAGGTACACCTTGGATATTTTGAAGATGTTTATATTTTTTCCTTCCAACTTTAATACTTCTAACCAAATTAAATCAAAAGGCTACTGTCAGATTTTTACTTCAATATAACTGACAACGCTTAACATGTTAAAACAATCAAAATATAATTTTGCTAACTCAAAAAGCGCTACATCAATTTCCATTCTATATGGGACAACCTATGAAGTATGACCTACCAAACAAAAATAATCATCAAAATCAATTCATAATTGGCGGAGTAATCACGTAACAAATATACAAAAAAATTGTCGATTTCACTTTTTTTTTTCAAATACAAATTCAAAATTAATTTAACTGCGATTATGAGTTTACAAAAATGGTCTTAAAACTTAATAATAAGTCCTTCATCATAATCAGTCTGTCATGTCAAATGACAGACTGATTATGATGAAGGTATAACTTTACACAATTCTGATAAATAATAGCGGATTATAAAATTAAAAAAATATATGTCAAAACTTTAAAACAAAAAATACAAAGTTCAATCGGCATCAATTGAAGTCGGCTAAAATGTCTACCATACCAACGTACTGAATAAAAAATAAGGCGATGTATTCTGGCTGTTAATTGGTGAGTAGGTACTGGAAAATTCTTCGAAGCTGCTTTTGGAAGAGTAGCAAAAAAGTTTGTGCAAAAAATATATCTATATGTATAAATAGATACTTGACTGACTTCGACAAACCTGTTATGTACCCATGTACGTACACGTTATTAAAATATTAAAAATAGATATTAGCTCAATCATTTATCAACGCCCGATATATAAAACCAGTTATATTTGGCAATCGAAGAAGAATGAAATACTCAAAAATATGCAAAAATAGATTTTAATGAAAATGTTGCTTGAAAAGTTTCCATTGAAAACAGCAGGTGCACGGTCAACGACACGAGCCGAAAGCTGTGTGTTATTATTATGGTTCTTATCTGAGGTAGTGTAATAATAATAAACAAAGATAGCAGATATAAATGGTCAGCATAATGTAATACTGGGCAAAACAAGTAAAACATAAAAAACAAACCAAGAAGGCAAAGTGTAATTATATTCAGAGAAACAAAACAAAGAAATTCAACAAAGACAGCATCGTATCGCCTTCAAACAAAACTATTGAAAGCAGTACAATCTACAGAAGAGCGAACAGTAAGAGAAAGACTGTAATCCTATATTGCCAGTACTACCGCTTGCATACGAGGAATCGGTATACATTCTACTTCACATAATTCGCATATGACCTACGGTTTATATTATCAATCATGTCATAATATTATTTTATTTTTCTAATAATAATACTCATCAATTTAAAAACTCAACAAAACTACAGTACAAAGTCTTGGAAGCATCTAGGTGATTCCAGAACGTATCGATCGCGTTCAGAATGATTATGAAAAATGTAACCTGGATTCTGGACGCTACGTAACTAATAACCTACAATTGCAGGTGTTGGAGCGGTAACAAGATGCGATCAAAAAACTGTGCCAAATACCAGGCAGAGCAGCGTGTAACGGTATACCTATAGCAAACATTCCTGTGTACCTATTTATAATTATTTACAATAGGCATGAATAACATCTAACAAAATGGTTTATGTACAATAAAAACTCATTTAATCTTCCTAAACTGTGTTTAATATTATAATAATCATTTAGAGCATGAATAATAACAATATTATTTTATTATGATTATGATATGAGTCACTGCAGGGTGGCCGTAACAAGAAAACCGTCTCAGAAATGCACGGAACTTGGCCCGGAGCCATGAGCGACATATGACGGGAAATGTTCAGTTCGCGCTTTGTCATGTCTTTCAGACAGCGAGTTTGGTATGGGCAAGGGGCGTGGTAATGGTTGATCGATTATTTACAACCTATACATAAGAGCATTTTGTGTTATATTCAAAATAAAATCTGCCAAATCCTAAAAAAGGACGGGTAGCAATAAAATTCTAGTTTAGCTTCCCATATCGATAATACATGCTATGGGAAATATTAAGAAGGTTTTAAAAGTAAACGAATGGAAAAGGAAGAAGTATAAACTTTGAAAACGTGGCTATTCATTTTTAAGAATTTGAATTAATTTGAATTTGCTTAAGGCCGGCAACACACTTGTGACTCCTCTGGTGTTGCATAACTCATGTATGCAAAATTGAACTTAAAAAACGTACAGATACTTACCACCAGGTGAGATGATGCCAAGGGCTTACTAATTGTGGATAAAAATAATAATTAATTAATAATAATTTTATTGTTCAGAAAAAATCTACATAAGGTACCTGGTAACCTAAGTATGCTATGGATACAATCAAAGTATTCTATTAAGAAAGTACAACTAATACATAAGCTAGGCAAAAGCTGGTGTTGCATAACTCATGTATGCAAAATTGAACTTAAAAAACGTAGAGAGACAGTGAGGAGAATATATCGTATTCAGATAGATATTCCACGACACTCATTTATTCCACGACAGAATGATATTTAGTGTGGAGTCTTTCCGTTAGACCATGATTGTACTTAAAATACGTAACATTGTAGGGTTCCGTTAGTCAACAAGGAACCCTTATAGTTTTAATCATGACATTTTTCTCAAAATAGCAGATGAAATTAATTCAAGTTCAACATTAACTTAAACTCCAAACAGACCCCACGAAAAATGAAAACTTAAATAAAAGTTGGGCATCTATTTGATCGCCACACGTAAAACATGTCATGAATCATGACATGATGCATTTTACCCAAGAGCTCCATTAATAAACTTAAAGAGTTTCCGTTAATAAACTAACTGGAAAAAAGGAAAAGAAAAATTTGGATTAGTAAGACAGAACTGTGTGACAAGGAGTATATACAGTGGTGAAATTGAAAAGGCGGACCAAATTTTCACTGTGCTTTGAGCTCATGAAACTGAACAACTTTATGCATTTATGACTGAATTGGTTCCTTAGGTAAAGTTATTCAGTATCATGACGGCAAGCCACAGTTAAAAGGTCCGCGATTTCAATTTCACCTGTATAATACATGGTCTCCAGAACACAAGTAATAAATCCGAGGTCGAAAGTCAATCATGCATGTTTGTTTATATAGTAACATCTATAATATTACATAAGACCATCACTGTCATGCTATCGCAAAATGTCGCATACAAAGCCACGTACAGAGTGGTCTGGAGCAAATATATTTGATTTCTAAAAATGTACTTGACTGATTAGGCGTAGAAAGAAGGTCGCGCGCGCCTAATGAATTACCTAGTCACTTCACACGAAAACAGGGCGTTTTTCTTTTTATCCACACTTGGCTTTTGGAATCATCTAACTTGAAGGTAAGAGATGATGATACGGAAAACAGGAGTGGGTTTCGCCAACGTAAGGGCTGTTTTATGCCGCCGAGATATATCGATGAACATTCACTGTTGTAACCAAGAAACTGAAATATCCAACGTTGGAAACCGCCCGAAACCGAACCTGCAACCTCTTGATGTGAAGCGACCGGACTAGCGACTAGTCCACGGAAGCGGTATACTTATGATTATTTCCATCCATATTTTTATGATTATGTTTAGGAGTGCAATTCTATAATTATTCTTTAGCTTTCCTACTTCTTTGTCCTTTGTAGATGGTTTTCTCTCCTAATGTAAAGCGAGTCTACAGAAGCGGTCAAAAAGTCACGCGTTTTTGGCGTGCGTAGTTTTTAAATGTTTCATCAAAATATAATGCTAACTACGCAGTAGCACCATGTAGCACACTGTATCCAAGTACCTTTGACTACTCTAGGCCACCCTGTATTATCTGCAAGACTAGACTTTGAGAGATAAAACCTATTTACCCGCAGCGCACGATTATACTCGTGGATCAGAACTACAGATACATAATACAATGTTTCCATTTACCCAAACAAGCTCTTTGTTATTCTACTCCACAGACCAAAAGAACTCTGCCGATAGGTTAGACTAAAGTCTACTTGGCGGACGACTCTCTCTCCAAAAGACGTTTCTTTCGAGAAATGCTGTCATAAGATAGTCGCAGTTCAGAAAGCATCATGTTTGTGGCGACCTTAACAACTGAAGAAATAGTACTTGTACTTAGATGTTAGAGGACGGTGGCTTTTTCTATAGAAAAAAAGATCTAATAACAACCATGTTTTACCACAAAATAAGAAAATAATAAATAGGTTTTGCTCGCTTTTTCCATTTTCCGTACACCGTAGTTACCAGAAAAAGTAAACAAGCTTTGTTGGATGTGATGTAGATGTCTTACGTACACTTATAGAAAGAATAGTACGGTCTGGAAAATATCAAACCACTGGGAAAGGAAGCCAAATAGGTGCAGTTATTATAGCGCCAATTGACGTCCGACGACAACAGTGACGCAAATGATAAACAGACGACAAATTTCGAGAGAACTGATGAAATATAATCACTCAGCATATCATCACTTAAATTGCTCAATCAACAAGACATTATTCTTTGTTGATATACCTATATCTATCTGTTCACTTTAGACAGTAAGTATTTTTTTGGTCTTGATATGGTAACCCTTCAAATGTAGTTTTGAGGTAATTTTTATTATTGTTACCTGGTATCACTTCCTTCGTCGTTTTGCTAGCGAGCTGTACGCATCGCATTTATTATTAATTCTTTCGATTTCCCACCAAAACGTGCTAAAACCTATTTTTCGCATTTAAATATTAAAACCACCCCTGTGTGCGCAAGAATTAGTAGTCAAGCTCCAGAATTCCAGCCGAACCAAAGGAGGAAGGTAACCTGAAGGCAGCCTGGTAAGTCTAGCTGGTACCGATCTAGGTGGCTGACTGTGCCTTCTGAACGGTTTCGGCTTGGAAAGCGTCGTTCCCGGAGCATCCAGGTGAGTGCTAATTCCTTGCACACATCAGATGCTAATGATCTTACTGCGTTAACTCCAGGTCATTTTTTAACTTTGGAACCCTTGTCGATCCTTCCTGAGGAAAACCTTGTCGATCAAAATGTTAGTGTTCTGCATCGATGGAAGCTTATTCAGAAAATTCATCAGGATTTCTGGCGTAGGTGGCAAAATGAATATGTCCACACCCTACAACAGAGAGCTAAGTGGAATAAAAATAATGTAGATGTAACTGTAGGTACGTTAGTTCTAATAATAAATGAACAAACCAGTCCGTTAAAGTGGAGTATGGGTCGCATAATAGCCGTACATCCCGGTACTGATGGGGTCTGCAGAGTAGTGACTTTGAAAACTGCCTCCGGTCAGTACAAGAGGCCAGTGGTTAAGTTGTATCCACTGCCTATCTATAATTAATTAACTTGTCGTTTAAAAATAAAGGAACTTTCGTTGTAGTTTTTAAGTTTTCGTTTTAATTTTCATTGTCATTGTTTTCGTAAATACTTTGTATTTAGGTGGGCGGAATGTTCACTTTAGACAGTTAGAATTTTTTTGGTCTTGATATGGTAACCCTTCAAATGTAGTTTTGAGGTAATTTTTATTATTGTTACCTGGTATCACTTCCTTCGTCGTTTTGCTGTACGCATCGCATTTATTATTAATTCTTTCGAGTTCCCACCAAAACGTGCTAAAACCTATTTTTCGCATTTAAATATTAAAACCACCCCTGTGTGCGCAAGAATTAGTAGTCAAGCTCCAGAATTCCAGCCGAACCAAAGGAGGAAGGTAACCTGAAGGCAGCCTGGTAAGTCTAGCTGGTACCGATCTAGGTGGCTGACTGTGCCTTCTGAACGGTTTCGGCTTGGAAAGCGTCGTTCCCGGAGCATCCAGGTGAGTGCTAATTCCTTGCACACAGCTTTTCTACATATACTTAAAAATATCCATATTTCATAACTTGTCGCTATCTTTTCGATATAACTTAAATAATAATTAAATACAGTCCACTTATTAATCCTCGTCTGTTCACTATCTAAATGTATAGTTTTGTATGTTGTTATTTATGCGAGTCAGTCACAGTCAGTAAGGACCTTTAAGTATCCTCACATCAAAGTTTGGCATAATAGTGGTACCCCCCCCCCCCACGTAATATGCCTTGTCATGTACGACAGACTCTATTGAAAGTAATTGCTATATCAAGGTTAACGTTTTATCCGTGGGAGAGCCAAGCTTCGGCACGAATGGGCCGGCTCGATCGGAGTGATTCCACGGCCTCACAGAAAACCAGCGTGAAGCAACGCTTGGCACCGGAGGCTCAACCTCCCCCCTTCCCAATTCCCTCCATCCCCCATCCCATTTCAAAGGTCGGCAACGCACTTGTGAATCCTCTGGTGTTGCGGGTGTCTATGGGCGGCGCACATAGGTCGTTTTTACTGATTTAGGCGGCCAAAATTATTTGACGGTCTAATAAGGTTCGGAAGTGAATTTTAAATAAAAATACAGTTTTTGTCATTAAAAAGAAATAAATATATATATATATATATATATATTGTATATATATATATATATATATATATATAAAATATATTTTTAATTTATTTATTTCTGAGGAGGTCTTAAACGATTTTTTGAATAATTTATGGTGTAAAAAATATTTATAAAATACGAGCTTAATAGAAAATATATACAGAGGGTACAGATTATTTCTAATAGAAATTTTTCTTCCAGCAAACGATCAAGTTTCGGGAAAAAATATTTCATTGGTAGTTTTTTGGACCTAATCCCCTAAAGAGTAAAATACTACTCATTAGAGGATAAGAACAAATGTACTATATACATAAATCCACATTGCATTCTTTAGAAAATTTCCTGGCATATGATTATTTCTGTTTCATTTCCATTCCTGTTTTGCTTTTAAATATAGATCGAAGCACGGGTACAAACGTTTATTAGTAGCCCTTATTATTTGATATTAAAGTTTTGTCAAATCTGCTTCTGCAGATATTGAAAAAAACTCGCTTAGTAGTCAGGGAAGCAGCATCTTCTTTGGTTTCGGAAAACCTATTTTATATTCACTTGCAGAATTTGTAATAACTTGTGACACATATCTTTTTACACTTTTTTGTAAAATCACTTGGGCAGCATGATTAGATTAGATTAGATTAGATAATTTATTTCATGTCACCAAATTCATATTTACATTACAATAAATATAATAATAAAATGTCAAAGTGTGACACGATTGTCAGAAAGTAAATTAGATTCAAATAATAAAAATGTTACATATCAGAATTCATAATATAAATTGTCAAAGTAAAATATTAAATTAATAATATAATGTAAAATGTCAAAGTAAAATTAAATTAATAATATAATATAGATTTCAAAGTAAAATATTAAAATTAAGTTAATAATAAAAATTACAAATATTGTCAACAAAAAATTACAAAATGGATTATTGCTTCTTCTTCCACGACAGAGCGAACTTCTTCCACGACAGAGCGAACTTCTTCCTTATTCCTCCTATTATATCTATCGCTCGATTCACTAAACGATTTGCAAGGCCAACCTTGGCAATTTTAAATGTCTCATCTAACTAAGAATCGTTGTTTTTCAAAAACTTTTCTTTAATATTAGGCACTTTTGACTACTGTTGTTTTATTTTGGTTTTTAAATATGAGAATTTATGTTATGTATGTGTTTATGTGTCACCATAATCCGAGAGGAGTTTATTTTCCAACCATTCGAGTTTTTAATTAATCAATGGCAGATTATGCTCATCCAACTGCTCAAACACATTTCGATTTCTCATTACTTTCATAGCCGATGTGCCCGATGAGCTTGAAATGAATAAAAGTCAAAATTTTAGAAAAAAGGTAAAAAACATATTTATTTATTTATTTTCCAAACATTTTTAAAACGAATTATTTTTAACAACTGTGCAAACTAGTGGCCAATTTTTGGCAAGATATAAGGTAAAGGGTCAAATTATTTAATTTTAATAATATTACGACCTGGTCGGACAGGGAAACACAATAAAACAATGATTTAAAACAAATTTTACTCGAAAATAAATCCGGTAACATGATTATTTTTCAGGACCTAGAAATATATTAAATTGAAACATGTTTTAAAAAAGAATTATCATTTTCCGTTATTTGCTTACTTGAAGTACTAGAATCCATAAATATGTTTTTTGCAAAACTAATTGTAACATTAAAATATTCCCTTTGAAAACTCTGTTTAAACTGAGAGCGCCGAGATTAGTTACGCACACTACGAGCAACGATCAAATTCCGACTATCTGTAGGAGTTCTACAGCATAATAAAAAGGATGCAAGGGGTTAGGTATTGTTCCTGGCATTGTTTGCTAGGGCAAGATATAAATTGGTTTGGGATAGGATATACTTTAGTAAATTCACTTTTGGCCGCCTAAATCGGCGAAAACGACCTATGTGCGGCGGTAATCGCTTACCATCAGGTGATCTGTCTGCTCGTTTGCCACCTATCACATAAAAAAATAAAAAATAAAACTGCTAATGCCTCTCCTCAACTGCTTCAGCTCAGCACTGCGGTAAGCATACCAAAAGATTAGCAGCCCCCTGCCACAGCCATAATGAATGAAATCCGGCCAGGGTGGCACAAATTTGTGAAACATTCAAGGTGCAAGGGTGCCTGCATCGCTGCATATGTTTTGTACACTCATAAGAATCAGACACAAAGTATGACACACACGCAACTATTAAAACATAGTGATTACAAACACTTTTAATCCAGTTTCAATAGCTAAAATATTTCAATATTACCTAGCAACATAACTTAGTTGGCAATGCAAGAGATTGTTTAATAATAAAATAAAATAAAAGACTGGCAGATTTGAGAGCTATTTTATACATATATTCACCATTCATCGTCATCAGCCGACAGACGTCCACTGCTGTACAAAGGACTCCCCCAAGGATTTTCTCACCGAACGGTCCTGCACTGCATGCATCCAGCGGCTTCCCGTTGGCCGTTGTGGCATTGAAGTTCTTGAGTGGTCACCGCGCACCGGAAGACGCAGTGTAGGTAGGCCTTCCACTTGGTGGATCAATTCACCATTAACATTAACAAAATTACATTACTATATGTTATGTTTGCATTGATCTGTCATTGTGATTTGACACTTATATTATTGTCTGTTAAAACTTATGTGGGTATTCATAAATAAATCAGTTTTGTTTCTTACTTCAACAATGTCGTATCTTTTATTGGCGACTGCGGAAAATTAATGTAATTGTGTGTAAAATGGCGTCGAACATCGCAAATATAGTGTTTCCCGGACAGTTCAATCCAAAAACTGATAAGTGGTGTAATTACAAAGAACAGTTGTTGTGTGCTCTCGATGCCGTGGGCATTGGCGCGGATAACCTTGATAAAGGACGTTCCTTGTTTCTATCATAGTGCGGTAAAGAGACATACAATTTAATAGCTTCGCTGTTGGTTCCAAAACGTCCAACTGAAGTGAAAGTTCACAGACATTATCTGACAGACAGAGCTGCGTCGGTTGGTGGATGCAAAAGTGCTGACGCCCATTAGATATTCCCAGTGGGCTACTCCGTCGAGAATTGTGAAAAAGGAGGACGGATCCTTAAGAATACGCGGTGACTATCGATCCACGGTCAACGCTGCGATTGACGTGGACACTTATCCTCTACCAACGTCAGTGGAAGCTTTCGTGAAGCTCAGCGGTGGAAGAATTTTCAGTAAGCTGGACCTTAAACAAGCGTACACACAACTGAAAGTCGATGAGGATACTGCAATGCTACTGACGCTCAATACACCCATCGGTTTATTGAAAATGAATCGCTTAGCTTTTGGCGTGAGTGCGGCTCCTGGAATATTCCAACGCGTTATGTCGTCGGCCCTGGCTGGAATGGACGGAGTAGCCTGCATTCTCGATGATATTGCCGTCTCTGGGAAAACGGTAGAGGAGCATAACGTAAGACTAAGAGAGGTGCTCCAAAAACTACAGGACATGGGCCTACGCTTAAATCTGAAAAAGTGTGTCTTTGCTGCGAATAAGATACACTTTTTGGGTCACATGATTGATGCAGAAGGTCTTCATCCGTCACCTCAAAAGGTAAAAGAAATCAAGGAGAAGCCAGCGCCGACCAACAAGGAAACGCTTCGTGCATTCTTGGGGCTGTATAATTTCTATGAGAAATTTTTACCTGACAAAGCGACGCTACTAGAGCCTTTATATCGCTTGTTGGAAAATAACAGGCCGTGGAAATGGACAGATAAAGAACAATCTGCGTTTGAAAAGGCGAAAGAATTGCTGTCGTCGGAGCTGACTTTAGTAGGATACGATTTGAAAAGGGAACTCGTTCTGATTTGTGACTCATCGAACTACGGACTGGGAGCTATTCTAGCTCATGTTATGGACGACGGGTCTGAGAGACCTGTGATGATGGCTTCACGTACACTGCAGCCCCACGAAAGGCGTTATTAAATTGATAAAGAGGCTCTGGCCATAATGTTTGGGGTAACTAAATTCCATGAATTCCTGGCTGGTCGAAAATTTTGTATCGTGACGGACCATAAACCGTTAATTGGCCTCTTGAATCCAGCTAAACCGATTCCGGAACAAATTTCTCCTAGAATGCTACGCTGGTCGTTGAGCCTGTCATGTTATGATTATGCAATAAAATACAGGCCGGGGAAATTGATTGGAAATGCGGATACACTGAGTCGCTGGACAGCACCAAACACGTCTTCTGTCGATGAGAAGCCGCTGCATGACGTCCTGTTGTTGGGAGAGCAGCCTCCTGGATGGAAACTGGACGCAGCAAAAATAGGCGAAACCAAGAAGGATCCTTTATTGCAGAGAGTGTTATTTAACGTGCTGCATGGTTGGCCCAGAAAAAACACAGACCCATTGCTACAACCTTTCTGGACCCGAAGAGAGGCTCTTTCACACGATAAAGAATGTTTATTGTGGTGTAACAGAGTCGTCGTACCAGCGTCGCTGCAAGCAGAGGTACTCAAGTTAATGCACGCCCCACATGCGGGGATTGTCCAGACAAAGGCATATGCTAGAGGGTACGTTTGGTGGGTCAGCATGGATAGCCAGATAGAGAGAATTGTTGCTGAGTGTAAACAATGTCAAATGACTAGAAATAATCCACCTAAAGATCCCCAGGCTTGGATATCGGCGGACAGACCTTGGAGTCGTGTACATGTGGATTTCGCCGGGCCGTTCCAGGACAAGACATTTCTCGTATTGATTGACAGCTACAGCAAGTGGTTCGAGGCGGAAATAGTCCCTTCCATGAGTAGTGGGGCAGTAATCACAATACTGCGGAAGATTTTTGCTGGTCAAGGCCTGCCAGATATTTTGGTGTCGGATAATGGTAAAGCATTTACCTCAGAAGAGTTCAAAATATTTCTAGAGAAAAACGGAATAAAATATCTGTATTCGCCCCCATACCACCCGGCGTCTAATGGGCAAATAGAGAGGGCGATACAAACATTCAAAAACAAACTGCGGAGGCTGGGAGATTCAGATTTACCTTGGGCTCAAAAACTTTATAAAGTTCTCTATCACCTGCGAACGGTTCCAAATAGCAGCACTGGAAAGACTCCAGCAGAGATGTTGAATGGACGAAAATACAGAATAGCGGTGTCTATCCTTCACCCTGACTCTGCTCCAAGTCGCGCCGAGTTACAACTTGAGACAGCTGCTCAGTCTCCTCCCACTAGAAGATTCCAGGTCAATCAGCCGGTTTTAATTCATATGTATGGACCCGGAGAGAAATGGCGGAGGGTGACAGTGGAGGTGGTGGAAGGTCCAAGTGTGTACAGGGTGAGAACGGAAGATGGAGAGCTACATCGTCGGCATGCTGACCAGATACTGGCACGGACAGCCAGCCAAGCGACAACACTTAGAGCCAGGCTAGAAAGTGTGAAACGGGGGTCCAAAGTAGATAAATCAACGCACAGGCAAAGCCCCTGAGTCGAGAAACTTCAAATTTTGCAAAGAGTTTCCTTATAAAACGGAGGCATCCACCAAGGAAGAGTTTTTCAAAATACACCCCCTGAAAGGGTTAAAATGTGGTTGGAATTTTGTATGGAAATAGTCTTATTTTATGCGCGTTTCAACTTGAAACTCTTTTTTTACTTTTTTTTATTTTTACCCTCAATAGGTAAGCCCTTGGCATCATCTCACCTGATGGTAAGTGATGATGATGCCGAAGATGGAAGCGGGCTTACCAAGATTCCCCAATGCGATGGGAAACTGGCTATCTTATCTTCATTGCGGAACACATCAATGCTGTTAACATTGATGTTTGGCGGCAAGACTTAGATAAGATGGTGGTAGCTAGCCAGGCAGGCTCAGAAAATGCCCTACCACCAACCAAACCGAGTCCACAAATTGGACCCCGCCGGGAATCGAACCCGCGACCTCCTGATGTGAAGCGAGCGGCAAGCCACTACGCTACGGAGGCGGTTAAAACTCTCTACTACTACGCTTAAAAACAATTGATAAAACGTGTGTAAAATGTATTTTCATGTTCGCCCCGAGAGGGTGTGAAAGTGAGGGTTGAAATGGGTGATTTCAATTCTTGTGGACAAACCTATGGGTCTAAAAACTTAAAACACCAACATAAGGTTCTTCATATAACGCAAGCATCTATTAAGAAAGGGTTCTTCGAAATTCAACCCCTAAGAGGGTGATACAGGCGGTTGAAATATGTAATGTTAACGCACAGGCCAATCCCCTGGGTTTAATTTTTCATAGGTGTTCCTTATATAACAGAGACATCCACTAAGGAAGGGTTTTGCAAAATTCACCCCCTAAAGCCTAAAGGGGGTAAAAGGGGGTATTTGTATGAGAGAGTCATTTTTTTGTGTGTATTAACTTGGCATAATTATTTGTAAAAACAAATGATGAAACTTAAGTTGAATATCTTTTATTTGTTGAGCGTCTTTAAGTGCCCATCACCCTTAGGGCCGCGTCTTTCACTTGACATTGGCGTTTCGCCATTTTTTTTTATTGAAGATTCTCCCATTTTTCACTTGACATTGGCAAAATCTTGCTCTTGATGAGATGTGGAATGCCAAATAGAAAAAAAAATATCAAAATATCAAACTGTCAAAATGTCAAAATGTCAAAATATGTAAATATCAAAATATCAAAATGTCACAAGTTCCCAAAGTCAAAGCTTTGAGTCGTCAAAACATCACAACGACAAAGTTTCAAAATGACAAAATGGGAAATGGTCAAAATGTCAACATGTCAAATCTTCTACATAACCTCTAAAATCTCCAGAAAACATCCTTTTGTTTCTGATGCCCCCTTAGTTTCTCAAGTCACTACCCTTCGACAAAACCTTTCTGCTCTGAAACTCTTCTAATCTCCGCTCCGCGGACAGTCCCTTACCTTCCCTTTTTGACTTCTTCTCCAACTCCCTAGATAGCCCCCTTCGATGCATACTGGCCTCTCGGCTCAGTTATTTTTGAGATTAATCCCGGATGAATAAACACACTTTACTATTTCAATATTTTGTAGATTATAATAGGATAGGGAAATTTTTTTTTGCGATTTGACTATGGGTTCTTTAGGGAAAGTTGTTCGTTATCATGAGCACATGCATAGCCTTTCGTATCAAGAACTAATTTAAAGTCACCCTATATATCTTGAGAGCACACCATTCAAAAAAGGAAATCTAAATCGCGAAGTGGAAGGATGCAGTGCACTTGAAGGTTGAAGACCTGCTTACTTAACCATCTTGTGGGTTGGAGTGCACTTAACGAGGGTTGCCTAAAAGTCCATAACCATCTTGTGCCATCCAATCCAGAAATTTTTTTTTTTTGCTTTTTTTTACCCCGAGATGGGGAAGGCAAAAACCAACCCAGAAATAAGAATATTCTAAAACACTTACCTTTCACCTTGTAATTTGAGGAAGTTCAATTTATCTGATATTCCACAGTAACTTCAACATTGTTTCTCTAATCTTAAGAGTTTATATTAGCACAATTAAATTTTAATGTATAAAAACTGTAAAAGAAAGAGAAAACTTACAAAAAAATGCGAAATTAGGCATTTAATTTATTTTTTTGTTTCCGAAATACCTAGGTACACAAAATCATCAGAATTCACTTCAATTTGACGTTCAGAACAATGTTCAGAACCTGCACTCTGACAGCAACGGTTCACTCTGACAACAGGAACAGGATAGGGATAGCATAATATAAATCGCCTAAGTGTGAAAGACAGGGTACAAAACGATTGCTGTCAGAGTACAGTTTCTGAACGCGACCTATGACTTGCATGACATAAAGGACGGAAACATATTATTAACACGCCGGCCGACGTGACGATACGTAAGCGTTCAGTTTGAATTTTGATATTCTGATTATGCCAATAAATAATGCCTAAATAGTGCCAAAAGGAAAAATTGTGCTATGATAGTTTCAGAGAAAATCGAGTTTTTCACTGAGGCTGCTAGCGGAACATTCTGCTGGCAGCCACACACTTTTCTGGAACCAAGAGAACGCATAATATTATATAAGGGTAGAAACACATTGTTAACACGCCACACCACGTGACGCAAGAACTACTGTAGTTACTGATGTGCCATGCCCGGGAATATTCCCGCAAGACAGAGACAGCGCTCTATATCACATCTAGCGCCGTCCCTTGGGAATATTCCCATAGTAATATACCCAATATTTCCAAAGGACGGCGCTATATGCAATATAGAGCGCTGTCTCTTTCTAAGGGAATATTCCCGGGAATAGTTCCTATGCCGTTATGTTGGCTCCCCTGTCTATCAACGATATCAACACGCAAAAACGCATAGTAATATACCCAATATTTCCAAAGACGGCACTATATGCAATATAGAGCGCTGTCTCTTTCTAAGGGAATATTCCCGGGAATAGTTCCTATGCCGTTATGTTGGCTCCCCTGTCTTTCAACGATATCAACACGCAAAAATGCTTCTATCGATTTTGTTAGTGTGTGTCTGCGTTCTATGTAGTGTCTGTCTGAGTTCTATGCAGTGTGTTGAAATTAGTGCTGCCAACATAACCGCATAGAAACTATTTGTTGAAACTCACTCTACCTTAAATAGTCAAACGGTACCATGAACGTGAACCAAAGAACATATCTAGAATGCGTTTCAACAAATAGTTCCTATGCCGTTATGTTGGCAGCAATGTTTTCCACACACACACTACATAGAACGCAGACACACACTACATAGAAGGTAGACACTACTGATGTGCCGTTACCGGGAATATTCCCTTAGACAGAGACAGCGCTCTATATTGCATATAGCGCCGTCCTTTGGGAATATTGGGTATATTCGCATGGGAATATTCCCAGGGGACGGCGCTATATGTAATACAGAGCGCTGTCTCTGTCTTGCGGGAATATTCCCGGGCATGGCACATCAGTAGTAGACACACACTAACAAAATCGGTAGAAGCGTCTTCGTGTGTTGATGTCGTTGATAGACAGGGGAGCCAACATAACGGCATAGGAACTATTTGTTGAAACGCTCTATACCTCAGCTCTATACATAGAAATTCCTTGACGTGAACATATTTTCGAAAGCGTTCCAAAACACTTTCCTTAGAGCATCCTTGGAGGAATTAGAACTGGAGTAAGCATATGTATGAAATCTTGGAGAATTATAACTAGAGTAGGTATTAGAGAATCAATGCTTGGCAGCGCAACGGTAAGATGAGATGAAGTGAGTTGAGCCAATTCAATGAGGTTTAATATCTCAAATCACTGAAGCCTAGCCTAAATGAAACTCTTTAATTTTTACTATGGTTTTAGAATTACAAAGTACATTACTACTATTAAAAAAAAAAAAAAAAAAAAAGTACATTTTTAAAATAGGAAGGTTTCAATTTTGGCACCGTATTTGTCATTTTTCTGTCGTTTCTAAAATATATTCTTCAAAATGTTATTTTTGGTAAAGTGCGTTTTGGTAATATGAAAACATGCCTGTTGATGTTGCAGATTGTCCCTGCGGCGAATATCCTTCTCCCAATAATACTATATGTGTAAGTATAGGTTTCTACTATTTTTATGTACGTATAATATAAGTGTGTAGGTACTTAGCTTATTCGTAAATATTATCATGAGTATTTAGCAGTTTTCAAAGAAGTTATTGTTTGTTGGTAACTAACTGTACTAACTAACTAACTATTTGTACTAACAATACAGATACAATACAAAATGAAAAATAAAGCACATAGTCGGACTTATCCCATAAAGGGATCTCGGAACAAGTTTTCAATCTCGGTACAAGACAAGATTGAGATCTCTGCTAGACATCCATGTAATTTATTTTTTTAAATAACCTTAGTAATACGTATGTGTAATAATAAAGTGCAGTCTTTGAAGTTCTCTGGTTCTAAACGACCATTGTGTTTTCATTATTCTAACAAGATGTAACAAAAGATGTAACTGTGTTCTCTGGTTCTAAACGACCATTGTGTTTTCATTATTCTAACAAGATGTAACAAAAGTTGTAACTAAGCCCCCCAATCCCCCCTCCCCCTCCCCCTCCCTGGGACGACCATTTGAATTATTTTTTTTATACACTTCTGTATAAAAAACGTCACACATCTCAATTTTATGGTTCTTTAGACAGACTAATTATCTTATTCGATAGGGTTACAATATTCTCCATTATCAAAAATGTTAATAAAGTGTTAACACAAAAAAAGTGTCTTAAGTGTTGTTTGTGCTGTGTTTTCACGATTCATATTCAGATTCAGTAAGTTTTTTGATTGAGTTATGTTAATGGGCATTTTTAAAAAAAGTGACGCACTACGGATTTTGGTTGTCCCTTGGTATAAAATTGCATTTAAAAAAAATCTGAGACTACAACACCAAAATGGAAGTTTTAATTAAAATATCGTTTTTATATTACTTAATTTTTCATCAAAATCTAATTATAAACCTGTTTATATACAAAAATATTATCATAAATAAAAAACCTAATTTCTTCGTGCAATACTGTCCCTAAAAAGTTACCACTTCTTTGTTGCGTTATATAGCAAAAACTATAAAAATACCTAAAAAATTAACCGCATGTGATGAAATATATATGTTATTTTAATTGAAATTACGAGTAAAAGTAAATTTATATAAGAAACTACTATTTAAAATAAATATAAAAAGCCTGTCCCTGGCAATTCGTCAAACCTGACATGTCAGGTTTAGTTACGGGAGGTTATGGTGATTTTATGTAATTGTTAAAGTATTTTAGTAAGTTTTGGGGAGCTATTGTGAAATGGCAATATTAAGAGCATAAACAAAGTATTCCGGCCTCCGTTTCATCTTTCAGTGTGAGATTAGAGTGCGACCGAAGTGGATGCGTCGATATTAGGTAAGTTTTTTCAATTTTTGTGTCAGTGTTTGTTACGGAGTTTCATAAGATAGGAGTGGTCTTATGTTTTGAACCTTTTAATTTTAAATAAGCAATAGTATTTCCAACACGTTTTTGTTTCGTTAGTTCTACTGGATAAAATAGTTTCTGTTAAAAAGCTTATTTAAATAAGTAGTAGGGGCAAACGTTACGTCAGTTTCGGAACAAATTGGTGTGTAACATATTACCTGACTAAGAATGTAACGAAACTGACGGCCTAAAGTCATAGGCACACAAAGTACATTTTTTATCAAAACTATACTGTAACATGTCTATGACTGTTAATTTGTACTGTATTTTTTTCTTTACCTTTGTATAAAATAGAAAATATTTAAGTGCAAAGGAAGATGTCCACAGTGTATGGATCAAAAACCCAGAGTCAATATGAACAAACTTATGCCAATAGTGTTCTTAGCTTTAACCAAATAATTTCACTAATAGGATAAATGCGAAGGTATGGATGTTGTTGTAGGTTTCACTTTCACGCCGAAGCTGCTGAACGGATTTGGATGAAATTCGGTGGGTAGATAGATAAAACACTCGGTTAACAAAAAACTTGCGTTGCGACTTAGGTAGCGTTATTGAGTTCATTCTAAGGAATCTATTGGCATACAGTGTGTTCGTATTTTTGATTAATTATTTATATTTTTTATTATTTCATTTTTTAATACCCTCACCTAACCGTTTTTTTTTTTTAGCAAAATGGCAAAAAGTGCAGCTGAGCGGATGAAAGAATACAGGGAATCCTCAAAAATATGAAGAGCAACGTAAAAAACAGTTGGGAAGGGTAAAATCAAAAAAGAAAAATAAGAAATGACAGATACTGAAAAACAAGAGCAGAGAGAGGCGTGGAAAAGGCATAAGAAAGCGCAAAGTGATTTAATACTTAGAAATATTTTTTGTTAACTACGTATCCTGTAAAACTTTAAGTTCCTACCTATTTCTAGTAAGATTTTTTATGCTCGTTTTTTAATCATAAATAACTTTATACTTTAATGTAAGAACAAAGAAGATACTTTTTTAAGGATCTGAAATAAAAATAACATATTTTCAAGTGACGTTTTATTTGTATTTTCAAATAAATTTCTTCCTGTAAGTAAATGTTTTTATTTATTTATTTAACTGCGTTTCCTTCTAATCAAAGAATAAGCTTAGTGTATCCAAAACTTTACCCCGTCAGTTGCGTTCAAGACGCGTCAGGTTTAGTTACGGTCCCTATAAATTATATCGGAAAATATTTATTTTATTCAGTTTAGTTTTGATTCTGTTCTAAAATTGTATACTTTTTGAAAAAAAGGTAAATAGATCTTCCAGTTGTAACCGTCCATTGTGGGAGAATATTCATGCATACAAAAGAAATGTTAAAACAGTTCTTATATTATACCCTCAATGTAACGAAACACTACTTCCTAAGCAGTTTCTTGGCATTAGTGTAAATTTATCAATTTTTTGGTCAAGAAGTGTTTTATTTAAGGAATATCTTGTAATTAAATCATAAATATAAGTACCCCAGATTCTGTACTTCTTTAGTAGAGTTCAAAAATAATCGTAACTAAACTGACCAATATTAGCTAGGCAAGCGTAAATATTTGTTAATTATTATGTAAATATTAAAATTAACATGAAACTTCTCTGTTTTTAATAAATATTATTAAATATACTACATAACTGCATCATTAGATACTAAAATTATCCCAAAAAATTATTGATACAAAGTTTCGAAACTGGCGTCAACATTTTTAAAAATGCCCTAATAACTCATTCAATAAAAACTTATTGAATTGTGAAAATTTGTGATAAAGTCCATAAGAACAAGTTACTGCTAATTTCTGTAAAAACAAGGTAATTAAGTGGATGTTTGAGATAAACTATAAAACAACATCAAAGTTTTGACTTTAAGTCTTCCTGTTTTGAAGCTATTGATGTTTAAACATGACCCATGCGCAGGCAAAAATCCCTTTTATTAAGCAGTAACGGATCCCTACCGCATTCCATACAATTTTTTTTCTATCACATGTTAAACAAAAACTTTTCCTTAAAAAAGAAAACAATTATCTAACTTTGATTTGTACACAGAAAAAAGATAAACGATCATTTTCGTTTACGTACTTTAAAAGTCTGTGAAGGTTTCAATTTATAAAAATACCGAATCGGTATTCTTATTTCTTCACACACAACACATTACTGACATTCATATCGCTTGTTCAACCTGGGACACTGTAGATTTCTAGAACTCTAGTTAAACTTTTGTTAATAGAACCCGTCCTTTGTACAAAAGTGATAAGATAACCGTGCCTGAAATAAAGATAATGTACTTGTAGTATCGACTTGTATAATAAAGTAGTAGCCCAAATAACAAATTAAAAAAAAAAACAGTTCCAAGAATAGTTTAGTGCGTTCGATACAAACTACGATATTTTCTGAACGTACTCTAAAAGTTAACCTGTCACTTTAGTGTAACTCTATGGAGGATTTGTCTGAAATTTGTTGAAACTGGTGTGGATCCCTGTGCGTGAATCTCAATTTGTCCTTTTGTACAAGTTTGTGCCGACAAACGAATAGGTGAAAGGTTTGGCAGTGTTCTTCTAAATCAAAAATCCATAACATGCTTATGGATTTGACTGATGAGCTTGAACAAAGCGACAGCGGGATGGAATCTTTGACGGCCAGCAAAGACGATACCCCTGAACGCAAGCCCGAGGATAGCATGATACCGTCTCCCGTGGTGGGTATCCACAGCAGTAGAGTGCAGTAAATAGGTTTGTGAATAGTAGCTTACCGCAGTTTTTGTTTGCTGTTGCAGTTAGATGGCGGGGCCGGGACAAATGCAGTCGCGAACTACGCGAGTGGCTCACTCAAAGAATACGAGGACGTAAGTTTCAGACGTTGTATTTTCAATATATTTCCAAGAAATTTAGTAGGTTTGTTATGTATATGTTTATTTAATTATATTATATCTCAGACTTGCATGCTTTCTTACATCTGATTATGTCACTCTTTTAGGTTACATTGGCTAAAGTTCATGAAAAACTGTAAACAATTTTTTTTCTGTATACATTTTTTTTTCTAATGCCTGATTAGCTTTCTAGAAGTTTAGTATTTATGAGTTTTTTTTTGTCAGGAACCAGATGAGACACTCTCTGAAAGATTATGGGGATTGACAGAAATGTTTCCCGAATGTGTGCGGAACGGCACACACACTCTTACTACTAAGACTTGGTAAGTCTAGAATTTATCAAAAAACTGCATTTAAAACAATTTTGTATAATTATTTGTTTGAAATATAACATTTTATATCTGTACAGGTGTTTTACCAAAAATATGTACAGTCTGTCACGCACTGTCATGTGGGTGGTAGCCAGCTCGTCTGTCATCCTATTTGCGCCTGTTATATTTGAGGTGGAGAGAGCACAGGTCGAAGAAATGCAGAAATCACAACAGAAGCAGGTTTGTATTTAAAATTGTTTTAATTTTCCTGATGGAACTGAAGAATATCACTCATCTAAACAATAATACAATCTATAAACTTTGGGCACAAACTATTTTTATATTCTTTAGCATAAGAAAAACTAACTTAATTCTTATTTGTAGGGAATATATCACTTTTTCTAATCAAAAGTTTAATAAATGTTATATGCTTTTAGCCATTTTTAGTACTCATTTATTATGGACATATATCTATTGATTGTCTGTTTCAGGTGTTACTGGGCACCAACACTGCTTTGTCTGGGCCCATGCCCAGCATGCCGCCCATGCCGCGATAAACCAAATTAATTATTACTAACAATAACTATGTATAAAACCACTCAAATATCTTAACATATACAAATTTATGAGTCATCCTAATTGCTTTAAATGTTAGTTTATACTTAAATTAGGTTACATGCTGATAGATTTGAAACCCCCAATATCTCCTTTTTTTTTCTTGATCAATACATACAAATGCATTTAAATTCATTAATTTTAATCATAATACAATACCATCTATGAGTCAATCAAAAACAGCATTTCCTCAGTCAAAGACAATATGATCACTATATTTTCCTCAGGGTTTGTTTAATGTTCTAATTTGCACCAATGATGGCTTGCTTACAATATAATTTGTATTATTTAGTTTGTGACAATTATGTCTATGATTTGTTACAAATCATTCTGTAGATAATGTTTTTGTTAACATCATTAGAGAATAAACAAAATGTTGAAACAAATATTATTTCATTTAGTTTAAAAAAATCGGTTATGTTCCTATTCAGAGAATACAAAATTTCTCACATAAACTATCATGTGCTAGAGAATTATTACATGCTCAGCATTCAATCAAATTAGTAACTCCCGTTCATAGAGTAAAATATTTTGTGTTCCTTGAACGAATATTGGTTCAGAAGTTGAACTTCAGGTGCATGGGTCTCTTGCATACCTCGGGAAGGTAAGATGTTATGTCTCACATGGGGGCCATGTCTGGATTGGTGGAACTTAGTAAAGTACTAGTGGCCAGTCCACTGCTAGAAGTTTACAAGCGGCCCGATACGCGCGCAAGCACATCGCCGCGTGCCCTCGAGGCGCTAAGTATAGCCAAATCGCAATATTCAATTCAAATTCTTGAAATAATGGTTAAAGCTATCACCATGGAAAAAATATATAACATACTTGAAACAATAAAAAACAAATTGTGTTGAACAGAATCATTAAAATCACAGGAACTTTGATGAAAAAAAATATCCTGTAAATCCTGTATTTTGCATTCATTGCAAATTCTCTCGGAAACACAATATTTGTTTATGTTGAAACCAACACACAAAAATCGGCCATTTTAATACCTTCAATTTATCTTGAACGGATTTTTTTTAACTTATTTGAAAGCCAAGCCAAAAGTAATAAAAACATCGAAATCTCCAGAATTTTGCGTTCGGCCTTGACGTAACCGCCGCGACGGTACCCACACTGATCTGAACTTAAAATGATTGGCGTTACGGTCGATATTAAATTATCATGCATCAACCTGCTCAGATTGAGTGTACTTCGCGCCTTAAGGGGGATCACTAGGTGCAAACAAGGACAGGAAACATTGCGTTCCAGCCGTTAGGCACAACTACTATGCTCAATTGGGCGTTCAGCTTAAAAGCAACTCTCGCGCGCTCGCTGTGAATAGGTACATTATTTTATGTAAGTACGCATGGTGCGCATTTAGGCCGGAGAGTATACAGGTGTTACAAAACTACCCCTAATGAATTACGCGTGTTAAAGTGTGTCATGTAAGCAGTCCACTGTAATATGTTTTTTTAACAAAACTTTAAAAAAATTGTGAAAACTGATTATTTTAAATCATAAATAAGATTATCGACTATGTAGCACCACAGCACTATTGTATTCTCCTGTCAGTCAGTTCATGATAGAAGTAGTACCTACAGATAGCCGCGCTATGATAGGCTGCGTTCATATGCCGCTGCGCTATGATTGGCGCGTTTGCACGCGGGGTCATGACCGCGACCAGATGATCGCTAGAGCTGGAAAATTTTAAATATCGTGATTTTATATAAACGTGAACTGATGCAGCAAAAAAAAGTACCCAAAATTTAAAATGATTCACAGTCCACGCGCCGTTTCAACCGTTAGGGGTAGTTTTGTAACATTCTGTATACATACCGTACGGCCAAGCAAGATTGGACTTTATTGCTGTGTAGTGAGAGTATCTTATTAATTTTACATTTCTGCAGAGTGAAACTTCTATACATAGTAGGCAAAGAAGTTTTATATAGTCGCTCCGAGCGGGGTAGTAGCGTGATAGTAGCGTGATAGTAGTTATTATTATTTATAATACCAAGACTAAAGAAACTTTATTTTATTTCATAAATCTATGACTAGATGCTACAGTTTCTGGTCCACGATTTACAACTGCCCTGCAAACTTTAAGACGGATAACATACCTATGGTTCATTCCAATCAAAAAAAAGCAAAACATAAACAAACTTACTATGGAACTGACACATGTCAATGTCATCTGCATACTACGTTTGTTTACCTTTTGCTTTTTTTTGATTGGAATGAACTATACATAAATTCGTTAATTTCCCATAACGTTCCCACTGCAGAGGCACGGGTCTCTTTGCATAATTCGGGAAGGTTAGGCCATATTCCACACACGGGGGCCAAGTCCGGACTGGTGGAGGTTGTGGGGCTAGTGGCCAGTGTCAGAAGTTTTCAAGCCGCCTGAAAGGCCTCCGACATGGCTTGACGACTGCCATCTAATGATAGCAGGCGGCACCAACGGCTTAGCGTGCCTTGCGAAGTTGGGAAGCGGTCGAGATATATGCCACTAACAGTCAAACCCATCCAGGTCATGACCGTGTCTGTAGTCAGTTAACCTGCGTGATCGACCACAGTGATCGACGTAACTACACAAGCCACACTGAGCCACGACCGCTTCCTACATAAATTACTCCTCCCGAAAGTTTGGATCGCTTTCTAATTTCTGATAGTAGAAAAAAACCGGTAAATCATATTTTCATCAATGACAGACTGATAGAGCATCTCTAACAACTTAACTTTGCCATCTGGCAACATTAACGACAAATGTCAAATGATTCTGTCATTGTTGTCATTTCATTTTCCAGTGTGACCATTTGTGGCAGATTTCAAAAGAGACATTGCCAGGGAGATGTCGGCGCACATAGGCAGAATTGGCGAGAGACTAGAGCGTCTTCCTTCGGGAACTCGTGCGTTCTGGTCTCTGGCCAAAGCTGTCCAGGGGAATTTCTGCACGCCATCATTTCCACCACTGCACATGGGAAATGATTCATTGGCCCACGCACGACGCAAAGGAGAAAGCCGATCTTCTAGGCAAACTCTTTGCGTCCAATTCGACATTGGATGACGGGGGAAACGAGCCGCCGACCATACCACGGTGCAAGAGCTGTATGCCGGATATCCGGTTCCACCAACGCTCAGTGCGTAAAGCACTTTTTTCCCTCGACATTCATAAGTCGAGTGGGCCCGATGGAATCCCTCCCATCGTGTTGAAGGTGTGTGCTCCAGAGTTGGCTCCAGTTTTAACGCGCCTTTTTCGGCTTTCCTACTCTTCTGGCGTAGTCCCGAAGTCATGGAAAACAGCTTTGGTGCACCCGATCCCTAAAAAAGGTGACCGCTCGAATCCGTCCAACTACAGGCCGATAGCCATAACCCCCTTATTCTCAAAGATAATGGAGTCCATTATCAATAGCCAGCTCCTTCGGTATCTAGAGGACCGCCAGCTGCTTAGCGACCGACAGTACGGTTTCCGTAAGGGCCGGTCCGCTGGTGATCTTCTTGTCTACCTGACACATCGTTGGGCACAGGCGATCGAGACTAAGGGGGAAGCATTGGCGGTTAGTTTGGACATAGCGAAGGCCTTCGATCGGGTTTGGCACAAAGCACTTCTTGCGAAGCTTCCTTCTTATGGGCTTCCCGAGGAATTATGCAAATGGGTCACTAGTTTTCTTGCAGACAGAAGCATAAAGGTCGTAGTCGACGGTGCATGCTCAGATTCTATGTCTGTGAATGCTGGTGTCCCTCAAGGCTGTGTGCTTTCGCCTACACTGTTCCTTCTGCATATCAATGATATGCTGCAAATCAGCAGCACTCATTGTTATGCGGATGACAGCACAGGTGATGCCTTTTATACCGGCCGTGCTAACATTTCTCGGGAAAACGTCATCGAGAGCCGAAACAAACTTGTGTCAGAAATTGAGGACTCTTTAAAGAAAGTCTCAGAATGGGGTCGGATTAACTTGGTCCAATTTAACCCCACTAAGACACAGGTTTGCGCGTTCACTGCCAAGAAAATGCCATTTGTCGTATCACCTCGTTTTGAGGACACTCCCCTTAATGCCTCAGATAGTATCGGAATCCTTGGTGTCGACATATCGAGTGAAGTCCAGTTCCGTGGTCATCTAGAGGGTAAGGCTAAATTAGCCTCGAAGAAGCTTGGTGTGCTCAATAGATCGAGACGGTATTTCACTGCGGCCCATCGCCTGCAACTTTATAAGGCGCAGGTTCGGCCTCACATGGAATACTGTTCTCATCTCTGGGCAGGGGCACCCCAGTACCAGCTTCTCCCTCTGGACCGTATTCAACGGAGAGCAACTCGAATCGTCGGCTGCCAGGATATCTCAGATCGGCTTGATTCCTTGGCGCTGCGTAGAGATGTAGCCTCGCTCTGCATTCTCTATCGCATGTACAATGGGGAGTGCTCCGAGGAATTGTTCGGATTGATCCCTGCCGCCTCTTTTCGCCATCGTTCTACGCGACAATATATTCATCCCCATCACATAGATGGTTGGCAGTCCACAACTGTGCGTTTCACTAGAAACTTTCTGCCTCGCACAACCAAACTATGGAATGAATTGTCGCCTGCGGTATTTCCGGACCGATACGACATTCAAACCTTCAAGAAAAGAGCGTACTCCCATATCAAAGGCCGGCAACGCACTTGTGACTCCTCTGGTGTTGCGGGTGTCTATGGGCGGGGACTTTTTGGCGGGAACTCGCGGCAAGAGTTTGTCATTTTTGTTTTATTATCCGAAAAAATAGATATCGTGGTTTTTAATGCATAATATTGATAGTGTATTGTTCAATAAAGTGCCATTTAAGTGTCTAATATGTAGGATAATGAAATAAAAGTGTGTAGACTGTGTTTCGAGTGCTCTCAAGAAGTCCATGAAATCTTCATCAAAAGTGCTATCATTTTGTTGAAGAATAGAGAAAAAGTTAAAGACGACAGAAATTGATAATAAATGAGAACTCAAATGAAATAGAAAAATATTTAGAGAAGAGCAAACTACGTAAGAATAGGCTGTATGGCCAGAGAAGCCTTTGCCTTTTCCTTGCAAAAGCAGGAAAGAACCAAACAAAAAAAAAAAATGTCTATGGGCGGCGGTAATCGCTTACCATCAGGTGATCCGTCTGCTCGTTTGCCACCTATGCCATAAAAAAAAAAAAAAAAAAAAAAAAATTCTGCCATTTAGGCAGATTTGGCTACTATTTCTTAGCTCTGGCAAAATAAGCTGACGATTTGAAAAAAGTGGCAGAAATTGGCAGATGTCAAGGAAATCCTTATTATTTTTGAAATACAAGTAGAAAAATTACAATTTTCTGTTTCATTATTTACTTTATTTTTTTATGACTTATTTGGTGGGGATATTGTCGCGAACAGCTCATATAAGTTCCTGTATCTATGGTCGGGTGTATTTCAATAGCTGTTGCGAAAATAAATAAAATTGCCTTGGCTCACCGATGAGTTGCAGCATGTTCTCTCCGTGTCTGGTTCTTTCACTCTTCAATCTGATGATAACGATGTCTGTGATGCTTCGCTTCTGTAAAGTTAAATAATAGCCGGGCAGACACTGCCATATGCAATGTCCACCAGCGCAAGGGTTCTATGTTGCTCCACAATCTACCTTTACTGCCATTTGATCTTATTCTTTATAAGTCTGAGTCAATAAATATACAAGTAGCTGATTTACTAGTCCTGGTTCATGCTCATTACTATATTAATCCATGAGGGTAGGTTCTCCAGGTCAATTGGTTCATCTCTGGTCTAGGTTCATCACTGTATATCTCCACACTAAATGACCAGACTTAACTGATCATAAACGGGAGGCAACTAATTTGTATAACCATGGTCTGAGGTTATTATTCAGGTCAACTGCTCATCCCGATCTGCGGGCTACCATACTAAATATGATCGATCATCTGACTAAACCCCGGTCCACGAGCGTTTCTATAATATAATCCAGATTCACTGGTTCCGATCTACGGACTGTCAAACTAAATACAGGTCAACTGTTCTATCTTCGGTCAACTACGTATTCATATTATGTATACATTCAAATTCATTATTCATTCTATATCTACAGATTGATATGCAGTCCATTGCATATTAAGGAAGTAAGATTTATTGGTAACTTCTGTTCCTTCACTTATAATGATTAAACATCTGATCTGAAGGTAGGATTATAATAACAAAGAGAAATTGCGTAGCAGTTTAAATAGCTCATAATTATGGAATAGAATCACTCGTAGCTTAATAATTTAGATAAATTACTTATTGTGCATTCTCAACGAAACATAATTATTAGTGTAGGTAGTGCTTCTATACTAGATTATTTAGACTGAGGTTTCAGACAAGACGCGTGGTTTACTAATGGATACTTCTCATGGGCAATTACAATTTACTAGACGAAGACGAAGATCAACTTACTTGAGCAACTTAGTACCCCCGTTAGAAGTAAAACATACTATGTGAAATTTCAATGGTTTGGAACAAAACACATATCAGTTTCTTGGGTCATTAATAAGAACATTAGTTATGCGACTTACATGAAATGCAGGCAGAATAAATTCATAGCACTTTAGATATTAATTGAACAATTAAAATTAACAAATATTAGTGATACTAAAAACTTTTACAAGTGACACTTCGAAATAACTATGGCGGCGCGGGACTTTCTGTCATCGCGCTGTCAAGACTGGTGTTGCTATATCGTATAAGAATTATCTACATATTTCGCGAGCACACGTCGCGACACTCCCCAACAAAACGAGGAAGTGTTAGGTTCACTCGTACATCAGATCTATCTGTGGTAGCGCTTCTTCTATGCCCTATTTGTTTTGAAAATCTATGCCCTATTTGTTTTGAAAATCTACTCCTCTTAGACACTTAGTCCAATGCTTTTAATCACTGAATCATAATCATTCTTTAAAATTCATAACATGAACCAGGAGCGTTAGGACTTTTTTCTATCTTGATCGTTTCATAAAATTGTCTTATTTTGGTAGTAGTACATGTTGTTATTGTTGTTGTCATTATCTCTTGGATATAATATTATTCTCCTGTTTGTACCCTTTCTGAATATACTGTTTGTGAAGTTGTAGTTCCCAAGAATCTTGAGTGTTCGTTTCGTTTTCAGATGGCTATTTCATAATACATACTTATTGAAGAATTTCCTTGAAACTTAGCATGCATTCAGTGATGTAAACCGATCCTTAATTTTATTATTTACACTTTAAATCTTCCAAAAACCAGATATATCTCGTAGTCTTCTATTCTGTACCTTCGATTTTCTGCACAATCTGCTGTACTATTCTCTTTTTTCAAAAACGTTGAGTAAATCAGGGTTTTTCGGCAGATCCTCCCCGATCAAAGAGAAAAAAGATTATACTTTGTTAAAATATGCAGATCTTACATGAGAAACTTTGAGCGTTTTGTAAATGAAGCGTTGTATAGAATTTGAATTTTTGCAGTTGCAATTTGCAGATTCACGTACACATTGGTGAGAAAGATAGTGAACTGAATGTCTATCCTTTGTGTATTGCGACGATTGATTCTCAGTTTGTCTCTGTCTATCTTATTGTGTGTTGTTAAGTTCCTCGTTGATACCTATTACTATCTCTTATGCAAAGTAGTCGATACTCAAGTCTGTTAATATTCATTTGAAATTCGTTACATAATTTGATTGGCGTTTATAGAGAGTTAGATTCGTGTATGTAACTTAGTTCTTGATTGAAATAATGTAAATATAATAAATAGTTATTTAATTTGTTCTATTTGTTTTTCTTCTTCCGATTGCAATTTTGAGGGTTTTACGTTTGCGTACCTCTATAAATCTTTTGTCGGTTATTTATGTTTTAATCTACTATTTTACGATGGGAGTTCAGAATTCTTGAAGTGTCTTCGCACCAATATAAAAATATACAGAGAACAATTTGTCTTCTACCGTGTGTAAATTCAAATCTTTGACAACTCTGTATTACATGGCTTCATTGACTTCTAGTACATTAAATTTTACGTCTCAAACTGTATCTATAAATCCTTTTGTGGCAATATGAAACCGTTATGGCATGCATCATTGAGATTTTCGGTATAATTATTTATACATCTTTCTACCAGACCACTCTCAGATCTTGTTTTTCATTATGTAGTGTATTCCAAGTCGACAGACAGAACCATCATGGCACTTAACTTTGTCTGGTGATAGATCTGCAATTACATTCGAGCTCTAAAAGAGTATCTTCAGTTAGCTGGTTAGGTGGTGCTTTGTTTGCACCTTATTTAAATAATATTATTTCTTCCTGATTAATTAATAAGTTAATATAATCATTTTTATTTTATTATTAACTAATTATATCTGCATAAAGGTATATATCCGGAAACAACGAGCGCTTTTCTAGTATTTAAAAAACAAGACCATTCAAATGTTACAGATAGTGCTAACTATTATCATTAGCACTGAAACTTTCGAAAATTAGGAACTTTCAAAGATCATGAAGAAATTAGAAAAGACTACCAAATAATCCATACATATTGTAGTAGCTGCAATTTCTTTACGCTTAGCAAATAGACAGATAGTATAGCCAGCGTTTATAACCTGGCGTTGTTCTGGAGAACCATTTAGAAAGTAATAAAATTCAAACTCAAGAAACAGACAAAATGATATTACGTTATAAACACGACGCTCTATCTATAGTATATTTCAACACGTTCTTCAATATCCCCACATAAAGTTTACCTGCTACTTTAGATATAACTCGGATGGCTAGTCACCAAATTATTGATCCAAGGCTACAAATAGATTAGTTAATTCCTTCCATTCACCATACGACGATACTAATAACCTATGATTCGAAGTTTTTCTCTTCAGTTGTGTACACTCTGGAAGCTCGAAGACAATACATGTATCCTAGTGTTGTCTCACATTTGAAGATTCTAACTCAACTCTGTAGTATTATATTTAAACCGGTTTATAATCTTTTATTTTCATATTATTAGATATTTTTATGCCTACTAATATAAGATTTTATCATTGTACTTTTGAACTAATGGCAACTGCTATTCTATAGCATCTGACATTTGATGTTATGTTCCACCAAGTGCTTCTCAGAAATATCAACAAATAACGGCATATTACGTATATTTGAGAATGATCACTGCGACAAATGATAAAATAATATCCATTTAACATCTAGCATTAAAGTACGATATGACTAGTGTGTAATCACACTGTTAAATAGTTAGTTTTCTTAATTAGGTATCTTGAAATGTCCCGGAATTATTCTGTTCACATTTTCTCTCCTGGATACTCAAAATCAAAATGGTTTCTTGTAATTAAGTATATTAAAAATAATTAGTTCTATTTAAATTTATTCAAATCTATTTGTTTCTTTAATTTCCAAAACTTTCTCCATTCACTTTAAATAGGTACTTAGAAAGAGTTCAGAAAACTGTCTTCTTCCTCGCTTTATTATTCCCATTTATTTGGAGTCGGCTTTATGTTTTAAGTCGCCATTCTGGCTTCCAAAAAGTTAATTCTTTCGTCACTCCACACTCCTCCATATCCTTTCTCACTCCATCCAGCCAACGCTTCTTAGGTCTTCCTCTGCTTCTATTTCCATCTACCTGCATATCCATCACTCTTCGTGTCACATGTTCTCCTCTCCTACACACATGACCAAACCAAATCAGAAAACTGTCTACGAGTAATGCCCTTATATTGATGTTTCCAGCTTCAGTTTAATTCCAGAATGCAAACGATAGAATATTTAAATTTAAGTTATAAGTATGCGATATATTATTATCAATGATTATAATACTAATCAAACCTTTGTTAACTTTGTGAACAAAAGGCCCAACATCTCGCTGTCTGATTACTATGGGTCATTTCCCTAAATTATTGAATTTCTACATCGTCAGGCTATATTAAAGTTAATTACTTAATGAATACGTACAATCTTAAACGGAAACACACATAAGTGTGCGTTCATTAATCTATACATTATCGGTAGATGAGATATGAACTCATTGCTAGTACAGGATAATACGGTATTTTGACCACTGCCCAAAAACGACATTTTGCTATGGACAATGAGCTTATAAGTATTGTTTCTATAATTGTTTGCGTTGTTTACATGTGATGTTATACCTAGTTTTGACGAACTAAAGAAGAACATCAATCGAGTAATTACATAGTACTATTCCAGGAGAAATACTTATACAATAATATAATATATAATTTCGTGAATAATATTTTCTTATTTTATTCTGATACTAATAAATAACCTGTTTTTAGACAAGCATCTAACATTCTATCAAAATGTTCGAAGTCCTTGGTGTAAAATGTATTCGAGAAAAGAATATTACAGTCGCGCTACCTTGGCCCGGGGGCACCACCGCGACCCCAGGTATAGGTGAAAAAAAAAAAAACTAAGGTGATCTGATTTAGCTTGTGTCTAGAAAGGTATCCTGATTAGACGTACATATATTATTTTCTAAACACTAACTCGCGTATAGTGCTATAAAAGTTATTCTTTTGTGTGATGATTATATAGTAATTTAATTTAGTATGACTTTGAAGATGTAAAAGTTAAAATACTTTGCTTACTAAGTTCACCTATACAGTATCATTTACGTATTGCTTATCGTTAATATATCTAACTAGTTTAAGACGGTTTTCACTGCACCCTCGAGATATAGGTACATAAGTGTTCCTAATAAACACATTTTTTCTCGGCATAACTTTAGATAGCATGTTACAGTGGGGCCCGCATATTGCAACTCTAGCGGGGAGGCTTAGCTCGGCTGACTACGCCGTCAAGAAAATAAAGCAATTGACGGATGTAACAGCTGCCAGATTAGTATATTTCAGTTACTTTCACAGTATAATGTCTTATGGCATTTTACTGTGGGGACACGCAGCAGACATTGAAACCATGTTTATTCTACAAAAAAGAGCATTCCGAGCTATATACCAACTACGATTCCGAGAATCACTTCGAGATAAATTTAAGGAAATAAATATTCTAACAGTTTATTTTATTTACGAAAATATCATGTACGTTCGTAAAAATCTAAACTTGTTCTTCAAAAATAGTGACAGACATAACCGTAATTTGAGAAGTAAAAATAATCTTGATATATGTTTATCCAGGTTTAGTAAGGTGAAAAAATCATTTGTAGAACAGTGTGTACGCTTTTATAACAAAATTCCGAATGGCGTGTGTGAAATACCAGAATGTAAATTTAAGAAACATGTAAAACGTTGTATTTGCTCAAGAGGATACTATAAGACTGTAGATTATTTTAATGATAATGACATTTAGAATATTCCTCCAGCAAAATGATATGACGTTTATAAGAGTGCTTAATGAACCTACGTAAAGAAAAAAAATTACTTTGAATGTTGAATTTTATTCTCTAATTATCGTGAATCATTCGGCTGTTAGTGAGCAAGTTCACACCTATGTACAAAAGTAACATTACTGTAGTTCGTAGTTAAAAAACGTAATCCCTTATTAATTTATTACATCTTACCATTATCATCAATAAACAAATTCAAAGCTTAATGACAAGCCTGAACTAATTTTCAAATAATTTACTTGTCAAAGAGTAGCATGGCGGTCAATGGGTTAAATATTTCAGTTAAGACATTATTAAATATCGTTGCCAAAATGAGGTATAAAAATGTATGGCTAAACCCAATTTCACAATGACAGCAGCCTGATCAAAAAAACTGTTATTACTGTGTTGTCCTTATTCCTCAATTTCGCCCAATTAAATACTAGGTATTTACCTGTTGGTCTAATCATTCACATCTCTTACCGTAAAAATTAATACGGAATACGCCACGTTGTTAACAATAGTAATGCCCACTGACTAACATGTCACGGTCGCAAATCTCCCCTTTTTATATGTTTATTTTGTTGAATGTTAGAAATTCAGTTTTTACTTTTGTTACCATTGATATATTTAATAAACACTTTTAGCTAAGGTAAACGGTACTTCCTGACACAGGATTATGCTTAAATGGTGTTTCCAACCATCATCATATTTATAATCCTTTCTACAAAAATTAATAATTTTATTTTATTTATTTACCTGTTTTCTATAATCACGTTCCGATACTAAGATTTGCTATTAACGAGTAATCTTAATTTTATGAGCGTTTAATATATCGCCTGATGATGTTATAAAGTATAATATTTCTGTCAGACTTGATATATTATGACGAAGTATACGGTTTATTGCGCGCAAATTTTATAAGTACATATATAACATACGTATTACAATATATATATTTTTTAAATAACTAATCACCTTTATGGTATTTCAAGAAAACAGCCAACTCCAGTGCCTTAATGTAAACATGTAAGCCCCCTTGTTTTAAATTTTGATTTGTCAAAATCGAATTTTCAATTTTCAGAATTCACTACTATCACTTATTACGTTTTAATAATTATCACTCCTTTCCCTTTGTAGGCATTTATCAAAGGATGAGATTAAAATTAAAATTTTAAAAAGTTTCTATGCAAATGGAATAATTAAATTTTAATTTAGATAAATAGAATTAATTTTTTTTAGTTTACCTACTTAGTTTGGTAAAGATGTGATTTTTCCTATATTAGGATTTAGGTGTCAGCTCATAAATTGACTCCTATTTCTCTTCTTGCATTTATGTGACAAATAAGTAAATAAACAAAACTATATATCAGCAATAAGACTTCTGGTAAGTACCTATGCTATAGTACCCGTCGACAGCAGATTTACCGCAAACAGTAATAAATGTATTTTCTTTCTTTCTTCTTTAATAAGCGTAATGCTGTAAAGAAAGGTGAGGCTCAGTAGAAGTTTGTTAAAAGTGGTAAATAAGCTATCATCTAATAGGCACAGGTCTTCAGGGGCGTCGGGAAAGAAGCATGTGATTGTTACCCTTCGAGTCATGGTTTTTCAAATGGCCAATAAAATAGGTTGTAGTTTTGAAATCCAAAGGAAATCGTTTTCCCAAAGGTATACCTCTCTCTCTTTATCTTCAGAACTAGGCTCTTGTAGGTGGAGTAACCGCCTTTTAAGGTGAACTATAGAGTCCGCTTTTTACTTATAAGATCTTTATATACCTATAGTTTTCAATACCTAAAGATACTTTGACTTTATATAGCATTTCTAGGTAAATAAGGACAAGACAGAATATGCATCAATTAGAATCTATGTATAATTATTTAGAAGGCAACAACACACGAAACCTTCATATATTTATTAAAGGTTGTTCTGTTTATTATTATTATTTTTCAAATATTTATATCAGTGTATGTTAAAATTAGAGAAAAAAAAAAAAAAAAAATGTTTGTACCATCATTCCAAACAACTTTAAAATAAAGCCAACCATCTTAAGTTATTATAAGTAATGATCTTATTATAAGTGTGAAATAAATATTTTTATTTTGCTTATTTATCCACCTACTGGATTCACTGTACCTCAAACAATGTTACCTAAAAAGAAGGAAAAAATATATAATTCTGGTTTTCATAGATTTACAAACATTTAATTAGAATACTATTCAGCAATCATTTGATACCTGTATACCTAAATAGTTTGTTAAAATATTTATAGAATGTTAACTTAATTTTGATTAAGTTCACTAAATTTCAGGCTGGGAGTTACAGGTGGCTTGGAATTATCACAATAAAAATCTAGACCTATACAAAACCCTTCTTTCTAGACAAAAATGGAAGCAGAATCTATCAAAGTTCCATCTCGATGACAACCTCGATAAACGAAATAACTCATGATTTTTTTTAATCTCAAGTGACAAATCCTGTTATGATTGATTTGGCAAGAAAGAAAAAATGTTTTATGACACCAATGCGATGCAATGAAAACTCTGTACATACATCCATTCTCTCACTCCATGTTAATATCTCGAATTGCTGAAAATACCTCCTTGACACTATTTTATTGACACTAACAATACTATTTGTGTTCAAAAACACAAATTCAACTTTGATCAAACTTCATACAAATACAAATGTACCATACTTGACAAGAGTCTCTATCCCTTCCATGCTTGGAAAATGCTGTACAATATGATATTATGTTATGGTGAAATTGGTGAGAAATCACTTTAACGAAAAATTTTGTTCTATAAGGTTTTCTTAGCAAGTAGATATTCCTCTTCAGAAGTTAAAGTGAAGAATTTATTCTCCTTCAGTAGACATGTTAAAATAAATAATGTTTCAAATAGTATCCGGCCATTATAATAAATTATAGATTTATTTCAGATAGCTAGGTTCAGGCATTTTCTATCTTCATTTTCATAAGATTTTATCAATTTCATGATTCATGATGTTTGTTCATGTAGACTCAAGTTTTTTATTTTCATACAAAAGATGAATCTTCAAATGTTGCATCTTCCAGGTGGGGCGAGTGGTACATACCACATTACACCATCTATATGTCCATCACATCAACAACAATAACTCGGGTTTGTTTGTTCTATAAATTCACTGAAGTGTTCCAATCTATTAGTGTTTTATATACAGTTTCTTCTATAGCTTCAAAAAATTCCAACTAGATGTCGCTAGTTACCACATTCTAAACTTTGGCAGTTTCCAGACACAGAATATCATTTCAAAAGTCAATGGATCAGAAGATCCCAGCACCTCCACCATGTCGCGAACAGCTCATATAAGTTCCTGTATCTATGGTCGGGTGTATTTCAATAGCTGTTGCGAAAATAAATAAAATTGCCTTGGCTCACCGATGAGTTGCAGCATGTTCTCTCCGTGTCTGGTTCTTTCACTCTTCAATCTGATGATAACGATGTCTGTGATGCTTCGCTTCTGTAAAGTTAAATAATAGCCGGGCAGACACTGCCATATGCAATGTCCACCAGCGCAAGGGTTCTATGTTGCTCCACAATCTACCTTTACTGCCATTTGATCTTATTCTTTATAAGTCTGAGTCAATAAATATACAAGTAGCTGATTTACTAGTCCTGGTTCATGCTCATTACTATATTAATCCATGAGGGTAGGTTCTCCAGGTCAATTGGTTCATCTCTGGTCTAGGTTCATCACTGTATATCTCCACACTAAATGACCAGACTTAACTGATCATAAACGGGAGGCAACTAATTTGTATAACCATGGTCTGAGGTTATTATTCAGGTCAACTGCTCATCCCGATCTGCGGGCTACCATACTAAATATGATCGATCATCTGACTAAACCCCGGTCCACGAGCGTTTCTATAATATAATCCAGATTCACTGGTTCCGATCTACGGACTGTCAAACTAAATACAGGTCAACTGTTCTATCTTCGGTCAACTACGTATTCATATTATGTATACATTCAAATTCATTATTCATTCTATATCTACAGATTGATATGCAGTCCATTGCATATTAAGGAAGTAAGATTTATTGGTAACTTCTGTTCCTTCACTTATAATGATTAAACATCTGATCTGAAGGTAGGATTATAATAACAAAGAGAAATTGCGTAGCAGTTTAAATAGCTCATAATTATGGAATAGAATCACTCGTAGCTTAATAATTTAGATAAATTACTTATTGTGCATTCTCAACGAAACATAATTATTAGTGTAGGTAGTGCTTCTATACTAGATTATTTAGACTGAGGTTTCAGACAAGACGCGTGGTTTACTAATGGATACTTCTCATGGGCAATTACAATTTACTAGACGAAGACGAAGATCAACTTACTTGAGCAACTTAGTACCCCCGTTAGAAGTAAAACATACTATGTGAAATTTCAATGGTTTGGAACAAAACACATATCAGTTTCTTGGGTCATTAATAAGAACATTAGTTATGCGACTTACATGAAATGCAGGCAGAATAAATTCATAGCACTTTAGATATTAATTGAACAATTAAAATTAACAAATATTAGTGATACTAAAAACTTTTACAAGTGACACTTCGAAATAACTATGGCGGCGCGGGACTTTCTGTCATCGCGCTGTCAAGACTGGTGTTGCTATATCGTATAAGAATTATCTACATATTTCGCGAGCACACGTCGCGACAGATATTCTCCCAAGTAAACTTGAATAAAACAAAAACAAGGAACAGGTTACTAAAAAATATGTATTCGCAATAATCACAACAAAAGAAGACTTATTTCTTTTAAAGAAGTGGTTAAAATGATGGCGTTTAAATTAATGTGTAATAAAAATGAACAATTTGAAACAAATATTGACAAATAGTAATAGTACAGTACCTACATATTAAGTGAAAAAAATACTTAATATAAGTAATACAAATATTTTAGTAAAATATAATATTTTTTCTATTGAGCATAAGTAATGTTTTTTAAGTTTTTTTTTTTAGTTTAAGATGCATATACGTATTTTATTTAAATTTCCATCCCCATGGAGGCAATAATATGATGGCATATTTTTCGGCATTTTCTGGAGTCGATCTGGCAGATTTTGGTAGATTTTTTGCCAGTGTTGGGCAGATTCTCCAGTTTTGAGATGGTCACCCTGATCGTTTCTGAGATTCGTTTCTAATACAATATTTTGCAAAGATTTTTGCATTTTTCTATTCTATGATATTTGAGTTGAAGTGTTAGCCAATGTTTATATCTAATAAAGTGTTATAAAATGGCAAATACAGGTTTACTGCCATTTGTGCGTGGTGTAGATTTTACGTGTAACGATTTCAGTGTAAGTGTGATTTAATTCACAATGTATCATCCTAAGTTTATCCATTTGGCAGTTTGATCAGAGTTGCCTTAGTTTTTCTGTTAATCCATGGACCTTAAAATCTGTAATAACTAACTTTTAGAAGATTGTTTTGTTTTGTCAAATTCTATAATAAATTAGGTGGTCTTCTAGGTTCTAAACCTTAACAAATCTAAAATTAAGATCAGAACTAACTAAGAAGAGTGACCTCAATGTTTTTGTTTTAGGATGGCAAGTTCCCTGATGCCATCAGGTATATGACCGGGCTGCAGTGGCTGCGGCTGGATAAGACGTGCCTTGCAGACATACCAGAGGAGCTAGGGAAGCTTATGAAATTGGTAGGAATTTTAAGAATACTTAGCTAATATGGTATCCAAACTTTTTGTCTGAAGTAAAACAGTATAAGTATAAATGAAAAGGTTCTTTATTTAATTTTTTGTTGTATAAAGATGTGAAAATGGGAAGGAGCCTACATTTATATCTAAAAATAAATAAATAAGCAGCATGAAAGATATATTAATATTTTCTTATCAGATATATCTTCGATTCCATTTCCTCCTCTTAGAATTATCTTACTAATTTCCTTTTGAATGGATAACATTTTTGAAAAGTATATTGTGTTATTGCTTTTAGTAAAATTAAACTAACTCATTTTTTTATACTATTTTGTTATCACAACAGGAAAACTTGTCACTGAAAAAGAATGATCTAGAAAAACTGTTTGGTGAGCTGACAGAACTTAAATGTCTTCGTTCACTAAATGTAAGGCACAACCGTGTGAAAAGCTCAGGCATTCCCGCTGAACTTTTCCACCTAGAGGACTTGACGACACTTGATCTGTCTCACAACAGACTGAAGGAAGTGCCAGAAGGACTAGAGAAGGCAAAGTCATTGCTCGTACTAAATCTCAGCCACAATAGGTGAGTCTATTGTTACTTTTCTTCTGCGCATAACGTTTTGTATGAAAGTTTGTGTTCCCACACTTTAAAAGCTCTTTCATTTTTAGGTATCTTGTTTAGAACAATTAGTGCATTCTGTCAGTACACAATATTAATCTTAAAGTGCAGTGTATAAAAACTGATCACATTCTTATTTTTTTTAAACTATTGACCACTGTCTTGTATCCTCCCAAACACTTCACATTGGCTAAATCATATTTCATAGATGTGCAATGCCAAATAAAAATGGGGAATTATAAATCGAGCCACAAATATATTTTTTGGCCACGGAACCCAACCTCCAATTTCATAACTAAGCCACGGGAGAATGAGAAAGCTTCTAATAAACTTATTCGTCTTCTTCACGACGCCAACTAAATATTCCAAAGATAGCGTCAAGTAAAGAGCAACAATTATTTTTACTAATTTACTAACTCAGCCACGGTTTTTACAACTCACCAAAATTTTTCGTATTACAGCTTCAACATGTGTTCCTCAAAAAATATTGTTCAAGCTTAAACTAGAAAACTTCATATAAGTATTATAATTTTGCAGGTTTTTTTATATGGTATAATGGTATGCTTTTACACCAAGTATTTTTTAAATAAAATCGTATGTTTCGTTCCCTTTAGTAGTTTTTAATATATGTAGTGGCCATAATGGGGAAGAAAACTGACAAAGCTCGCCGATAGAGGCGCTGATATCGCTTGACTCATACTAACTGTCAAAACGTATAGAAAAAATTGTTTACGTGAACGTGTGTGGCGATTGGTTGCAATAATAATGGAAATCATTAATTTCCTAAAGATTCTCGGATGAAGAAAACATGGGAAAAGTTACGTTTTCAATTATGTACTTTTCAACGTCCAAGTCGCATACATTATCCATTTAACAATTTTACAGAAAAAAAACTAATTTATAACACCTCGATAATAAAAAACGCGAAACTAATTGAAAGTTGTTATGAGCAGTGATTGGAGTAGGTAGATCGATTTTTGGTACTTGCATCGTGATTTTATAACATAGACAATCTAGTACGGGCAAGTTAGGTGAAGCTAGTATGGCGAGGTCGAAAAAAAAAACCTAAAGCTGATTTTTTGCACAGTCGTTCCTTGGGACCATAGAAGTATACCCTGAAAAGTCCCAACTCCTTGGGTGCCGGCGTCCCCCTCTCCCCCCCCCCTCGAAAGGTCCCGATTTTCAGTATTTTTCATTTTACTCAAAACCAGTAGGAGTTAGATGAAAATTGTCAAAGAGGCAATTACTCCTTATTAAATTACCTATCAAAAGGTACTACTTTTATATCAATAAAAGTTTTAGTTATTGAGATATGCTTGTCTATATATGACAAAAAATTTAAAATACCCAATTTTGTACCAATTTATTGACTTTCTGAGAAAACTGTAAAAGTATTTATAAAACATTGTTAGTAAAAATTATTCCTTTCGTGTTTAGCAACAAAACGAGACTACAATAATAAAAAATTACAAGTAATTAATTAAGTTGTAGTTCATTACATCTCAGCTGATAAATATGATTAATTTTCTACATATAAATTTCAACTCTAAAGCATCGTGACTGACGACTTGTAGTTATTATCTATGTATAAAGTTGTCACATGGATACAAAAAAGCCTTAAAATAGAAATAAAATAAAACATACGATTCCTTAATATTTACGAATTACTATATTTATTCGCCCTTTTGATCATCGATATCTATGTTATCTTATTATTTACGAGATCAACCACGGTGTCGACCCATAGTGCCTGCCACATTATATTAAATAGTACTATTTACATTAAGTATGAATAATCCCTGTTGCTCTCTGAAGGCGACCCCACCACCCCTAAGGTCCGGTGACAGTCCATACAGTCGCCAGTCGATACTCGTCACGCACTTCTCGCTCGCGTCTACATTTTACATAGGGAAATTTTAGTAGGTAAATAACTCAAATGATTTTGTATGGAGTGTCCAGGATGTGAATCTGCAACTGGTTTAGTGCAAATGGTAGCTTGGTAGCCACAGGTATAACGCTTTACCCCAAAATTTTCCACTCCAATCTTGAGGATTCAATTGATGTCCATCCAAACTATTAATGTACCTGCAGGTACACACGTACAATAAATATTGCGCACACACATCAGAAGCGGTAGCAAGGATGCCAGTTAAACTGAAGTATACACTCGTTGTGTGGATTTTGCACAGATATTTACGAGATGAGAGATCTCGTAGAGGATTTGAAAGCCGCACGAACTTGATAGAGAGTCATGGTATTTTCTCCAATAGCGATTACCTATGTGTTTTGTATAAGCATAGTAAAAAAAATCAGTCAACTTAATAAACCATGGCATATACTGTATTTTTTTCATGTTTGATTGTTTCCTTTTTTGAAAAGGCACTTGTTGTAGGTATCCGAACATCGTTTTTCTCGTCTTTCTTTTTAATTGTGCCATTGCATGACCCCAACCGTATTCTACGGCATAAATATCTGCGCAAAATCCAAACATGCAAGTAAATGCTTCATTGCGACTGGTATCCTTGCCACCTACCTCTGATGCGTATGCGCAATATTCACTGCACGTGTACCAGAAGAACAAGAATAGTTTGGATGGACATCAATAATAATTGAATCCTTAGGTTTGAAGTGGAAAATTTTGGGGTAAAGCCTTATACCTGTGGCTACCAAGCTTCCATTTGCACTGAACCAGTTGCAGATTCACATCCTGGACACTCCATACTAATCATTTGAGTTATTTACCTACTAAAATTTCCATCTCTAAAATGTAGACGCGAGCGAGAAATGCGTGACGAGTGTCGACTGGCGACTGTATGGACTGTCACCAGACCTTAGGGGTGGTGGGGTCGCCTTCAGAGAGCAACACGGATTATTCATACTTAATGTAATAGTACTATTTAATATAATGTGGCAGGCACTATGGGTCGACACCGTGGTTGATCTCGTAAATAATAAGATAACATAGATATCGATGATCAAAAGGGCGAATAAATATAGTAATTCGTAAATATTAAAGAATCGTATGTTTTATTTTGTTTTTATTTTAAGGCTTTTTTGTATCCATGTGACAACTTTATACGTAGATAATAACTACAAGTCGTCAGACACGATGCTTTAGAGTTGAAATTTATATGTAGAAATTTAATTATATTTATCAGCTGAGATGTAATGATCTACAACTTAATTAATTATTTGTAAATTTTTATAAATGTAGTCTCGTTTTGTTGCTAAACATGAAAGGAATAATTTTTACTAACAATGTTTTATAAATACTTTTACAGTTTTCTCAGAAAATCAAGAAATTGGTACAAAATTGGGTATTTTCAATTTTTTGTCATATAAAGACAGGCATATCTCAATAACTAAAACTTCTATTGATATGAAAGTAGTACCGTTTGATAGGTAATTTAATAAGGAGTAATTGCCTCTTTGACAATTTTCATCTAACTCCTATTGGTTTTGAGTAAAATGAAAAATACTGAAAATCGGGACCTTTTGAGGGGGGGGGAGAGGGGGACGCCGGCACCCTAGGAGTTGGGACTTTTCAGGGTATACTTCTATGGTCCCAAGGAACGACTGTGCAAAAAATCAGCTTTAGGTTTTTTTTTTGACCCTAAACATTAAATTGCCCGTACTAATCCTTTTTTCTGCAAAGTTCTGGTATTTCTGGATTGAGTTGAGTATTATTTAAGTAAATTTGGTTCAATCAATTGGTTCTGAAGGAAGCAATTTATTTATATGTAGAATAACAGAATGCATATTCGTTTTTATTTGCTGAAAAATGTAAAACTCTCGGAATCTGAGCGGCATGTCCATATTAACATATACGTTTGCGGTCATTGACCCTAAATCAATCTACCTACTCCGATCACTGGTTATGAGTCAAGCGTCCGTAGCGCCATCTGCAAATAGCTTTGCGTTTTCTTCCCCATTTACTAATTTTAGGTACGTTTGATGATCAATCAATATATTTGGTTATAATTTTAGGTACATTTTTATGATCAGTCAATATATTTGGTTATAATTTTAGCTGCGTTTTGATGATCAGTCAATATAGAACGAGTTATGTATTTATTTAAGTTTCACTACATTTTAATTTTTAATTAAAAGTTATAAAATTTTAAGTCAAATTCATTACTTTTTGGTGTCGTGTATAAATATTTTAGCAGCTCACTATTTGAATATGTGTTACAAATTTTGATGCTAAATAATAATTACCATGCTGAGTTGTATTAACAGAAGCTTATATCGAAGATTTATAGTGGCTATGATAGTATTTTTAGATGCCCATTGATGGTGGCTGACTTAGTTTAGAGGACAATGTAGATTTTTAGAGGCGAATAATGCTACTAAAAAGAAGCCTGTTTAATTAGCACCCAATAAAAATTTATAATGAAACTCACAAAAACTTCAGAAGAATAAAAGAATATAAATCATTTATTTGGAATAACAAACAGGCATCTACAAAAACAAAAAAGAAATAAGGAACAAAGTCATAATAAGCAATAAAAAATAATGTTACAAAACTGGACAGTTAATAAAGTAATATTTGCAATAGGTAGGTACCTACAGCTGTCCTAGTGGTGCCAAAACTTCTAAAATAAACTACTGTCCCCTTGTTGCAGAATTGAAAGCATACCACCAACACTATTTGTACAGCTCACAGATCTATTATTCCTGGACCTATCCAGCAATGCGCTGGAGACATTGCCGCCGCAAACTAGACGCCTGGCGAACCTGCAGACCCTCATACTTAATGACAACCCATTGGGACTTTTTCAGTTGAGGTAAATTTCTTATGTTTTGACTGTTTCTCTTCACGTAAAATATTTTTGAAGACTTGGTAGGTAAACTACCGATTTTTTTTTGCAACAGTACACAGTAAAATAAACAGAACCTTCTTATTTTATTGAAATAAATCTATATGATTCACATACCAAACAAATATATCACTGCTATTTTTGGCGATAATGTTATCATATTTTTAGGGTAACCTCAAAGTTGTAAGCTGTAAGTTTCATTCTTAGATTCAAATATTTTAGTTTACCATGGTCATTAACGGCCCATAGCATTTACAATGCCTGGGACTCATATATGAGACTGCACTAGCAGCAGGGTGTCCACTTTCTGGAAAAGTCAGGGAAGTCAGGGAAAAGTCAGGGAAGCTTTTGATGGTCAGGGAAAGTCAGGGAAATGACCTGGTAACCTGGAAAAGTCAGGGATATTTGAGTTTTTCCTAATGGTCGTTAGTGAGGGAAACATCCATGCTCTATTCTTATATCTCCTTGTCTTTTCTGAAATTTATCCCAGACTTTTGAACCATATTTTTTTTTCAAGTTATCAGTGATTTACATCAACACTTCGCATTGCATAGCTTGAGGGTTCTAAGTAAGAAGCACCTTGGAAACTTTCCGGTGCGAGACCAATTTGGCTGATGGGGATGAATTTCACTCCGATGGCGAGTGTTGCGGTGATAAAACTGCCGTAGGCATCATGTCGAACAGTTCCTCAGAATACAAGCCGTTGTTTAAACAGTAGAACACACAGAGAGACCTGATGTCTCTCCGAAAGGTGAGGGGTTCTAGACCGCGTGTGAGCTCTGGGTCGTTGATAATTCTGATCGCGCGTGGAGTCGAAGGGGTTCAGTTGATATTTGGGTGCTCCTGCCCAGAGATATGAGCAGTTCTCCATATGCGGCCTCACCTGAGCTTTGTATAGCTGCAAGCGCTGTCTGGGTCTGAAGTACCGCTTTGCTCTATTGAGCACTCCAGGTTTTTTCGCTTCAACGGTAACCTTTCCCTAAAGGTGACCCCGAAGTTGGACGTTGCAAAAAATATCGACACCTAGGATCTAGATGCTCGTAACAACAGCAAGCGTTATTCTTCGGAATTGGGGCTTACCACAGTAAAAGGGACTTTATTTGCGATGAACCCCATTCGGAGACTTGCTCTAGAGTGTCTTCAACTTTAGACACAATCCTGCCACGGCCAAGACTGTCCTCCACCACTACCCGTGGGATGTTGCTTTGCCTGCGCATCATCAATACTGTCATCCGTATTGCAATGAATACCGCATATTTTCAGGAGATCATTGATACGATGGAGGAATAGAGATGGCGAGAGTACAGAACCTTGCGTGTCACCAGCATTAATGTCCTTAGTGTCAGAGGACCAGTTGTCGCAAAGGACTTCAACGCTCCTGTTACACAGAAAGCTGGCGATTCATTTGCACAATCCCACGGGTAGGCCGTATGCTGGAATTTCGATAGAAGTTCCTTATTCTACACCCCGATGAACGCCTTAGCTATATCCAGGCTGACTACCAATGCCTCCCCACGACTTTCAGTGGCTTCGGTCCAGCGGTGTGTTAGACATGCTAGAAGATCACCAGCAGATCGGCCATGACGAAACCCGTATTGTCATTGATGAGATGATCTTCTAAAAAAAAATATCCTAGGCTACTAATAATTAAAAACGCTCCACCGCCTTTGAAAGAAGGGAGATAATAGCTATTGGAATGTAATTCGACGAGTCAGTTCGATCCCCTTTTTCAGAGCTACTTTATTGTTTGCATATTTGCCTTGGCATCTAGAGTAGGAGAGCGCGAAAACTCTACTCGAAACTGAAGTCTGTGGGCGACGTGTAAATAGGGCTATGGGACATGTTATCAGCATAATGGGTGTGCGAAGGTACTATTATAAACCTTCCTCTTGAATCACTCTATCTATTAATAAAACCGCATCAAAATCCGTTGCGTTGTTTTAAAGATCTAAGCATACATAGGGACAGACAGACAGCGGGAAGCGACTTTGTTTTATACTATGTAGTGATGTACTGAAATCTATGTAAGAGCTATTCAAAGACAGTCCAGCACGTTAAACTCTTTACTTACACTTCTATCACCGAAGGCTCTTCATCTCCACAGCACAGAAATGCACCTCAGTAAGATTATTGGAAAATCGAAAGAGCACAAAAAAATTGACATGTTCAACCAATTTGTAATAGATGACACGGTCCCAGAAAACCACAATCAACAATTTTAAGAGATTAAATGAAAATCCCTTTGTTAAAAGCTCGTTTAGCTGCTGTGGAGTCTGTGGAGTTATGGCAGATTGCGAAGCATTTTTGCGCAGTCTCCAGATGAAAATCTAAAACAAACCAGCAATCAAACAAAATCCTCTGAAAGCGGTTCTAAAATGGATTATAAGGGTCAGGGAAGTTTCAGAAAATGGTCAGGGAAAGTCAGGGAAAAGTCAGGGAAGTATTTTGGGAATTTTGAGTGGACAGCCTGTAGCAGTTATAGTCGAAAAAACATATGAACAACAAATCACACACGGTCATTCTGCCAATTCTGGTCAATTCACTAAAAAGATTCAATTTCAATATACTTGAAAACTATTTCTACTACAAGTATAAGTTTCTTACAGACGATTTTTAATAAAATGTTCTATCTTTGTCAACCATCAAAAGCATAATCTTTATACCCTCTTCTACAAAATACCAAAACAGGCAACTGCCCTCCCTCCAAAACCTGGAGACGTTGCACATGCGCAATACGCAGCGCACTGTTGCCAACCTGCCGACCTCCATCGACACGTTGTCCAACCTCAGCGACGTGGACCTCTCGAGGAATGCGCTGACAAAAGTGCCAGACGCGCTCTACTCGCTTCTGAGCTTGAAGAGACTGAATTTGAGCGATAATGAGATTGCTGAAGTGTCTTCCGGTAAGTGAAGGATGCTAGTTGTCAACTAATTTAATCTAAATATAATTTGCCGCATTTTTTCGTTGTAAGTACATAAATATTTTTCAAAAGAAATGTTTTTTTTTTTTTAATTTATAACTTTTTTTATTTTTTATGGACATGAAAGGGAGTTGTTATTTGGTTTACAATTTTAAATATTTATGGACAGTCTGTAGAGTCACCACACCAACTCGGAACAAGTTCTATATAAAAATGTCAACATAGAATAAAGTGAAACCTTCAGAAACAACAAGTTTTAATTTATGAAATCGTGCCAATGTAACAAAAAATATACTGCCCTGTCTTGGATGTTTATATTTACTATATAAATCAACTTTCTTCTGTTACAATATGAAGGTGAAGAATTAAAAAATACAGGGTGACTGGTTGAACGACGGACGTATTTAAGGAGATGATAGGATAATTTACATACTTTTCAACCATATAAAACAAAAATACATACACTCAAAAAAACACAAGTTACATATTTTTTTATGAAACGCAACTATTCTTGTGTTTTCTAACTCTATGCCTCGGTACTTACCACTTTCCCCACAACGTGCACCGTGCTGCTTGTGGTCGCTAAGGCCAATCTCTTGGACAGGCTGATAACACACTGATAATAAAAGGATGGAGTCCGTCTTCATGTAGGATACGGTACCCCAACCACTGGGATACCTGGAAATGCCTTCCTGCATTCCGCGTACTTTCACATGGGTAGTAATTGAAGTAAATTGCTTTGTGCAGGTTCACTGGATAAGGATTTCTCCCTCGTCCTTGATCAGGGCTAGGAACTGGAGGAAGGCCAAACGCTCTAAGACAAAGTCCTATGGTGGCATAATGTAATTCGTGATACATCGCAATATGACTTTAATTCACGTCTAACAATACTAACTTACATCACATAGCACCACACCATATCCCAATATCCTCATTAGAGTAATGATAAGCCATTATCACTATCAGGGCACTGCAATCCACGCGACATCGACAGCGACGTAATTAAACACAGAATGTTCGCGACGAACGGGAGGCGCGCGTGACGCACTCACCCGTACGATGACCCGCGGGCGACTAACTAGGGCTGGCGCGGGGTAGAGACGCGGGAGCCGAGTCGCATCGCTCGGCTCACGCATGCGCAGTGCGCAGTGCGAGTTTGCGTCGCAACCCGGGGTCGTTGCCCGAGGACGCGTACACGTGACTTAGTATTTAGTAAATTGTAGAAGTGAACATAAAAATATTTTTTTTATTGATGAAAATTAAGGTCATGTTTTTTTTACATATTTGGAATGTGTATCAGCTTCTTATTCACCTCTTTAAATGCGTCCGTTGATTTACCAGTCACCCTGTATAACTGTCGCTTTTAGTTAGACCTACTTTAATTGTGTATATTTCAGACGCTAAGAATATAAAGTTTATTTATTTTTGCAGCAATGGATATGTGGCAAAAGCTTGAAAGTTTAAACCTCTCGCGCAACAAGCTAACTTCACTGCCAGCGTCGCTATGCAAGCTGCAGAACCTAAGGAGGTTGCATGTCGACGACAACCAACTGGACTTTGAGGGAATACCGTCGGGCATCGGCAAACTTGGCGCGTTGGAAGTGTTCTCTGCTGCTAACAACTTGTTGGAAATGATTCCTGAAGGTCTATGCAGGTATTCTGTAATTTAAATAACATTTTAAATGCAATTTTTTTTTTGTATCCACTATTGATAAGCCCATCATATCACAATGTTAGAGATGGAAGCAAATGTAAAAAAACATCGCCACTAGGTAGGTGGTTGCTTTAATAAAGCTATAATTTAGATAACACGGTAGCTAAAAGATAAACATACAATAGATATACTTTTATAGTCTTATATATAGTTTGTGGTTTGCCCAAATGACTGTGTTATTTGTCCTTAAATATAATATTTTCTTATAAATTGCATTAGATGTAATTTTTTTATGAGGGCCATTACATGCAGATGATTAAAAGTTCTCTGAATATTATTTATTGCCTTTAACATCATAATGAACAACTTACCAATAGGGAATTTTTATCTAAAGATTACATACATTTGTTAAACATTCCTTTCCAAACTCGGCACTTAATCCAGACAATTCATATTCGTGATTTATGACTAACACACAAGATAATACCAGTATTGTTGCGAAGCATTTCTATTGAGATCACGGCACGCGCCACGATAATGCAAAACTATAACACTCTCCATTTCATTGTTAACTCGGTTTTTGTATAAAAAATGTTGCGTGTGCGCTGTTTGTCTGTATACGACATGACATGCTATGAGCAGAATAACTCATTTATCAAGTAAAAACATCTTTAATAACGTGACGTGATGAATGTAATGCTTATGTATGGTGAACATACCAGCACTAATTGATGTCTTGTCTATCATCGGTTAACATACAATGTTTCCTGATCAACACCAATGTTTATGTTGCATGTTATTCGTTGTCATGTAACAAAAAACTTTCACGATTGAATTAACTAGGTAGAATTATATTCGTTCCTTGTTAGTAATCGTTTTTCTATAAGTAGGTACTTTGAAACTTAATACGACGGAAAACAACTGCGGTTAGTATCTCACTGCCTTAGAATAGCTTAGTTGCTTGTTGAAATCCCGATTCAGTAGGTTATGTTAACATGACAGACGTTGAGCGTGTGAAGCAACGCGATTTATCAAGTGAAATGCAATGACTATTAATACTAAATTCATCAATTTTTCAGTGAGCCTTCGCAAAACGCTCAAAGCCTGTGGACGATGACGATTAGAATGAAGAATACTGTTATTACTTCGCCCATTGCAGATGCGGTTCGCTCAAGAAGCTAAACCTCAGCTGCAATAAACTTATCACACTTCCCGATGCGATACACCTGTTGAGTGACTTGGAAAGTTTGCAACTGCACGGGAACCCGGATCTGGTGATGCCGCCGAAGCCGGTGGAGCGCGCGAGGGGGGCCGGCGTGCAGTACTACAACATAGACTTCTCGCTGCAAGCCCAGCTGCAGCTGGCGGGCGCCGCCACGGCAGAGCCCACTACGCCCAGCAGTAAGTTGCTTCTAGCAGTATCAGGGGAATATTTTTAATGAAAGTTTTTTATACAAACGCCTGACATTCCACAAGCACTTTCTGACGTGGCCGATAGTATCTTCTGTAGAAAAAAAAATATACGCTCATTTTTGTTTTTCAAAAACAACTGTTTCGAGCTTCCTTTAACTCGGTGCGATGGCGTAGTGTTTAGTGCTGCTGACTACTGAGGGTCGTGATTTTTTTTAACGATATCCTCCTAAACTATTGTCTGTCTCATAGAATACATTTTATCTTGCATGTATTGATTATTCTGTTCCATCAGTATTTGCCATAAAAATGCACTTCTTTGACGTTACTTTGTGATAATTAAGCTTATACTATGTATTCAGGTGTGAAGTCGGACCCGATCGCGCGCAAGCTGCGCCTCCGCCGCGGGCGCGCCGAGCCCGAGCAGCGCGACTCGGCGCTGATCCTGCGCGGCATGCGGCCGCAGCCCGGCGCCGCGCGCCCCGCCTCGCCCGAGCGCGGCCCGCGCCACAGCGAGCTCAAGTCAGTGCCACTCCCCCACTCCCCCGCTCCCCCGCACTAGTGCGCTGTCACACTCACACTCAGCACGCAGCGCGACAATAATACCAGCCTTATGCAGTAGTCAGTAGGGTTGATTGAGAATGGGTACACCAAAGAACACTTAACTATTACTGCATAAACAAGCAACAGTCATTTTGCTGTTCCCACTTCCCAGTAACGAGCACAAGCTCGCGAACTTCTCTTTATGTCATAAGTTCCAGTATGTACTTGACACACTACCGGCGGCTTCCATTAGTTTTGTCTTGTGCAGCGAACAAAGGACTTAACATTTATCATGTTGTGCCTCAGGCCGAAGCGCTGGGACGAGAGCCTGGAGAAGCCCCCGCTGGACTACTCGGAGTTCTTCGACGAGGACACGGGGCAGACGCCCGGCCTGCAGGTGTGGGAGATCGAGAACTTCATACCGGCGCCCGTCGACGAGGTACACACTTCTTTCACAATCAACAAAATCTTTATTAATGTGTCACAAATATGTAGTTGTGTCAACAAAATTATAATAACGGGAGATAACATTCCGAAATCGACATTGAACTTCGAGATCGCTCTTTAGCTGTAAAACTGCCTTAATTTCTAACTTAATATTGATCTGTACTGTTTATGTTTTCCTGATTTCTGTTGTGCATTAAAATGTTTTCATTCATTCGTTCATTCCGAAGTAATATCTCGGACTGACACCAACAAACAACAGTCACACTGGCTGTGTCACCAAAGAACAGTCTGTTTACGATTGTTCGGCGCATAGTGAAAAGCCGGAACTAACGCCGCCATCTTAAAAAATGACACTATTTGTATGAAATACGTGTCAGATTTGCGACAAAAGTTCCCCCCTGTCAATGTCATCCACACGCCAAAAGATCGTAATCAGACTATACTTACACGTTTGACCCTTTCTGTAATTGTATGACTGACTGACTCCCATCTACGCAATCTCCACACAACTTCACCGTGGATTGATTAAATCGCATTGACCCTATAGGTTGATGAAAAAATTCGCACTACCGGAATCTGCGTTGGGTTTTCACCGGTGACCACATTACAGGTGGCGCACGGCAAGTTCTTCGAAGGCGACTGCTACATTATCCTGAAGACCTTCCTCGAGGAGCAGGGCCAGCTGTGCTGGGACATACACTTCTGGATCGGCTCCAAAGCTACGGTAATTATTTTTTTTATGAAGCCTACGGTTGTGATAATGGATCTCGGAGAACGAAGTGTAAGCTATATTAAAAAACAACTATATTATGTTAAAAAATGTGCACAAGGAAAAGGACAGACGAGATGCTCAAATGCTGTGAAAAGTAAACTGGCAGTCAAAGAAGATATATTTTATTTATTTATTATAAAGTTCCGAAACTTCTTCATTTGCGGGCCATAACTACTATAATAAATATATATTTTATTGCGATCCAGCGTTCAAGCAAATTCCGATTTTAGATTTGGCATCATATCAATCTTTGTTAAGTTGTAGGTTGAAAATTAATATTTAATTTTGAATATATTACTTACGTTATAGCTGGACAAAGGCGCTTGTGCGGCCATGCACGCGGTCAACCTACGCAATCTCCTTGGTGCGAAGCGCACGCAAAGGCACGAGCAAGGAGACGAGACGCCGGAGTTTCTAGCTCTGTTCCCGACGCCGCCTGTCTACATTCAGGGCAGCCACACGCCTTCCGGCTTTTTCACCGTCGACGATCCGGTGAGTTCCAAAATAACGACCTTTGGGGACATTGCAGGTGATGATAATTCTGTTAGTTAAGACTTCAACTAAATAGTACCAAACCAAAGTCTCCATTCTCTAAGCTTTTCGGACACTCGATTTTTAAAACTTAATTCCATCAGAACTCGATACAATAAAAGATTTTGGACTGGACCTTGTTTCTATAATATGTACTAGCTGGGAGACCGAGCGAGCGTCGCTCGTTCAGTCGGAGCGTTTATAAACTAAGATAACTTGTTTAGTCTATGAAACATTTTGCAGGGTGTTGTTTTAGTAGATAGTGGCCTTCTAAGGGACGAAAGGACAAACAATATTTGTTCTGAAAATATCTATAATATTTGTTATAATTTGATTCTTTTGAAAAAAATACATGCAAATTATCCTTTTTTTTTTTTTGATAAAAATACAGTAAAATATTCACGATACGTAATATTAGAAAGTTATTCAACATTTATTATGATATTAGTCAGTAATACCAATCAGTTTTGGCCACTTTTTACAGATTTTCTTATTTAAAATATTGATCAGCGCCATCTAGTTGAGTTTAGAGAAAGCCGTGGAAAATTCCCTAATATTACCAAAAGCAAGGTGGCACAAAATGTTTCTTTTTGTCATGTGTCTTTTTATTTACTTATTGACATAAGTTCACACAAAATGAAAAAATTAAAAGACAAAAAAATAATAAAGTCTCGTGGGATACGAATCCGGACCTAAAAAACAAACTGCTGACGCCTTAACCGCTGGGCTGCTAAGTACTTGTATGAACTGTTAAAAATAAGCTTCATATGCGTTGTTCGGTAAATGACCGAACACGTGACTTAGATTCGGCGCACACGCAGCAGTTTGCCGCGTTTGTCCAAATCTATGTCAGTGCATTTTACGGTACCATCGCGGTCGGGTGCATTCACAACATTCCTAACATTTAACATCGAACATTTGTATAAACATTTAATTTTAGACATTTAGTGTAATAAGTGAACATTTAGTGTAAACCAATAAACAAAACAATTTTAACAAACTATACCTCTTCTTACTGAACAATATCACCCGCAAGTTACCGCCCTAACATTTTGGTCCTTCGAGCTAACAAGGACCTCGCGCGTCGGTCTAAACTGAACTCGGTTTTGTTGTGACAAGTGAGGTTTAAGAACTAGTGAACATTTGGTGCGTAAAACTTGTGGTGATAAAACAAAAGGATTGCAGTGTTAAGTCGATCTGCTCGGTCGACGACAGCGCAGCATCCCGCAAGCTAACAGAACATCAACATCGGAGTATTCGAGTAAGATCTATCCAATTTTTCTTCATAACATAACATTTTATCAACATGTCACTTCTTGAAGCCCAGTATCAGCTGTTTGAGGATCTGGAGAGAAGCTGAACAAACTACAAAAAAGATGGTAAGGAGAGGAAAAGTGCTCCTAAGTACTTTCAAACTCAATGGAACAAGCTTGATGAATTGTGGAGACAATTTCAATTCAATCATGACACACTTGTCTCGGAAGTTAGCCGGACTGATCCTTATTTTACCGAAAAATACTACGAGAGAGCCAAAGAAACATACAAAATTTATCTACAGGCAATTACGGCGGGCTTCCATAACATTTCGGCGGATGAACAACCTTCGGATGAAAGTAAGTCTGACATCCCACAGCAACAGGAACAACAGCACATCCTGCCTGCGCCCCGAGCGAACGTCCTCTCTGACGTTCCCAGCGACAGTAGCGGCTCGGTGCAGGAGGCAGGAAGATTTAGAACACACCAAGGAAACTACAGTAAGTTAGATGAGTCCTTACGTAAACAGGAGGCTAATTTTAGAGCTTTTGACAGAACACTCTCAAACATTAATCTAGAAACTATTTCCGAAAAATGGGAATTTGAGGATGCTCTTAAAATAATAGAATCTCGTTGGTCTGCTATTGATAACCTTCATTGGGAGATTGATAGTGAGTTACTAGGCAAAGATTTGGCATACGAAGCTAAATTTACTAAACATGAAGATAAATATAACACTCTGAAAAAAGATATAAACAAAAAGATGTGGTCAGTTTCGTACAGGGAAAAGTCTACACCTAGGTTAGAAATACCTACATTTAGCGGTAACTATAATCAGTGGGTATCTTTTAAAGATCTCTTTACAGATGCCATACATAACAATTCAACAATGCCTAATTCTCAGAAAATGCAAATTTTGAAAACAAAAGTAAAGGGAGAGGCTGAAAGATTGATACAGCACCTAGACATCAGCTCAGATAACTATTTATCTTGCTGGGATATACTTAACCACCGTTACAATAATAAGAAACTAATTTTCACATCCCACATGAATATATTATTTGGTTTACCTAACATTCAATACAACTCCCTAATACAGGTCAAAAGAATGCATGATGTAACCTTAGAAACATTAAATGCCGTTAAAAACCTAGGGGTGGACATAAAAACATGGGATCCAATATTAGTTCATTTACTATCTCAAAAATTGGATTCACAAACATACAACGATTATCTTGAGTCTCTGAAAAACCCACGAGACCTACCTATCCTACAGGACCTCCTTGATTTTCTAGAGAGCAAATTCACTAACATGGAAACATCATCTCGTAGGAAACAAGAAACAATCTCACATAGAACAAACATCCCAAGTACTTCTTCAGGTACATACAATAAAAAATTTACACAACAGAACTACAATAGTTACAAATCGAACGGAAATCATATTGCGCGTTCCATGTATCAGGTTTCCGATGTCCGCTCTGTAAAAATGAACACGGAATATACAATTGCAAAACATTTTTACAACAGCCTGACGACAAAAAATTGGGTACAGTAACAAAACTTGGACTTTGTATTAATTGCTTATTTTCGCACAATGGCAAGCCATGTAGTTCCACAAAAACATGCCGAACATGCAACAAATCGCACAGTACGATATTGCATGAAGCATTAGAAAAGTCAGCAATAAGAACATCGGCCGCCGGCCCCGCTATTGCAACATCTTCCAAACAACACGTGACTAGCACTTCACATGTGTCTCAGTCTCAAGAAAATTTTTCAGAAATTTTACTTGCAACAGCTCAATTAAGAGTCCTAGGAGCCGACGGAAGCTACCATAACATCCGAGCATTAGTTGATCAAGGCTCTCAAGTTTCAATCATAACCGAGCGAGCGGCTCAACTCTTAGGTATAAAGAGGCAAAAATGTAATGGCGTGATATATGGGGTAGGTCAAGGAGAAAATACATGCAAAGGAAAAATAAACATAACATGCTCATCTATTTACAATGACTATACCTTTAATACCGAAGTGATAATCATGAACAGTCTCATAAAAAACCTACCAAACAGAACATTTAACAAGCCATCTTGGTCTCACATTCGGAACATTAACCTAGCCGATCCTGAGTTCTACGTCAGTAAGCCAGTAGACGTATTACTAGGAGCTAACATTTACTCAAACATTATGCTAAGCGGTATGATAAAGGGTGATGACGAAACACAGCCTATGGCTCAACAAACATTGCTAGGTTGGCTTCTCTGTGGAAGCGCCCGAACATTTCACTGTAATGTGATTATCAACAACCTTGAGGATATCCAACAATTTTGGGAAGTGGAGGAGATAACAGAGGAAGGTGAGATGTCCTCTGAAGATATACAGTGTGTACAATATTTTCAAGATACAACAATCAGGAACAAAGAAGGTCGTTACGAGGTGCGACTTCCAATGAAAACAAATTTTGAACAACAATTAGGAACATCAAAACAAAAAGCTTTAGCTCAATTTCGAAATTTGGAAAAGAAGTTTGAAAAACAAGAAAATTTAGCTACAGCCTATATATCATTCATGAACGAATATAAACAATTAGAACACATGAAGCCGGCTGACAGTAACGCGACACCTGAATGCTATTTACCGCACCACGGCGTCGAACGAGCTGAGTCAACAACAACTAAATACAGAGTGGTGTTTAATGCATCTTCTAAAACATCAACAGGGTGTTCTTTAAACGATCTTATGTACAAGGGTCCAAATTTACAACAAGACTTACAGTGTTTGATATTGAGATGGAGACAATATCAGTTCGCGTTTACGGCTGGTATTGAAAAAATGTACCGGCAGATTCTTGTTAACTCAGCTGATACACCATTGCAAAAGATCGTATGGAGAGAATCGCCTGAACAACCCATACAAATATTCGAGTTGGCCACAGTAACATATGGTACAAAAGCCGCACCATTCTTGGCTATGATGACTCTCAAAAGATTGGCTGCCGATGAAAAAGATTCGTTTCCAACGGCATCCAAGGTTTTAGAGGAGTCATTTTACATGGACGATTTAGTTAATGGTACCCATAACATCGAACAGGGGAAGAAGTTAATAGATGATCTCAATGTACTGTTAAAATCTGGCGGATTTAATTTGCGCAAATGGTCAACAAACAATCAGGCTCTATTAGAGAACATACCCACCGAACAATACAATAACAATATGATTTTTAATTTCAAAACAGAGAACACATCCAAAACACTTGGCCTTAGTTGGAATGCTACTGAAGACAGTTTCAGCTTTAGGTGTCAGATGACAAACCCAACAAAACTAACAAAAAGAACCCTGCTGTCCGAAATATCAAAAATATTTGACCCTTTAGGATGGCTGGCCCCAGTAGTAACAAAGCTAAAGTTACTTTTTCAAAAATTGTGGAAAACAAACATTCAATGGGACGATGAAGTATCAGATGACATACTCGACGAATGGTCTAAGTTACAGGCAGACATGCATAACATAAACAATTATAACATTCCACGATGGATTTTTTCTAAAGAACATGACGTTATAGAACTACACGGTTTCTGTGATGCGTCCCTAGAAGCCTACGCATGTGTGGTGTATGCACGCATGAAACAACAAACAACAGTGGTCCAAGTCGCTGCTAAAACAAAACTTGTACCACTCAAAAAACAATTAACATTACCGCGGTTAGAATTAAGCGGAGCAAACCTACTGGCAAAACTAATAAAAAAGATCAAAGAGGCCTATAAAACATACAATATTGAAGTTTTTGGCTGGACAGACTCCAAGGTAGTTGTAGGGTGGCTACAAGGAGAACCAAGTCGATGGAAGCCTTTTGTGGCAAACAGAGTTCAACAGATAACTGAGATCATGCCCGAACATCAATGGCGTTACGTAAACACGACAGAAAATCCTGCTGACGCAGCAAGTAGAGGATTATATCCATCTCAGTTATTAAAACAACAATCCTTATGGAAAAACGGGCCGAAATGGTTAACAACATTTAAACCTGAAACAAGTGAAAAACAAACATTTACAACAAATGAAGAACAAAAGATAAAACAATCAAATGTAATAACTCAGAGCCGTAATAGTGATGATGAAAACATAACCCATCAGTTATTACAAAAACACAGTTCCATTACAAAAGTAATGCGAATTATAGCGTGGATACAACGGGCATTGACACCTACACACAATCGACAAACAGGCTATCTCAGGTTACAAGAATTACAAAAAGCTAAATTGACAATTGTTAGACATGTGCAACAGACTGAATATGGAACGGAAATAGAACTTTTACGTAAACAAGGCAAACTGAACACTAACAGCAAACTTATACATTTGAATCCGTTCATAGATCAGAACAGTATCTTACGTGTGGGAGGACGTTTAGCTCACGCGACCTTGAACATGGAAATGAAACACCCCAAAATAATACCAAAAGACAGTCGTCTGGCGGAACTTCTGGTTGCATATGCCCATAAGCTAACATTTCATGGTGGTCCTCGCCTCACTATGGCTAATCTGAGGCAAGAATACTGGATAACAGGCGGAAACAATTATGTGAAAAACCAGCTACGAAAATGTGTAACCTGTCGCAAACAAGAGGGAAAGAAACAGCAACAGTTAATGGGAGACTTGCCAGCGTCTCGGATTAACCCTGCCAAACCTTTTTACCATACAGGATGTGTAGATATCAAAGCGAACAAAGGCAGAGGTATAAAAACATTAAGAGGCTATGTAGCTATCTTTATTTGTATGGTTACCAAAGCCGTGCATTTAGAGTTAGTTTCAGAGTTAACAAGCTCAGCCTTCTTAGCCGCATTGAGGAGGATGGCAGCGAGACGGGGTGCGCCTCGCCATATGTACAGCGATAACGGCACGAATTTCGTAGGAGCTAACAAGTAACAACATCTTACAAGAAGATTGGAAACAACAACAACAACTCTTTAACAACAGCTTCCTGGCAGAGGTAACTGAGATGAACATTGAGTGGCACTTCAACGCACCAGCCTGGCCCAGTGCCGGAGGGCTTTGGGAAAGGGCGGTGAGGAGCCTGAAACATCATTTAAGACGCGTAGTGGGTGAACAAAAATTAACTTTCGAGGAGTATTCCACCGTTCTCACTCAACTCGAAGCGTGTTTGAACTCACGCCCACTGTGCGCCTTATCAGAAAACATTGAAGACCTGGATTTCTTAACGCCTGCACATTTTCTAACAGGGAGACCAGGAGTTACAATAATTGAAACAGACGAAGATGCCCGCACACGTTGGCATTTAACACAAAAAATCCACAGTGACATCTGGAAGAGATGGAAAACAGAATACTTGAGCCAGTTATCAGCCAGGGGCAAATGGAAACAGCCTAAAGAAAACATCGAAACCGGAGATATGGTAGTCATACACGAAGATAACCTTCCTCCTGGAAAGTGGGCCCTAGGAAGAGTTATTGACGTCCACCCCGGTAGTGACGGTTACGTCAGAGTCGTGACGTTGAAAACAAAAAACGGCTTACTAAAAAGACCTGTAATAAAATTATCTAAACTGCCAATACAAAAACAAACAAACTCAGATAGTAACACCACTGACAAGACAGAGACACCCGTACAAGTTGAAAAGAAACAGCGAACAAACAAACGATCAAGTTTCATAACAATGGCGATGACGTTTATGTACCTAATGAGTTTGATAACTACAGGGTTGTGTTTTAATGCAACAAGTTTGAATCAAAATCAAGGCCTATATTTTGATAAATTGGGTAACATGCAACTTGTAAGGGATGAGTGGAAGATAGTCGCTTATTATGACCTCCAACCGTATTGGGAAGGAACGGCGGCTTACATAAAATATTATAAACATTTGGAAAGAGTTTGTGAATTAATTCAACAACTATCGCACTGTGACATCATACTCTTGCAGTTAAGCCATACATACAACGAGCTAGAACACAACAATGAAGTTTTACTGAACCATAAGATAAGCTCACGCACGAGACGCCGCAGGCGCGGTCTTATCAATGGTGTCGGGTATCTCGCGAACTCCCTCTTCGGAGTACTCGACGACCGTTTCGCAGAACAATATCAGAAGGATATTTCCCTGGTACGCAGTAATCAAAAACACTTAATAACATTATGGAAAAACCAGACTTCTATTATAGAGGCTGAGTACAATTTGCTAAAACGAACAGAACAGACTATCAAGAAACAACACAAAATTATTAACAGGCATTTGATGGATTTAGATAAGGCTACGAACATAATTGAAGAAAAAATAAGCAACACGGAGGCTATGACTGAGTTTTCCCTATCATCTATGGCAGCGAACAACTTACTGACACATCTGAAAAATATTCAAGACTCTTTACTTGACACGATCACTAGTATCTACAATGGAAAATTAAATATTCACTTGGTTGACCCTCGACAGCTTCAAAATGAATTGAGTGTTATTTCGAGCCAACTATCCTCAGAACTTACTCTCCCAATCGATAACATACAAACAAACATCCAAAACATTTACAATTTACTTCAAGTAAGAGCGAAAATGACCAACGAGTTCTTAATATTTGAGATTAGAGTTCCACTAATCAGTAGAGATGTATATAACCTATACAACATTGTTGCTGTACCACATCAATATGGAAGAAATATGATCTCTATCATACCTATTGAAAGTCATGTGGCTATGAGTTTACAAAAAGATGCCTATTTACCCCTAACATCCAATGATTTGGAACATTGTGTGACACGTGACTCTTTAACATATTTGTGTCAGCTGAGAACACCAACATTTAAGATGAGAACAGACTCCGATCTTTGCATAAAAGATAACAATAAAATAAATCAATGCAAAACAACAGTTTCTCTATGTCAGAGTCAATGGACTAGCCTAACAAAGGTAAACCAATACCTTCACTTTTGCTGTGACCGATGTCAACTACGGAACCTATGCGCCGATCAGGTTACATCACAACAATTAATTGGAGCTAACATTATAAACATACAGCCAGATTGTGTAATAAAGACTGAAAACTTCACTATTTATTCACATAAAAACAAACAGAGTAAACTTCAACTATCAGCTGATGTAGAGACATTGAAAATTGATCCCATTAATCATGTGATTAATTTAACCATACAAAAAAGAACAGAAGATAACACGACTGAGGTAGACAATGAACAGATATTGAAAGACATTAAGAACAGGATTAACAACATGAAAGGCAATGCAGAGCTAGCTGAGAGCATTTCAACTCATAACACACACCATTACACCTCCATATACATCTTGTGGGGTGTTGTAGTAGTAGTAACAATCATCTTCGGGTATCGAAGTTATCAACAAAGGACAAGAGTTGCGGCTGGGGGTTCGTCGGCGGTGTCGGCGGTGGCTCTGAGGGCGGAGGCAGCGGCGGCTGTCTCGGCAGCCGCGACAGCAGCGGCGGCGCCGGCGGCGGGGGCCAGGGCCGGTCCCCAGCCTGCCGCGCGCGCCGGTAACAGTGAACAGTGTAGTGCGCGAGTGCAAGTGAGTGAGTGTAGTGGATGTGAAAGTGAGTGTAAATACACAGAAAGGGGTACACACCCAGTGTTAAAGAAAATTTCGTTTAGTGATGATCTGGTGTAGAGACAATAAATACATAGTTTATTAAGTTGATTAACATTACATAACATTTAACAATAATAACATAGAATTAAGTTTAAATTGAATATCACCTTGTAACTCATTTTCATTCCTCATCTCATTCTTCTGCCCTCCGCAAGATGTTCGGTAAATGACCGAACACGTGACTTAGATTCGGCGCACACGCAGCAGTTTGCCGCGTTTGTCCAAATCTATGTCAGTGCATTTTACGGTACCATCGCGGTCGGGTGCATTCACAACATTCCTAACATTTAACATCGAACATTTGTATAAACATTTAATTTTAGACATTTAGTGTAATAAGTGAACATTTAGTGTAAACCAATAAACAAAACAATTTTAACAAACTATACCTCTTCTTACTGAACAATATCACCCGCAAGTTACCGCCCTAACATGCGTTATATTTTATGTAAATTTCGCTCAAATCTCCCTAAAATGAAAGTTTTCGAAGAGAATTCCCTCATAGATCGATTTCTGGTGATTTTTAAATAGAAATAGAAAATTTAACCACTAATCATAGATTTTCGTCGAAAGGTTTCAAGCCGTTTTCGAAATCGTCGGGACACCTAACTCGTTTAATAGTATAGGATTAATACAAGTACCTATTTTATTGTTTTTCACTTTTCCTTCAACCAGTGGTTAAGACCGCGTAACTGTATAACTTTTTCTATGTATACTGGATTTGTCAGTTTAATCATGGTAATATATAAGGTGCTAATTTATTAGTGCCCGATATTTTAGTCAGTGCTTCCACTCCTGATTCTGATCAACTTTCCCCAAGGAACCCATAGTCAAATCGCAAAAATTTTTTTGGACTCTTCATAGAAATCGATCAGCTGAGCGGCCAAATTAGTATGAAGTCCAAAATTTTTTTTGCGATTTGACTATGTGCTCCTTGGGGAAAGTTGATCAGAATTAGGAGTAGAAGCACTGACTAAAATATCGGGCACTAATAAAGTAGCACCCTATATTATTTTCTAATATTTGCTCATATCGTTCCCGCTAGTAATAGTTTCTGATACTGCTTATATTGTCCCCGCTAGCACTACGTGACCCGCCTGTACCGCGTCCACGGCGCAGGTAACAGCATCCACTTGGAGCCGGTGCCGGTCTCCGCCGACTCCCTCGACCCGCGATACGTCTTCATACTGGACACTGGACTCACCATTTATTTGTGGTAAGCCAAATTTCCACGATATTATGCACAAACAATGAATGCCATCTTCAGCATATTTTAGGTCATAATAACGTCTCTAGCAAGCGGGGAATTGACTGTATAAAAAAAGTATCGCCTTTTTATTGGAATTCCAAAAACTAACTTACTTAGATTTTCAATACATGTTATTTCTTTATTTTAAAAGAAATGAAATTAGTGTTCGATTACTATAATGTATAATGACGTCATCGTTCACAATTTCAAACATTTTTAGGATAAAATGCTGAGTTTGATATAATAAAGAGTTACTCACATTTAAAATCAAATACCGGTATTTTCTAAAGTTCAAAAACCGATAGGTACCTTACACATTTGCAAATAACGATAATCTGAGTCTGAATCACAGGAATGGAAAGAAAGCGAAGAACACGCTGAAATCGAAAGCCCGTCTTTTTGCCGAGAAGATAAACAAAGAAGAGAGGAAGAACAAAGCGGAGCTTATAACGGAACCACCGGGCAAGGAGCCGCGCAGCTTCTGGGAGATCCTGGAGTACCACGGAGACAATCCGTTTGTGCCCAAGGTAAGCCATGGTCTAAATGCCAAGCGAGGTCTACTTAGCCTTCCTCAGGATCTAGGGCCTTTGACGACCAATTTTAGGTGTCTGTTACTGACATATTCTATCGGCCTAAGGTGTCCTCTTTACGGAATGGTACAATGTATATTGATCCTCATAGTTTGCTATAAAAGATAGGATTTACTTACAAGAGTAAGTAAATTGATTTATATTGTAGTTACCATCGTCGCGCCCAGATAAGCACTCCAAGCTTAATATTCCGGTAAACTTAACGGTAAACAAAAACCATCCATCTCGACAGGAGCACGTGCCAGAGCCGTTCACGTGGCGGCCGCCGCGCCTGTACCGCGTGGAGCTGGGCATGGGCTACCTGGAGCTGCCGCAGCCGGAGACCAGCCTGTCTCGCGACGCGCTCACCACGAGACACGTGTTCATACTGGACGCCCACAATGACGTGTTCGTGTGGTAAGAGATTTGGACTTTAAATAGGCGTATGTTAAGCTGTACATTTGATTTTTGTCGATGTAGATGGACACATTTTTATGTTTCTCACGTATCTGAACGGCAAGCGAGCACAAATTGTAGTTCTTTGTTTGTAAATTGTAAATCCGCAATTGCTAAGCCCGTGGCAATATCTCACCTGATGGTAAGTGATGATGATGCCGAAAGATGGAAGTTTAAAGTTGCGCATGGGCTACCTCGAGCTGCCGCAGCTGGAGACCAGCCTGTATCGCGACGCTCTGACCACGATACACGTGTTCATAGGACGCTCACAATGACGTTTTCGTGTGGTAAGCGAGTTGAATTTTGAATTGGCGTATGATTAAGCTAGATGACTGCAAAAAAAGAGCTGAAGTTCACTAAATTGCTCTGCTACTCATATTTTCATCGATAATTGTTGTTTTCCAACTCAATTAATAAAAATCACAAAATGAGTTCTTTAATGACGCTGAATAATGACGTTTTGTCTAGGTATTTCAGACGTTATTTTAGAACAAACGTTTGTTTTTCAAATTGGTAAAAATAAAAATTAACTCGGATGACAATAGCAAGTAGTCAATTTCCCTATTGATGAGACGTTCACTGGCGCAGGTTCGGCAAGAAGTCGTCGCGCCTGGTGCGCGCGGCCGCGGTGAAACTGGCGCAGGAGCTCTTTGACATGGTGCGGCGGCCGGCACACGCGCTCGTCAGCCGCCTGCAAGAGGGCACCGAGACGCAGGTGGGTCACTGCACATACAGGAGCTGTGCGACACGGTGCGGCGGCCGGCACACGCGCTCGTCAGCCGCCTGCAGGAGGGCACCGAGACGCAGGTGGGTCACTGCACATACAGGAGCTGTGCGACATGTGACAAGTCACTATGTTACACCCCATATCGTCCCCACGGCACGGGTCTCTTCCCATACCTCGGGAAGATCCTTACACCACACACAGAGGCCAAATCCGGATTAGTGGAGGTTGTGACCAACCCCAGCGTCAGAAGTTTCAAGCCGCCTATAAGGCCTCCGACATGGCTTAACGACTGCCATCTAGTGATAGCAACCGGCACCAACGGCTCAACGTGCCTTGCGATCATGGAAAGGGTCGAGATAAATGCCACTAACAGTCAAACCCAACCGGGTTATGAACGCGGCTGTAGTCAATTAACCTGCGTAATCGATGCGACCACGCAAGCCGCACTAAGCTACGATCGCACCGTCCACTGCTGGACAAAGGCCTCCCCCTAGGATTTCCACACCGACCGGTCTCACGCTGCCCGTATCCAGTGGCTTGCCGCAACCTTTACCAGGTCGTCGGTCCACTGAGTGGGAGGCCTGTCTGCGCTAAATCTTCCGGTGCGCGGTCGCCAATCGAGAACTTTATTGTCCCAACAGATAAATAAAATAAATTAAAACGTTTTCATTGGAACTTACAACGAGAACTATACTAGTGTGTACGATACTAATTTTACTTAAACTTTTATATAGGTGTTCAAGACGTACTTCGCGGGCTGGGAGGAGGTGATCGCGGTTGACTTCACTCGCACCGCCGAATCTGTCGCCAGGACCGGCGCCGACCTCGCCAGCTGGGCCAAGCAGCAGGAGACCAAGTACGACCGTCTGTCTTATCTAGTCAGCTATCTAGCAGCCTGTAGGATTTGTTTACATAGTATGGGGGTTGAGAGGTCAATAAAGTATATTTCGGGCGCACCGCCAAGTCTGTCACCAGGACCGGCGCCGACCTTGCCAGCTGGACCAAGCCGCAGGAGACCCAAGTACGGCCCTGTCTGTCTTATCTAGTCAGCTATCTAGCAACCTTTAGGGTTTATGTACTCTGTTTCCTAGCAACATGTAGAATTTGTTTACATAGTACGGGTGTGTGATGTAACTAAAGTATACTTCACCCGCACTGCCGAGTCTGTCGCCAGGACCGGCGGCGACCTCGACAGCTGGGCCACGCAGCAGGAGACCAAGTACGGCCCTGTCTTTCTTATCTAGTCAGCTGTCTAGCAACCTGTAGGATTTATGTACTCTATTATCTAGGAGCCTGTAGGATTTATACACTTAGGGTGATCAATAAAGTATACTTCGCACGCACCGCCGACTCGGTCGCCAGGAGCGGCACCGACCTCGCCAACTGGACTAAGCAGCAAGAGACCAAGTACGGCCCTGTCTGTCTTATCTAGTCGCGGCTGTCTAGCAGCTAACAGGCTGTAGGATTTATACACACTGACGCTGCCAGCTTATTATCGGGATTATGATGTATGCGCCGTCAATTTTTTTTGTGCGTTTCAGCATACTTCTGGTGTAAGAACAATAGTTTTTCAGTACACACACACACACGCACACGCACACGCGCACGCGCGCGCACGCACACACACGCACGCACGCACACACACACACACACACACACACACACACACACACACACACACACACACACACACACACACACATACACACACACACACACACACACACACACACACACACACACACACACGTTATTGTATAGTATAGCTGATAATCATTACATAAAAAAAAATCTGACATTGAAGTCTCGTTTTTGGCCATTAGAATTAACCTTAAGAATTTAAATATAAGTATATTTGTGCTGTGAGATTTTTTGGATCAAATAAAAAAATATATCAAGTGTGTTATCCTAAATATATTTCTTGTCAAATGAAAATAAAACCACAGTCCGTAATTGAAATCGTTGTCCGCATCATCGTTGTCCCATGCATGACATTCACTTGTACATTCTTACCCAGAGCGGACCTCTCTGCGCTGTTCACTCCGCGCCAGCCGCCCATGCCGGCTGCGGAGGCCAAGACACTCTCGGACGAGTGGAACGAGGACTTGGAAGCTATGGAGGCGTTCGTCTTGGAAGGTAAACCTTAGACACCTACTTAGAACCAGTCATGTTTTTTTCGAGAAAGTTGATCATTCCTTATTGATTGACTGATATGCACAACTTGCAACCAATCATGTTATTTTCGAGCAAGATGACCATTACTTATTGACTGACTGATATGCACAACTTGCAACCAATCATGTTTGTATGTTCTTTTTTTTTTTCGAGCAAGATGATAATTCCTTATTGGCTGACTGATTGATGAATTGATGACTTATTTCAACTAGCTTAATACTTACTCTACTTACTTGACGCAATAATGTAATGTAAAGTAAATTATGTACCTAATCAAATAAATCTTAATCAATAAATATTCGAGATTTGTGTCCCCAGAACATAGTTCATAGTTTCAGATTCAGATTCTCTTTATTTGCCATATTACAGGTTATACACCATGCAAAATAATTTATAAAATAAATAATAGACAAAAACAACCTTAGTACTACTTATTCATTAACTAAAACAATATGTAAAAAATAGGTAAACAATAAAATATTAAAATAAAATTAAACAAAAATTCTAGTCATACATGTTTGGAAAATATTTCCTTAAATCATCATCAATCAATCCGGACCGATTTCGGCCTCAATTCATTAACACTTTCGCATTTTTTATGTCATCATTTAACTGATTAAATATTTTAAAGCCATTATATTCTATACCTCTGGTAAAATTTGTGTACTTAACCATAGGCATCACAAAATTATCTTTATGTCTTAGGTTATAAGGTTGTTTGTCAGTCAGGCATTTATACTTTATTTGATTCTTTAAGACATGTAAACAGATAAGATGGATGTAAAGGGCTACTACAGTCAGGATCTCATATTGACTTGCATGTTTATATTTTCAAAAAAGCATGAAAATCAAAAGATAATTCATCGAACTTATATCGTACTTTCATCTAAAACAAAGAGTTTTGTTAATGTCATTGAACGTCCAACCGGTGACTTGAACACCCGACTATGCACCGCACTCGTCCCATCCAGTATTAGCAATAATGTCAGTGAAGTGTTCTGCCAACAGGACGGCACTTCGTGCGTCTTCCGGACAGCGAGCTGGGCATATTCCACAGCCACGACTGCTACGTGTTCCTGTGCCGATACGTCATGCCTGTCGAGGTAACATCACTTGATTGCACCACTGCATATCCTAAATTTTAATTATAAAATGTATCTCTTTTTGTGTGCAATAAAGAGCATTTATCTTGTCTTATCACTTTACCGGTACACGTAGCGCTAATACTGTGTGAGAGAACTATTAGGTCACCGCCTATAGATACCACATATTAAACATTCTTTTGCTGCAAAAAGTCACCATCGCTTGCGGCATGCACGGGGCGCAGGGAGCGTAAATGCGGCGCTGTGATTGGCTAATCCAAAAACATGCGGTAATTGTCAGTTAGAACCATTATAACATGAACGCTGTGTTGCTATTATACTAAGATCCGCGCGGGTCTGACTGATTCGATATTAAGTTGTGTGTCATTTATAAGTGCCCGGCCGCACCTATGCTCGCTCACGTGACCGTCGGCTGCCCTGTATGCGGAATCTATAGAGTGTGGACTGTGGGGAGAACGCAGCGTGCCGTCTCTTTTATGAACTCGGAGTTAGAACTAGACAATGATATTTTACTAAGGATATTGCCCGCTAAAGCAACGCGGCATCGTAGCGCGGCACAAGGACACTATACGTAGCTATACATCAATAGTAAACGTCGTAGAAACAAACGAAACACAGCCTATCTCTTTCTTACAAATGGAGCGCGTGAATTGCTATTTCATATTACGTCATCTCGCAAGCCGAACGCGTGACTCTTGAGAACATAAGAAGCGTGGAGTAGCATTTGAATTATATTTTTTTGTAATGGGCATCCTAAACTAGTGTTTCAAATACTACCATTCGTAATGTTTTCTGAAATATTGTACAATTGACTTAATGAGAATTCCAGATATATATAATGTGATTTTTAAATGGATAACAATGTGTGCCTTCCCGTGTTGTAAAAATAGGACACGGAGCTATAACTAAAATGTATATGATTTAAATTTGCAGATATATAACTTGACATGTTGTTATACAGATTTTGTTTTGTATTTTGATACAAACAGTTTTATACAGATAAATATATAATTTTAAGACGACTCCAGATACTAATTATCTCTCAATTAAACAAAGAAAACGACTATACTTCATTCCAATAAAAAAAAGGTAAATAAACGTAGTATGCAGATGACATTGATATGTGTCAGTTCCATAGTAAGTTTGTTTACGTTTTGGGTTAACCATATAAAAAGTCGTTAATAATGAAACAGATCTTCATACATAACACATACATACACCCGAAAAATATTATCTTCCGATTCGGCAGTATGGATTTTACACTTAAAACATTTAAACAAAAGCGACTCCACTCTTTTGTTTTATGACTATGTTCTTGTCGCGTACTGACGCATGTCTCTTTCTGGCGCGCATGAAAGAAAAGAAAAGGAATACTCCTTAATAATTTACGATATTTATTGAAATTTCAGTGCTTTTCTACTTTTTTACACATTTTCGCGTGTTATCTTTTATAAATAAAATTAACTTACCGGTGGTAGGTCACACCCTCTTTTTTTAGGGTCGTTCGAGTGTTATTTCGACACTTTTTCACGACGCACTTCGGCATCCTTACAGCTTTGCGCTCAAAACACGACTAAGGTAAAAAGTGTGCGCACATCGTATTTGAGCACACTTCTGCTGTGCCGTCTACAGCGCGCTGATGCAAAGTCCATGTATAGAATGTCGTTGGAACTAGACGATAGCTTTATAATTCCGCGTTGAGAATTGGTTGTGAATTTGACTTTCAAACAATATTGTTGTACGAATTTAGCGAGTGTTCTTTTCATATTTTTGTAGCCTGAAGACGAAAACGAGGAGTCCAACGCTGGCGAACCTGACGATGCCGATGCTGAAGCTGCTACCTGGGTCGTGTATTTCTGGCAAGGTATGTTTATTTGACAACGTTGTGTTCCTATGCTTTTTGTTACGCGAATCGCGATAGATTCTCAAGTATAGACAATAACTAGTTAAAATGCCTACATCTCTTACGCATCTACATAACTCACCTCTTACATCCATCCGTATGATCACATAAATCTTATGAAGCGAGCGTCTGATGTTTTTTTTTTCACCATCGATTGGTAAGCTCTAAGCATCTCAACTGGTGGTAAGTGACCTGATGCCGTAGATGGAAGCGGGCTTACCAAGATTCCAATGGGGAACTGGCTGTCTTATCTTCATGCCGGAACACATCAATGTTTCCCGAAAGCATTAGGTTTATGTGATTTTACGAATCGAAACCTTATTTCCTTGAATAAACGTTTTGTATTCTGTAACATCGCGAAACACATCAAGCATTACGCTATCTTCGTCTATTTTCTGACATTATAATAATAACCTAGCACCAAGTGTGCAGAGTAGCCCAAATTTATATACGAAAATAATAATAATCTGGGACAAATTACACACGGTCACCCAGTCACAGAGCAAACACATCTGCTCATCACAGAAATGTTTGCCCTGGGTGGGGATCGAACCCACGACTCTCGGATCAGTAGTCAGGAGCGCTAACCACTGAGCCACCGAGTCAGTCATTTTACAAAGCGATATTTCTCTAGGCCGCAAAGCGCCGAACATGGGTTGGCTGACGTTCACGTTCGGTCTGGAGCGCAAGTTCAAGCAGCTGTGCCGCCGCCTGGAGGTGGTGCGCACGCACCAGCAGCAGGAGAGCCTCAAGTTCCTGGCGCACTTCCGCGGCCGCTTCGTCATCAGAGACGGCAAGCGCAACCACAAGCCGGTGAGGGCTCTCATAGGAAAAAAAGCCGCAAAGTACCTATATGGAGTTTCCGTATACTTTGCGGCCTTCTTTGTTATGAGGGCAGTGTACTTCTGACGGTCTGATCAATCTGATTGAAAATATTATATCTACAAGGCCAGTGTCTAGTGCTGACAAGATCGGTATTAAGTTGTGAAAAGGTTAGTATTGACTTTTGACAAGATTAGTATCGACTTCTGACAAGGTCGGTGTTAAGTTATGACAAGATTAGTATCGACTTTTGACAAGGTTAGTATCGATTTCTGACAAAGTTGGTTTTAAGTTGTGACAAGATTGACATTTAGTTCTGATAAGATACTCATTCGAGTATATCATTCAATATTGATAGCAGTACCTACTTCGCTGGTCAACGTGTTATAAGTAAAACACGTGTTCTGTTATCAGGAGGGTGGCAAGCAACCCGTCGAACTGTTCGAACTACGCAGCAATGGATCAGCGCTTTGTACTCGCCTCGTGCAAGTAAAAGCTGATGCTTCACAGCTCAATAGTGCCTTCTGGTGGGTATTTTACTCTATCTACAACTTATGTATATTTTAAAAACACTGGCACTATGTAATTCAAATATGAGTTCAGTTCGTATCATGTCTGCAGAAGTAATTCATGTCGTACTGTGAGTTGCTTTTCTTTTTAAAACAAGCTGTGCCTCCGACTGCGTCTGCCAGTGGATTTTAGAAAAACTAGTCTATCTACTTTCTAAGCTTTCTCCGTACCAAACATCAAAAACAGTTTGGTGATTTTATACTTAGAAATAGTACCTCATAATTTTTAAATTTTCCTTATTTCGTTTATTCTTGCACTACCTTGGTTTGACTGAAAGTTTTCAATCCTGTCAATCTGTCTCTTTCATATTGTATAGCAACGATGGAGACATGCTATTCGCCTGACCTTTGCACGTAACATACTCTTTGGCTATAACTACATCTTTCACCGATTTGCTCGGGGTGCGTCTCATTTTATATAAAAACAGGAGATGTATTTTCATTACAATAACGCTCAAATGTTATAATTATCACGAGATATACCAACAGATGATATAATTTTGTTAAATATAACAATGAAGAATGTTAATGTGTCCGTTAAATCACTTGAAACCTTATGACCGTGTAGCCTAAATGTCTAGAAATACACTTTTTTTTGTTTCATTGAAATCAAGCAAGTTGTTTTGAAGTTACGATAATTTTAGTTTCCGCTTTTTTTCAAATACTTCGCGCGGGCGCGCCAGGCGCGCGTGACGTCATGACACAACGCGCCGCTCTCATCGTACTGTATCCCTCATACATTGCTATCGGATGGTCCCAATGTTCGCCCACAATAACATTTCTAACTGAAGTTTTTTTATGTGAATTGGTGTTAGTGTAGTAGTAACTGTAGTGTTTCAAGTATAATAGATGACAGTTTTAAAAAAATGATTGAAAAATCTGATAACTTGCCTTAAATAGACGAATTAAGCTAAGCCTACTATTTCTCAAATAACTCCGATTTCTTTACCGCGGCCGCCGAGACGCGATGATTAAAAATGTAAAAGTACTTATAACCACTGCTTATAACTTATTTTTTTTTCTTTCTTATCACAAATCTGTTGATCCCTATAAGAACCTAGGTACCTATTTTTCATTATGTACTATTATTGAAAAATGTAGGTAATAATGATATTTACTCGAAGAATGCGTATTTGTAACAGGGTGGGTCATATTAAAATTTAAATCTAATATTGAGTTTGAGTTTGAGTTATTGTGCCGACATCGTTTTTATTATATCTTACATTTGGTATTTTATTACGTAATGTAACAAGAAACTATTGTAGCAAAATAACCTTGACACTGAACCTATAAATATTGTTTTCAAAAGTAGGTTAATATTAGGATGTAGGCGATTATACTTAAGCTAAGATGGGAGGGAATGTTTTAGGTGTACCTTTCATATTATTTCCTCTTTAATATAATGCATTTTATATTTTTAAGTTATAATATAAATGTATTTTTTAATTTAAGGGTTCCGTACCAAAAAGGAAATATGGCACCCTTTTATGATTATCCGTGTGTCAGTCTGACTGTCTGAATCTACCGGACCGATTAATGACACAATAATGGCACTGAAGCAGTCATGCTCAGCGCTGCTTACGTGGTCGTTAGTTAACCTGCGTTTTTACTGTTTATGTAAAAGTTATAAGATAAGGAGAAGGTGATAGATACCTTTTGGCTTTGGGTCTGGGTGGATCAGACTTTCCATCCATTTCTTTTGACTTTAAGGTTCAAATAAAACAGTAAAAAGTAACTTTTCGGGTATATTGGTAGTTGTATTTAAGCACTTTGACACAAGCACGATTTTCTAGTTTGTGGATTCGTTATTTTTAAAATTTTCAACGCAAACTTCATACGTATACAGGTAGGGAGCGGTGCGCGCACTGAGCGACCGTTGTGTAGTGACGTCACAGCAACGTGCGGCGACCCCTCGTCACTTGCCTACCTAAATAATTCAGTATCTCGAAAACTATCAAACGTATCAAAAAAAAAAATTCACCATATTTTTTCATTTTTAATAGAGTATATTTTAAGATAAAAAACAAAAAATGGTGGTATTCTTCATTATAAGCTCTAACGATTACATTATATAAAATCGTTTGATATAACATTTATAATACATATCATTATCATCATATAACATTCTCGAGATATAATGTTCATAAGATATAATAACTTTAGATATAATGCTCCGAGTGAGCAGAGAAATTACCAGGGTTTTATTTTCCCTTTTCGCGAGGGGTACCTAATTCGCAGGACAACTACTTCGCTTTATGCCTAAACTTCAATTTAAATTAGCTTTTGGTCTAAGTGTCTATTTGCCTATGTGGCTGTTTGTCTACTTCTACTGGCTTTTTTATGAAAATTCTACTATTCAGAACACACAAAATTCTCACAGATTCTAAAGAGGGTGTGGGAGCGAGCGAAGCGAGCTCGGGAATTCGGAGCACCCCGACTCGGATAATTTAGGTTCAGAGACTGTGATGTGTCCCGACGATTTCGAAAACGGCTTGAAACCTTTTGACGAAAATCTCGGATTAAGGGTTAAAAATCACCAGAAATCGATCTATGAGGGAATTATTTTCGAAAAAATTCGTTTAAGGGAGATATGAGCGAAATTACATAAAACAAGAACGCATATGATGCTTATTTTAACCAGTATTTTTTTTTTTTTTTTTTATGTGATTAGGAAGGCAAACGAGCAAGTGGGTCACCTGATGGTAAGTGATCACCACTGCCCATAGACACCTGCAACCCCGCAGGGGATTGCAGATGCGTTGCCAACCTAGAGGGCTATGGTACCTATGTAACCTATGTACGAGTGCTTTGGTGGAATAGCGGTGCCGGTGCGAGCTGCTTACCTTTTGCTGGTTTTAGGTCTGGATTCAAATCTCACCCATGAGACTTTATAGTATTGTTGTCTTCTTATTTTTTATTTTGTGTGAACTTATGTAAATATTATATAAATAAATAAAAAGAGTGATAAAAAAAAATATTTTTACCTCTTTGTATTTTAGAGACAAATAGCGCCATCTTTCGCCATATAAGTGAATTACATACCTGATGATTGTGCCGCCCTGCCCCGTGTTTGACAATAGGGAATTTTCCACGGCTTTCTCTAAGCTCAACTAGATGGCGCTGATAACATTTACAATAAGAAAATCTCTAAAAAGTCGCTAATACTGATTGATATTACGGACTAAAATCATAATGTATGATGAACAACTTTCTAATATTACGTAGTATCATTGAATATTTTTTTGCTTTTTTATCAAAAAAAAAAAAGAAAATTTGCATGTATTTTTTTCAATAGAATCAAATTATAAAAATAAAAATTATAGATATTTTCAGAACAAATATTGCTTGTCCTTTCGTCCCTTAGAAGGCCACTACCGACTAAAACAACACCCTGCAAAATGTTTTATAGAAAATATAGGTATCTTGTATGTCCTACTAAACAAATTATCTTAGTTTACAAAAACTCCGATTGAACTCGGTCTCCCGGCTAGTGTAATATTAACAAGAAAACAACATTTTACACTTCCCGAAACGCTGAGTGTACAAGTCCCGCGTGGTAGGTAGAAAAAAATTTAAAAGCTACGATTTAAAAGCTAGTGTTAAGCATCTACATAAATAAAATAAAAAAATGAGTTTGATTTTAACATTTAATTAAATTTAAATTAATTATTTTTCTAACTCAAGTTAGAGGCCAAAGCTCTTAAAAACTCACATTCTGTATATTCCGACTTACGATTCAATATTTTGTCAATTCAGTTTTGTCATCTCCACTGTTATATCTTTTAAATTGATATCTAAGATTATGTTATATGTTATCAATAGTAGGTTAAATGAGTCTTATATCATATGATTGTTATATTTTATGTTTATTATACACAGCGTTTATTATACCTTATGAAATTATTCTTTTTAAAATTATATCTAGAGTTTATTATATCTGACAATCGTTATATTTAAGAAAATTATATGTTTGGTTTGTATATGTTCTAAATGATATATCTTTTGTATTTATAGATTTTATTACTTACCCCTTTGCTCGTCTCTCATGCTAATTGCTTAACGTTTGTACCTAGCATACTCTTTGGCTAAAGTACATCTACGTCTCCCCTCAGCTACATCCTGAACGTGCCGCTAGAGGGCGCCACCGAGCAGTGCGGCGCCATAGTGTACGCGTGGATCGGCAGTAAGAGCGACCCCGCGTGCGCACGCCTTATAGAGCAACTAGCCGAGGAGAAGTTCAACAGCCCCTGGGTCAGCCTGCAGGTATGGATACGCTCCCTCGTTTAGCTTCATGCGAAGGCCAATAAATTTTGCCTATCGCGAACACGCCAGTAACATGGTTGAATATTTAAAGTTTGCAGCATAAAGGAGGGTGAAAGAGAATGTTTAGCGATTCAACGAGTTTCTACTCGTAAAACTTTCGTTGTACGACTTCGTTGAAATGAGATATTTCGATTTGATTTTATGTGTCAGTTTAGGTCATAGAATAATAATAAAAAATATAATGTTATAGGTGCTTTTATTGTTATGCGGATTTCTGCCTGCCGCCCGCAACCTATCGTTTCAGTACATTTTTAGGGCCCTTTTATTGTCATGCGTGTCACACGCACACGGGTCGCTATGGAAACGCCGCACGCATGCGGGCAGAAACCGCCCTATGGGTAGACCCCATCTTAAATTTCTAAGAGTAGACTGTAAAGCTTAATATAAAATCTTAGTATGAAATCTAGTTAACCTTTTAATTCGCAAGTCAACTCTTGGGCATGCAGTCTGGGCGTCGTAAGGCCAAGAAGAGCTATTTAAAACATAGGTGTCAATCTTGACTAAATCTGTAATAGATATTCTTGGATATAATGTGGTGTCGTTAAAAGTTTCCAAGGGCCTAACGTAGCAAAGTGTTGCAAAAGAAGCTGTGACCACATTGCACAGACCGCGCAATGCGGACACTAATTTATTTATAATTTAATTAATATCATTCCAAATATTGTATTAATTACGTTCTTCTCATTATTGTTAAAAAAAACTTATATACAGAAAATCAGTGTTGTTTATTTTTATCAGTAAAGCGACACTATGTAAGAATCGCCCTTGGGAAGGGCCCAAGGACTTGCGCAAATTGTCACCTTTTCTCGATGAATCGACTCTTTTGAGGGTTAGCGGTCACGTGGAGTGCGACGTCAAGCATCCTTTGTTGCCGCGCAGTCACTGTTAATTTAACTACCCTTATAATCGATGATTTCCACACTAGAATAGAATATTCTGGACTAAAATACACTGTATATCTCCCAGGTGCTAACGGAAGGCAGCGAGCCGGACAACTTCTTCTGGGTGGCGCTGGGCGGCCGCAAGCCGTACGACAGTGACGCGGACTTCCTCAACTACACGCGCCTGTTCCGTTGCTCCAACGAGAAGGGCTACTTCACCGTCTCCGAGAAGTGCACAGACTTCTGTCAGGTATGACATTACTGTGAAAAAAAAAGACAAGATGTTAGTGTGGATGTAGCATAAATTTAATTTGATAGCAAGAGGTCAATTAATAATAAATAATATAATTAATGTACTCTTCTGCATCGCCGGTGCGGACACCACTTGTATTCTCATCTCGCTCTAGCGAACAATATTTCTGAGCCAAAGGAAAATTTCTGAGGAAAAGGATAGCGCTACGGGAAAATACGATTCCGTGCGGCCAGATGTGGTTTAAAACTTAGTCGGTGTTGCGTATATAACAATGTTCTGTTTGCTGCTGGCAACATTGACATCTATATTAACAATAGGGTTTTTCACCATTTTTTTAAAAGTATCTCAAATTGATCATTAGGTGGGAAAAAGTCAAAAATATTTTTTTAAATTTTTTTTGAAACCTATAAGTACCCCAAAAATACATTTTAAATTATCATTGCCAATTAGCGCGCGAAAACGATAGCCGCCATGATGCTTAGGTCGTGACGTCATTTCAGGAGTAAACAAAACAGCTCTGTACTAAAATTTTGACACATATCGCGAACAAAATGTCATTGTTTACCACTATCGTGACGTCACCTGACAACCAGCATGGCGGCTGTCGTTTCAGATATTTTAATAACAGATTAAAAAACTTGATTTTTGTAAATCAAAAATAAAATGTTTTTTCTCATTTTATTGTATAGAAATCATATTAAATCGATTACGTATTACAAATACCACAGTAAATAAGCAGTTTTAGATTTTTTCTTGTATAGAGTAAAATACCCTATTGTGTCACCAGGACGACCTGGCCGACGACGACATCATGATCCTGGACAACGGCGAGCAGGTGTTCCTGTGGCTCGGCGCCACGTGCTCCGAGGTGGAGATCAAGCTGGCCTACAAGTCCGCGCAGGTACGTCACCTCATTTGGCAACGTTTTAACCATATAGTTTTTGGGAGGCCTATAAATTGTGCATCCAACATCCTTTCTAATCATAGTGAGTTTACGCAATAAGGTTACGACAGTGTTGATTGAAATGCATTGCGCTAAATCTGTCAGAAAATTATTTTCTATAGGTAATTTAAATTCAAAATATTTCTTATTTAAGTAGATGCTGTACGCATACTTTTAAATCGTCTTTTTTTCTACCTAGTATAAAGTTCCTACCACTCGGAACTTGTACACTCAACGTTTCGGGAAGTGTTAGTGGAGCGAGAAGAAAAGTCGAGCCCAAAAGAAACTCGCACCAACACATTTTTTGAAATAAATACTTAATATCTATTACAATTGATGTCATTACTAAAGCTATGAGCTAGAGGATCTATACATATCCATACATCATTGTCATTAACATAGTCTTGGGGTTTATAATATCCTCTTGAACACAGGCATTTCTTTACATAAGTCTTTAACTTATTTTCGGATAAACTAATTACATTTTCAGGTATTTTATTGTAGAATTTTATACACTGCCCCATGAACGACTTATTTACCTTACTCAGTCTCGAATAAGCAACTTCGATATTATTTCTATTTCTAAGATTAAAATTATGCCTGTCACTGTTTTTTGGAAATAAATCTAAATTTTTACGAACATACATGATGTTTTCATGTATGAATTGACTAGCAACAGTTAAAATATTTATTTCTTTAAACTTGTTCCTCAATGACTCTCGAGATCGCATCTGATAGATAGCGCGAATGGCTCTTTTTTGCAGTATAAAAATAGTTTCTATGTCAGCCGCATGTCCCCAAATTAAGATGCCGTAAGACATTATACTATGAAAATAGCTAAAATACACTAGTCGTGCAGTATCTACATCTGTTAGTTGCCTTATTTTCTTGACGGCGTAGGCAGCTGAACTAAACTTTCCTGCTGGTCCCCATTGTAAGGAAGCATCCAAAGTAATACCAAGAAAAACAGTGCTATTTACGAAATCTAAAATGTAATAAAATTACACTAATATTACACTAATATTACACTATCGTGAGTTTGCTTGACATTTGGTAATCTGAATCATTTACTTTTGTTTTTGTGGCATTTAATAGCAAGTTATTAACAGTAAACCATTTATGTATCTCTGAAAGTGTGTTGTTTACTTCGTCAATTTGCTGTCTTTCCTGTCTACCTTTAAAATAAGAGATGTGTCATCTGCAAAGAACACAATATTTGAGAGACGTTGCACCATAAATGGTAATACATTTATATAAACAAGGAAGAGAAAAGGGCCTAAAATTGATCCCTGGGGAACGCCTATTTTTACTGTAGAGCCGAGAGAATTTGTGCCATTTACTTGGACTGTTTGTAACCTATTGTTAAGGTAAGAATTGAGAAGACTGAGAGCCCTATCCTCCACACCGTAATGCTTTAGTTTAAGAAGTAAAGTTGATGTTCCACACAATCAAATTATTTAGATAAATCACAAAACACTCCTATTGCATCTTGTGATTTTTCAAAAGCATCATAGATGTTTCGTAGAAGTGCTACTCCTGCATCGGTAGTTGATCGACCTTTTGTGAAGCCAAATTGGCGGTTATGCAGAAGTTTGTTTAAAGTGAAGTGTTGTAGCATTTGGTTGAGCATAATTTTTTCAAAGACTTTACTAAGGACGGGTAATACAGAAACAGGTCTGTAATTTCCCGCATCAGTTTTGGAACTTGATTTATAAAGAGGTATAATTTTACTACACTTCATGAGATCTGGAAAGTCACCACTTTCTATACTAATATTGAAAAGGTATGCTAAATGTGGTGCTAATTCGTCAATTACATTACTAATTAATTTAACTGATAAACCTCACAAGTCTTCAGTTTGTTTCACTTTAAGCGACTTAATAGTTTTAACAACAGTTTCAGGTCCAATTTCTCTAAAATAGAATATTTCATCACAAGAAATGACATTTTCCTCTAATATTTTTTTAGCATATGTGGGTGATGAGTCCAGGGCCTCAGTTAGCTTAAGTGGAATGTTTGTGAAAAACGTCTCGAATTTGTAGCTATTTCAGCGTTAGATGTTATTTTGCCTTTATCTGTTTGTAAAACAAAATCTTTATCGTGTTTCTTGACTTTACCGGTTTCTTTATTTATTATATTCCAAACCGTCTTCATTTTATTATCAGATAGTTTTATCTTTCTAGCGAAGTAATTAGATTTGGCTGCGCAGCATACCTTTCTGAATATTTTTTAATAACGTTTTACATAATTTCTGAAATTTTCATCAAATATATAACTTTTTTTCTCATAAAGATCAAACAAGGTTTGACGGCTTTTATAAATTCCTACAGTAGCCCATTCACAAAACTTAAATTTATTATCAATATTTATAGATTTAGTTTTTAAAATTTCCTGAAATTCTCGCTCAATTACTGTAAACAAATCATTGTACATATTGTTGGCTTCTGGTTCATTATCAAAATTTGGTATGGGCAGCTTGTCATTTAACGCTTTTTTATACTTTTCTATTCTTTTAACAGTGACAGGCCTCGACTGTATTTTAATTTGTTTTATAATTGACCTGAAAGAAAAGCTAGCCATTAGTCCGCTATGATCAGACCTCAAGCAGTTAATTACTTTTTTCTCTACATGGCTACAGTTGCAGAAAATATTATCGATACATGTGGCAGAAGTCTCTGTTTTTCTAGTTGGTTCTAAGAATAAATAATCCAAATCAAACGACTTAAAAAGACAAATAATTCTTGTTGTTAGGGACTTCTTTTCTAATAAATCAACGTTATAGTCGCCGCATACGATGAAATTTTTTTTACTTTTACTTACTAAATTTAGAGCATTACTGATTCGAAACGAGCAAAGTTATCGTCACATGGGGGCCTATATTTAATTTTGATTATTCATATGGGAAATTGTGATGAATCCTAATGATAAAATCATATATTTATTAGGAAACAAATATGGATTTGCCTTGGATTTGTTTTTTGCATTCTTGATCCTATTCTTATTATATGACTGTCTTGCTTTGCCTATACATTTTCTCAGAAGTTTAGTGAACTTGCAGTATTTACGTTTATTTTCTGATTTGTTAGTGTTATTTTGTTTATAATTCAAGTACAATTTTCTTTTATTAATACATGATCGACGTATCCCTTTAGTTAACCACCTGTGATTACATTTTCTTGATACTTTTACCCGGATGATAGGAAAACATAAATCATGTAACAGAGAAAGGACATCATGAAATTCGTTAAAAGCTGAATTTGTATCTGTTTTGTTAAATACTTCTGAATAAGATAGTGAGGACATATATTTACTAAATTTACTTAAATTCTCATAGCAATAATCCCTTTTTTTTATAAAGTAGGGCTTGAAGTTAAAATCTTTCACTGTGAATGAGATAACTTGAGCTGTCTCATGATCTGAGAGGGCCAGTGGAAGCACATCAGATTTCACTCTTTTAAAATTAGTGGCTATCTGATCTATACTAGAGTTACCTCTTGTAGGTGTTTGAATTTGGCATTGGATGTTGTGATTGTTCAATAAACTGAGAAGGTCTGTGACCTTTTTTTCACTTTTCAAAATGTTAAAATTCCAGTCACCACTTAATACTATTTTAAATTGTTTTTTTTTAATTGTCAGATAGTGTAAAAGAGTCTCTAGACGGCCCAGAAATGGCTTCTCATAACTATAGTGGGGAACACGATAAATATTAATAACAATTAACTTATGGTCAGTGATTTCAACACCACAACATTCGAAAATGTTTGGTTCGCATAAGCATTGGCAGACCTGCAGTGGCTTGTAGGTTAAGGTGTTTTTAAGGAGAATACAGGAGCCTCCTCTCTTATTTTTCACACGTGAAAAGTAACTAGCAAGTTTAAGTCCTGGAATTTTCAGGTTATCTTCATTTCCTTTACGAATAAAAGTTTCGCTGAGACATAAAACGTCAATATCTCTATCCTTCATTTTCAGATCTAACAACGCTGCCTCTATAAAATCGAGTTTATTAAGAACACCCTGAATGTTTTGATGCATTATATGAAAAGTTTTATTAGAATTATTAGAATTCACGAAAAAACTCGCTTTCATTCAAACAAGGAGTCTCAATAACAGTGTCCGATGTGATATCAATATAATTGATTAGCGCACACAAGTCATTAAAAATTGTTATATATCCTGTTTTATTTACATTTCCAGACCAATAAAACATGTCATAGGTATAGGAAAGATTTAAGTTAGAATCCAACAAAAAAGCGTATTCGTGAGATACATTGTCAAAATATAATAAATTATTAAATATTTCGATTCGTGTGTTGTAAATTTTAGAATAATTATTTAATTTGAACGTCGGTAAGCAGATTATAACGTTAGTATATTGAACATCGAGTAACTGTTGTCTTATGAATTTTACTAAATCGTGATAATTCGTAGAGTATTTAAAGTCACTACTACCAATATAGATAATACAATAGTCTTTGTAGGTAAAATTTTGAAGCTTGGCTGGAAGTCCTTGAAAGAGCTGACGTACACCTCCACCCGGCGATAGATAGGTACATTTATTTCCCTCAGGGTATGTTTGGTCAAGTAACTTTAAAGTGTAGTTGTTATAGTTACTGATAATACATATTTTGGACTGTTGATGTTCCTCTAGATCTCTGTTAGTAGGCGCAGGCACTGTCGAAAGTCTGTGCGGCTGGGGTAGGCCCTTCTTGATAGGTGAAGATGCACGATGCGAAACGGGCTGGGCTTCTGGCCCCTTAGTAGACGTTTTCACGCTCTGGGACCCGGAGGGCCCGGACGATACCGCTTGAGCTTCTTTTTGTGATATGGAGTAGTTAGGTATTGGTGTGACTATTTTATTGTTTACTTTATTAATTTTTTTCCGGTTCGAACTGGTCATACTTTTTGAGTGCGGTGATAGGTCTGTGGTGTTCTTGTATGTTGCTGTTAAATTATTCAGTTTCGATTTATATTCATCTAATTTTCTTTTCATGGTGTAATTTTCCGCGAGCAGGATTTCTATTTGTTCTTCAGCAGAGTCATATTTTTTTTGCAGCTCTTGTATTTTTTTCTGCATAGCTTCTAAATCAAGATGACTTTTTATTATGATTTCAGGGCAACTTCGGTTTAATCCCGGGCTTTTGGAAGACAACGGAAAGAAAGTGACATTACCGCTCTCCTCTTCGGATTCTTCCATTTCCGAGAGTAAAGAATTAAAAGAATTCTCTGTGGACACATTTATTACCACTTTCATTTCCTCTTCTTGGGTCCCTGAAGAATTATCAGTAGAAGTAACCGGCGGGTTAGATTGGATCTGACATGAATCGGATTGGATCGGTGTAGTTACTTTTTTCGCTGTTTTTTTAGGTAGAGTACGAACATTGCTTTTCAAAGTTCTGATTGTTGACCAACATGCGTCACATTTCCAATCCTTTTTATTTTTGGGTGTCATAATGGCGAATCTTTTAAAATCAACATTTCCACATGGTAAATATGAAAGAAGCCTTTACATTTCGCACACGTCATATATTGTCTCTTTTCTCTTATCAGTTGGGTACATTTCGTGCACACTCGGGCCATCTTGAAGTTTTTTAGTTCTTGTAAATCACGATAGGTGGCAGCACAATACTTCAAATAAAGTTTATTGTGTGTAAATTGGCATTAATACAACTTTTTCCAATTAATTTTGAAAAAAAAAGGAAAAAGCAATAAAACCATAAAAAAAAGTTTCCTCAGTGTGATGTTAGGATCGAACCCGAAGTCGTGAAGTAGAGAGTCCGCTCTGTAACCACTAGTCCGATGCGCCCTAATATAACAACTGCAAAAATTAAGATCCTATGCTCCGGTATACACAGAAAGTTGACCATAGCATGAGTCATTCAATTCTCAGCTGTGCTTAGCAACTAACAATCACACTTTAAGTACATGATCGATCACTGAGAATTTAAAAATTTTAACGAACTGTCATATGGTAAATTTAGAATTTTGACTAATTTGATCACTTTCACTGTTTTTTCACGTGTTCAGTGCGATTAAGATTAGATTACTTGAATGTTAACAGTGAATTTGACAATGTTTATGCACTAATCAATTGTTTTTACTCATGAAAATAGTCCAAACACAAATCATCAAATGTCTTGAAAACCAGGCGATATTTTCCAAAGATAACTATAGACGCACTTCACTACATTTAGACATATTCTATGATAACACATTTACTATTTTTTATCACTGTTTATTAATTTTATTCTAGGATTGTAGGGAGGTACTTGTTGACGCTACGCGCCCTCTGGCGGCGTTTTCGCTTCACATAAGTACACATAACTTCACATAAGTTCACATAAGTAAGCAACATATACATTAGACTATAGAGCATTAGTTATCGACTATAAAGAGTCAATTTCCTCAAGGTCTCCTGGATTTTTTTTCATAAATTATGCATGCCGGGAGTTGACTGCATGAAAAATAAATTACGAAATTTGTTGACTAAATAGATCTTTAATTGTAATTGTTGAAAAACTTAATCACATTAATTTTCATTACATTTTTAATTTATAAGAATTTCCTAATTAGTATGCAAACTACTATTTTGTACAATGACGTCATCATACAAATTTTCAAACATTTTTAGAACAAAATGCCGTTTTTGACATTTCATAAAAAGTAACTCAAATGACTAGCATTCAACTACCGGATTGTGTTTGATTTAGTAGATTGCACAGGTAAAAATATTCTGGGCAATAATGAAGTATGTATTAAATAACTGGTTAAGCTCGGCACTATGGGCGAGTGATACACGCGTTCTATAGCTTGCTCGATGTATGCTCTATGTTTGTACCTTTGTCGAACTTCATAATAAGTCAACTTATAATGTCTTAGGTATACATCCAGCACATGAAGACTATGCAGCCGGAGCGACCACGCAAGCTGTTCCTCACGCTGAAGAACAAAGAGTCTCGCCGGTTCACCAAGTGCTTCCATGGCTGGGGCGAGCACAAGCGACCTCCTGAGTAGGGTCCTTAGATCTGACACTAGTTTTGCCAGTTGAATCCATCCAAAATGGTGTTTCGTTTTAGAATTGGACGTTTCCCTGCATTTTTGCTCAAGAGGATGAATGTGGAACAATTTTATAATTATGACTGGGACATGGATATATTTACATAATAATATTTATTTTCATATCATAATATTTGTAACATGACAACAATTGACACCTAACCTAAATACCTCTGATGCTGTATCCAAATTACCTTTAAATCCCTGAGGGCTAATCATCAGTATAATCCAGGGTAAAGGAACTATAGTATATGTAGTAGGATATAATGACAGTATTGAACACTATCATTTGCACAATATTTTCACATCATTAAATTATTATCCAATAAGTGCTTCCATCTGTAATTACAAAGAATCGTCTGATGGAAATGAAAGACTGATTTTGCCATTTTATCAATTCATTTAATTGTCATTTTCACTTAATATCTAAGCACAAGTGGAGATGAGATTTATATATATATTGTATACAGAAAAGAGTAACTGTTTGACTAGCATTGTTTTTGTTACTCCCTATAATAATGACAATGCATTTCTCCAATGCATTTATAAATTTATGTTAGACTCAGCTGTATATTAACATTGACTTCTGTATATTGATTTTTAATGTAACACTTTCACTGACCATGTATATAAATAGATTAGGGTAAAGATGAGCTGTCACTAATATACATATATTATAATATGACTAAATTGATAAAAATGTGATTTATAATTTGTGCTATTTATACCTATTTATATTATAAAGCAATTGAGCACAAAATATATTTCAATGAAATATAAGCTTTTGTAAACAAATTATATAAAATTTAACAATAAAATATACAAAATTAACTTGAGTTTACTCTTAGGCTATCTACTGCATTGAGGTGCCATGGCCAGTGGTAAATGTGTTCAATACAAAGTACCTAATAAATTACAAAAAGTTATAAATTCCAGATTTCATTTGCTATTACTAAAACGCGGGTGGCCTTTTAACTGGCCTTTGCTATTAACAACAATTAAATTACACTGAAAACATTGTAATAATAAGTACTAAAAAAGTACTTATTATTAGTAGTAGAAGTAATAAAAAACAGACAATACAAAATTATGGAAAAAAGTAAAATACAGATATTTACAAAAATTAACTAAGTGACAGTTGGTTACCTATCTTGCAAATAATTATAGCAATATACACTAGGACATATGGAAAATTGATCATTAGTCATCATCGTCATCATCATCAGAGGGCACGAACAGTTCGTTTTCTTCCAAGAAGTTGGCAATATTCTTGCTGATGGCAGCCCCGATGAGCAGGCCGGGCACCACCGTGGCGATGACGCTCAGCAGCCCGAAGGGCTTGGTCTCGGGCTCCGGAAGGATGGCGCCAGTCGGCGTGGTCGTCGCCGACCTCCGCTGCACGATCTGTTCACTCCTTGAGAAGCTCTTCGTTTGCAAAACTAATCGAGTGATCCTCGTGATGGTCATTGTGCCTATCCGGAGCCCGGTTCACAGACGGTTTTACGTAAACGCTAATTCTATTCAGAATTATTTTTGGATTTTCTCGTAAAATACACTGACAAAATAAACAATTGTCAAAAATGACATTGACACTCACTATCGTCTGCTATCGTAGTGAGGGGCACGGTCTGAGAGACTCCGAAAATTAACGGTTTTTCATCATATCGATTCCTTTTTGAATCGAGTAAACTCGAGTACCAACAATATACACATTACATACATATCCAGAACCACACCCCGGACACTTCATACTTTCACGCCATTGTTTACTACATAAACATTCATGTTTGTACACATGTAAATGTGGCGTGAGTGATATACTAGGGTTGAATCACGATTCAATATTTAGCCCTCATTGTCTTTATTGTTAGCTAGACTTTTACAAATAAAGTGAAGGCTGTATACACCAGACAAGGCTGTATAGCCTTAGAAGCCTTTAACTCTTTCCATAAAAAAATAAAATTGTCTTTGGTTATTATCAAGAATCTTGTAAAGAGCGTTTTAACAAATAGTTCCTATGCCGTTATGTTGGCTCCCCTGTCTATCAACGACATCAACACGCGAAGACGCTTCTACCGATTTTGTTAGTGTGTATCTGCGTTCTATGTAGTGTGTATCTGAATTCTGTGTAGTGTGTGTGGAAAACATTGCTGCCAACATAACGGTATAGGAACTATTTGTTGAAACGCTCTATAATGTAACCAAACTGGAGAAAACACTGAGGACTGAAGACAAAAAATATGACCTTGAATATGCTGTGTCTTTCTCGGCGGGTCTCATTCTAAGTACCTAGTAGAATATTCCCATTTCCAGTATTTTACTCCATGGGAATAGGTATTCCCGGAAATTCCCAATGTAACTGGGAATATTCCCTAAAATTCCCTTTATATTAAAACATGTATTTACGAATAACAGTATATACATTTAATATGTTATATTGTTGTTATATATAAAAATATTGTTAATTATGAAGTTTATAGCCTAACTTATCTATCAGATATATAACTGATATTAAACCATTAAGAATATCAGCATTATTTTCATAATTTACTCAATGAGTCTTATTTGTTTGTTAAGTGTATTGAAATAGTTTTAATTTTTTTTAACGGTTTAATTTTGATATTGACAAAATTCTGAATATACTTTAGGAAATTACTGGGAATTTACTGGGAATATTCCCTTGGAATATTGGGAACATAGGGAATTTACTAGAAAAAGGCATAATTTAAATTAAGTGATATTGCAGGATTACATATTTTTTGTTTTTATAAACAAAAAATATGTACCAGGAAAAAGTAAAACTCTAAACATAAAATTTCAGCAATTTTCCCCAAAATGGGAATTTTGGGGAATATTGCTGAAATTTTCCCGTTCCCGGGAACGCTAGCGAGTAAATTACTGGGAACAATACATCAGTATAGTTCGCGTCACGTAAAAAGAGCGCTGGCTGGCGTTCCGAAGATGTACTCTGACAGCAACTCTTTAGTACCCTCTCTTTCACACTTACGCGATTTATATTATGCTATCCTGTTGTCAGAGTGAACTGTTGTGCCCTCGGAACGCCCGCCAGCGCTCTTTTTACGTGACGCGAGCTGTAATTGCAAAGTAATTGTGACCAAAACTAGGGTTGCGTTCCAATACCAAAGATTTCACTCGGGGTAATGCGAATTTTACCCTAAATCGTTCCAAAACCGAGCCGAGTGAAACCGAGGGTAACCGAATGATCGCCTGACAGTTCTCCGTCGGGATTTTGGAACGCCTTCGTGAATGCGATTTTCACTCTGACAAGTGCGATTTTTAACGCTGTTTGATTACCGTTAAAATTCGCCTGACAGTTTATTCGGCGGGAAGTTCGTAGTCGATGTCAAACAGACTAAGACAAACAAACATTTTATCTTCGGAATTGTTTTGAAATACGATTGTTTGTATCTGCTAAGGTGTTAAAGCCATAAATAAGACAGAACACTACCCAAAAAAGCTAGAAACCTTTCTGAATTATTTTCGATGACGTTTGTTACTCTGTCACTCTGGAATCACTCGCAAGCGTTCCAAAATCGTATTTTTTTCTCTTTGTCAAAATAGCTACGTCTCTTTCATTTCTCCGAGTTAAATTCTACCTCACCCTACCTTGGTTTTGGAACGACTTCTAGTTGTTTCAGAACAGCCCTTTGGCTTTATGTCAAAATGTCAGATTCGTATCCCTGTATCCAATTCGTACATATCGCAAAATGGCAAAGCGACGAAAACATTGCATAAAATGAATAAGTAATATTAAATATATATTGAGATACAACTACGAAGATAATCTGATAAAGATGAACGTCATTCTGACCAGTTTAGAGGCGCTAATTTGTAAGTACAATTGTTTTATTTACAATGTTATCCATAACAAGCAAGAAGTTTTACTGCTGTTTGACTATTGTTTTCCTATTTAGTGAAAGCGACGCACGAGTCGCTGCCATGTCCCGACGCGGCGGCGCTGGAGGCCTTTTGCACGATCATGCGGGATTCGCCGGAGGGCCCCATGTTCGCGGCGCAGACCCTGGCGGCCCGCATCCATGCGCCCAACCCTCGCGAGGCCCTGCTCGCTCTGACGATGCTGGACCGCTGCATGCGCCGTTGTGATGCTAGCTTTCATGCCGAAGTAGGCAAATTCCGGTTCCTTAATGAAATGATAAAGCTGGTCTCTCCGAAGTATTACGCCGATCGAACTGCCCCTGAAGTGAGGACTAGGGTAAGTTCTCAAAGTTCTATGTGTTGGTACTCAATATTTCAATATCACTATCAAGACTTTTACTAAATATCCCTATAAAACTAGGTTTTATTATCAATCACCAAATAACTGTAATAGTGGAATGAGCTTACAGTTTATTTTTAGATAAATTAGAACATTGAATCAGTGTTAGATTCAATCATTACACAGTAAGATACATTTTGCAAAAAAAATTAATGAGACTATTTATGTTAGTAATTCCAATTATAAATAATGAGCAGTGATCGGAGTAAATTTAGATTAGATAGTAGATTGATTTAGGGTCAATGACCGCAAACATATATGTTAATATGGACATGCAGCTCGGATTCTGAGAGTTTAACATTTTGTAGCAAACAAAAATGAATATTTTTTCTGTTATTGTACATTTAAATAAAATGCTTTCTTGAGAGCCAATTGATTGTACCACTTACTTTAATAATACCCAAATCAATTCGGAAATAATTCTGGAAGTTTTTGGAAAAAAGGATTGTCCATGTAATAAAAACACAATGCAAGTACCAAAAATCAATCTACCTACTGATCACTGATAATGAATTAGCTTTATGTTACTTTTGCTGCATTTTTGTATATGTATTTCTGATGAAATTCCCTGTTTCATCTATCTATATGACATAATCCATAATATTATTTATTTTGAACAAACACCAAAGTATGATGGCAATAGAAACAAGACTTACTATGGAACTGACACATGTCAGATGCATACTTTCTTTTATATTTAATTTATTTTTAATTATTTTTTGTAGCCACCTTTGTTTAGTTGATTAATTGCCTATAATTGTATTTTTCTTGCAAACTAAACTTGTAATTTCGTTTGTAATAACTTATTTTTTTTTCTATTTGCATACTTTTGCTGGACTACAGTCTGACCAATTTTGATGATATATTTAAGTACATGCTCTAAGTTACTGTACTCTGTTAGTATGTTTAATTGAAATAAAATAAAATGCTATTGCCGATAGGGTTTAATAATTTTAGGTTTATTTAACGTTATAGGTTCTGCAACTCTTACATGCTTGGTCAATTGAATATCCAAAAGAAACAAAGTTCAAAGTGGCTTATGACATGCTGAAGAACCAAGGGGTGGTGAAGGAGACTCCTCCGCCGCTGCCACCTGATGAAACTCCCCCTCCACCAAGGGCTAAAAATGCCATATTTGAAGATGAGGAAAAATCGAAATTACTGCAGAAACTGCTGCAGAGCAAAAAACCTGAGGACTTGCAACACGCCAACAGACTTATAAAGACTATGGTCCGAGAGGTGAGATTTCTTTTCGGTTTGCAATGTAATGTTAGCTATGTACATTAACGCGCATTTCATAAGGATGTTTATGTGTAACATGGAGATCCTTATTTGAATATTGCTTGATTCATAAAGTTGACTTTAATCAAATAATGATTCCTTGTATGCAATAATGCTCTGATTATCATATGTTAGAATATAATTTTCTCAGTTATACTGGTTGGCAATCTCAAAGGGTAACAACGATGAAACGAATGGAAAAGTTGGAGGAGACCTATGCCAAAGTGCAAACAGACAATAACTTCTGTTAGGAAAAAGGTTGTATTTGAGACTTACTGGCTGGTCAGGTATGGTTTTTGAATAGAGACTGACAGAGTGACAAGGATTTTATTTTAGAGATAAAATAAAAGATGTGATAGAAGCTTAACTAAACATTTTACATCGATAAATTGTAACGTTTTTGTATGGACAAAGGCTTAAAACGAAAATAAACAGGAGGAGCGCCGCAACGAGCTGAACTCGCGGTGCGCGCTGGAAGTGGGGGCCGCGCTGGACAGTGCGGGGCTGCTGCGGGACATGCTGGCGCGCGCGGGGGACGCCTCGCCCGACGAGCGCGAGCTCATCCAGGAGCTGCGCGCCAACTGCGAGCGCCTGCGCCCCGCGCTGCAGCGGCTGGCTGCCGACACCCGGCGGGACAACATCGGTGAGCGGCACTGCTTTATTTTTTTAATTTACAAGCTGGTAAGCACTTGGCAGTGGCATCTGGTGGGTAAGTGATGATGATGCCGGAGATGGAAGCGGAGCTGATACAGGAACTGCGAGCGCCTGCGCCCCGCGCTGCAACGGCTGGCTGCCGACACCCGGCGGGACAACATCGGTGAGCGGCATTGCTTGCTTTTTATATGGAAACCAGTTTGAGAAATATTTTACGAATGTGGAATTGTACAAATGTGGAAATTGTACGAACGAGCTCTTGGCATCTGGTGGTAAGTGATTATAAGTGGAATGTAAGCGGAGACCATCTAGGAGCTGCGCGCCAACTGCGAGTGAACAACCTCGAATAGCGGCACTGCTTGGTTTTTTTATCTACAATTGGCAAGCCCTAGTGGTAATGATACCAAAGATGGAGGTGGGCTTAACAAGTTTCCCCAACGCGATGGGGAACTGGCTATCTTATTTCCATGCCAGAACACATCAATGCTATAAACATTGATGTTTGGCGGCATGACTAAGATAAGATGGTGGTAACTAGCCAGGTGGACTCAGAAAATATTCTACCACTGACTAAACGGACTCCTACAAAGAATCGAACCTGCGACCTCCTGATGTGAAGCGATCATGATAGTAACTGTAGTTTGACTCGTATTTTTTTATATTTTCAGGTGATATTCTACATGCAATTGATGTACTGGACGAAATCGCTGAAAAGTATAACGCGTTTATCGCCGAAACTGAGCAGAAAGAAAAGTCACCCCCAGCAGAGTTACAAGCCCCTAACAATGATAGTTTGCTAGACTTTGCAGGGGCTCACCCAGCTGCTGGGGATATACCAAAGAACGCAGTCAAAAATAATGTGATAGATGAATTAGGAGATATATTTGGAACAGAGGGTTCACCTGCTATTGCAGAACCTCTGAAGCCTCATAATCTAATGCAATCTGGTAAGATCAATGTACCTCATTTTATGTAGTTTACTTTGATTAGCATGACTTTGATTTCATGTCACTTATTGCATGTCTTGTATTTTTCAGAGGATGTTGATCTCATAGGCGAGAAGAATACTAAAACTGAGGGCTGGAATGACCTTGATTCTTTGGGAGAACAGTTACTGAAACAGTCATTACCAGACAACGCAAAGAGACTTGATAGTTTTGTTAAGTAAGTTCTTCAAAAGAGTTGTTAATCAAAAAGAAAAAAAGGTTTTGATGAAGTGTAAATTCAATATGATTTTATTTTGTTTTTCAGCAAACCAAACAAAAAAATACCGATGAATGCACTTGAAAAAAATTCACCAAATCACGAAGCTACTCCCAAAAATAATGGCGCCTTTTTAGACTTAGATTTCTTCACCAAAAAATCTGAGGATAAACCTAGAATGACCACTCCTGAACCTGTCAAACTGCTCTCTCCGACAGACGATGTGATGGTAGACATTACCGCAAATGAGTCGCAAAATGCATGTTCTGTTTCTAACAACAACATTAGCCCAAAACCTGACAGTCCTTTGGACAACATATTGGATTTAGGTCTACCTATAGTTAATAAATGTGCTGTTGAAACTTCAGTAGAAAGTAAGGACACTAATAGTATTGAGAGGAAAGCTAGTAAAAAGATAAGTGATGTGAAACCGCTGACTGACATAAACGTGACGCTGCAGAGCATACAGCCGAGCAAAGTGCCTCCGGTGACAGCTTTTGAGGAGGAGGGCGGGCTGACTGTGGTGTTGCACTTCTGCAAGGACAAGCCAAGGCCCGATGTCAATGTTGTAGTTATTTCCACGACGAGCAAGAGCAGTTCGTCGCTAGAAGATTACAAGTTCCAGGCTGTAGTTCCAAAGGTACTTTTTATTTTCGTTTTTATTAACACCTGCCATATCGGACTCTTTATCGGACTGACTCGGTAGCTCAGTGGTTAGTGCTCCTAGCTACTGATCCGAGAGTCGTGGGTTCGATCTCCACCCAGAGCAAACATTTCTGTGATGAACAGGGTGGGTGTATAATATCTATTTGTGTATGTATTTAAACGTATATGTGTATGTATATCAGTCTCTGGTTCCCCTAATACAGGGAATCCTAGTTTGGGGCCAGATGACCGTGTGTGATTTGTCCCGGATATTATTATTATTTACAGGGTTCGTAAATATCCGATATTTATAATAAATATCAAAATATCAGATATTTTTGATATATATCCGATATTTTCGATATCTTTGATATTTTTGATATTTATCAAAATTACATACTAATTTCAATTTCTTACTTTAATACATGATTTTCGTAATAGCTTAATTTAAAATGTAGGTATATGTTTGATAATTTGAAGATTTTTATTAAAATAACATTCAAATTTTATACTCTGATATGTTTTTTCGAAATAACTGAATCTAAAATGTATATTTTATTTTTGCAAATTTGAAGATAGTTAATTAAACTAAACTCATTTATTTATTATTGTGATAATCATATCTTTATTCTTTGCATTTGGCACATTCATTCGTAAGAAGCATCTCTTAGATGATATATATCCGATATATATCAATTGATATATATCATGCGAACCCTGATTATTTATCACTAGTCTGACATCCAACAATTAATTTCTTACTCTTCACATCACAAAATGTCCCATCTAGACAGTGAGGACTTCTGACTTTTAATACCATTTATTATCGTGCGGCATAAGACGCCGTGCTTTGATGATCATCGGTGTATTGACCAGACCAAAGAAGTTTTATATCGTCGCTCCGCTCCTCTATAGAACGCTAATACGTCAGTTTCAATATGAAACCGCGTGGACCAAGTTGAGGGGAAAATCTGAGGTGCGGGAAGGGGAAGCTTCATAACTGTTCGAATTTTTGAATCTAAGAATGTCATATGTTTGAATTACGACCAATCACCGCAAGATGTCAACTGTCTAAGGATTTAAATCGTCGAATAGCAATAGAGTATTTGTGGCGTTTCGCTAGTTTAAAGGAATACGGTACAAATCTAACTTTGAGAATATCAAAAAGTTGTTTCTTCTTACTCACCGCCGCCGCCTTCGGGTCATTTGCAAGTATAGTTTTCTTGTGGTTTTCTTTGAAGCTGTGCTGTTTGCTAGCTTAAAGGGCCCATGGATCCATTGTTTCAGGCTTTAGCAGAGTGCTTGATGAGTTAGTGCACTTGCAGCTAATTATTTTCGTTCGAACACAAATTATGAACGGCCGCGCTCCGCCATTGCAAAAAAGAGACAGTGGCGCTCCCTTGCGGCTACTTGTTAGTAGTTTCCGTCGCAGGACGGCAACATGGCGGCGGTTTAGCGGGTGATTTGAAATCTCAAAGTTTGTATGAAAACCCAACATTCCCCCCACCGAAATCCACCTGGATTTCACAGTTACGAGAGCTTATAAAAGTGGACTGTATTTTATATAAATTATATACTCACATAAACAAAAGGCTAAGTTATTACAATTTTAAAAGTTTATGTGAGAAAAAGACTAAAATTATTAATTTTTAAGCAGAGTCCTGCTCCGCTGGGAGAGGACTGAGTTTAACTACTGGACGTATAAACTCTTTATCTTTTGTTCGCACAGTGACCACACGCACTGCGCCATCTGGTCCAGGATGTACTTTTAATACCCTAGCGAGACTCCACTGCAAGGGAGGAGTATCCGCGTGTAAAAGCACAAGATCACCCACTTTGATATTTTGTGAATTCCTACACCACTTGTCACGTTTTTGAAGAGTGTGGAGGTAATCTTGTCTCCAGAGTTTCCAAAAGAGTTGTGCTACTTGTTGTACAGCCTGCCACCGATTTAGTCGGTTAGGGTGTAAATCCGTCAAGTCATACTCCGGGACACTAAGAATGTCACGACCTATTAGGAAATGCGAAGGCGTAAGAACCTCGAATTCGCTAGGATCGTTAGACAGAGCACAGAGTGGGCGTGAGTTAAGCACCGCCTCTACTCTTGCGAACAAGGTGGTAAGTTCTTCAAACGACAGTACTCGGTTACCCACTGCTCGTTTTATGTGGACTTTAGCCGATTTGACAGCTGCTTCGTAAAGTCCTCCGAAGTGACTTCCCGCGGGTGGATTATGTTTCCATTCTACTTGTCGCGATGTCAAACTAGTAGTCAGTTTGCCCTGGTTATGATTTAGAAATTCGGTTATTTCTTTAAGTTGTTTGCCCGCAGCGACAAAGTTTGTGCCGTTGTCGGACACTAAAAGTTTACACAGACCTCTCCTAGCTGTAAATCGGTCGAATGTCGCCAAGAAGCACTCGGTACTTAATGAAGATAGAACTTCTAAGTGCACAGCTCGTACTGCACAGCACACGAAAACGCAAAGGTACGATTTCGAAGATGGTGCATTCCTACGTTTCGACTCTTTAGTTAGAAAGGGTCCGCCTATGTCAACGCCTACCGTATGAAATACGTGAACGTCTTGCGTGCGGAATTTAGGTAACTCTCCCATAAGGGGTTGACGCTGGGAAGGAGATACTTTAAAGCACGGTATACACTTCAGAGTTCGCGATCGTATGGCACTTCGTGCTGATATGATCCAGTACTTCTGGGAAATGATGCCTTGCAGGGTACGTGGGCCAACATGCAGATGCAGCTTATGAAAGTGATCGACCAGAATATCAGTGAAGTGAGACTTCTTAGGTAGAAGAAACGGATGCTTCTTATCAAAAGTCAGGGTGGACTGCGACAGTCTACCCCCCACCCTGAGAAAACCAAGGGGATCTAGAAAGGGGTTAAGCTTGCGCAACGACTGACTGCAGGGGTTACCTTTGGACAGAGCTACGAGGTCGTCCGAAAAGTAGTGACTTTGAATTGCTTTTATAATAACATCATGCGCTTTTCTAGTTTCGATGACTGTGAGAGATCTACGCTCTTGAGGTTTAGATCTTGCGTTGTGGATGAACAGAAGACATCGAGCGACAACATTCACCACCTTACTGAAGCTTGAACAGCGTTCAGTTAGTTCGACAATAGGATTAGATTCAACGCTATCAGTTGACATCAGAACTGTAGCTGTTTTAAGCTCAGGTGGAGATTCATCCCGAAACTCATCGATAGTCCTTACCGGCCACTGAGAGCGATCCTGCGTAAGCCATTGCGGACCATGCAGCCACTCAGGCATCGCCAGTAACGCAGAGGGTAACGCTCCGCGAGAACAGACATCTGCTGGGTTGCATGCGCCGCTAACATGATGCCAGCACTCTATAGGTTCCATGTCTGCGATGGACTCTACGCGATTAGCGACGAAGGTTTTAAGCATATAGCTTGGTGTGTTCAGCCACGCCAACACTACAGACGCATCAGTGAACATCAACGTCTCGTTGATCTGAAGTCGACTAGTTAGAATGGACTTGACATATGAGACCAACTTGGTAAGAAGATGAGCAGCCAGAAGCTCCAACCGAGGGATGGTAACTGTTTTCAAGGGCGCTACTTTGGACTTTGATATGAGAAGGCTAACTTTGCTCTCACCTTTCTCATTTTCAGTGCGCAAATACACGACTGCTGCATATCCGAGTTGCGACGCGTCGCAGAAACCTAGAAGCTGACAGTAGGTAAAACCAGCGACGGTCACGTGACGTTCGTGCTGAATATTGGAAAGTAATGGCAATTCTTCAATATATGTTTTCCACTGTGTTTCCAGATCCGCAGGCAAACTCTGATCCCAATCGAGTTTCAGGGCCCAAAGTTTCTGCATGAAACACTTGGCGAAGAATATGCATGGAGCGACGAATCCGAGTGGATCGAACTGACGTCCTATCTGTGACAAGACAGTTCGTTTCGTGACTACAGGATTAGCCTGTGAAGTGGTGAATGAGAATGCATCGGAAGCTGGCAGCCACTGAAGGCCGAGAACCTTAATGGTCAGATTGGCATCATCGTCGAACTGGACAGGCAACTCGCGATAATCCTGAGGCAGCTGCTCGAGTACCTGTGGACAATTGCTGGACCACTTTCTTAGCAAGAACCCTCCGCTGGTTAACAACGACGTCAGCTCCTCCTGTAACTGAATAGCGCTCTCTACCGTCGGCATCGACCACAAGAAATCGTCCATAAAAAAAGCCTTTTTTAACACTTCTGCTGCCGCAGGGAACCGCTCCGCTTCATCGTCAGCCAGAGTGCGCAGGACTTTAATAGCTAGGTATGGACTAGTAGCCACCCCGTAGGTCACTGTGTTGAGTTCAAACACTTTGATCGGTTCGTCTTGTGAGCCACGCCATAGAATATGTTGATACGGTCGTTGGCTCTTATCAATCAATATTTGTCTGTAACATTTACAAATGTCTGCTGACAACCCGACAGGATGGATACGGAAGTTGATCAGGATTTCGTTAATGTCAGACTGTAGCTTAGGGCCGGGATACAGAACCGAATTCAATGAATTCCCATTCGACGTTGCACATGAGGCATCGAAGACAGCACGAAGCTTCGTGGTAGTGCTGGATGGACGCAAGATATAGAAATGGGGAATTATATTTTTCGACTCGACTGTACCTAGCTCACCGAGGCAAGTCATATGACCTAAGTTTACGTACTCAGTCATGAACTTATGATATTCTTGTTTGACGTCTGGAAATCTATCTAGCTTCGCCTCTAAATTTAGTAGTCGACGCTCAGCCTGTGGACGCGAAGCACCGAGTTCGAACCCAGGCTTGAATGGGTACTTAACTGTGTAGCGACCGGTGTCGTCTCGACTATGTTCCGCTTCAAAGAACTTGTCTACGTACAAGTCTTCAGAGGACTGAGGTACGTCACTTTGAACATTCTCTATTTCCCAGAACGAATTCATGATTTTATCGATACTCGCTTGTGTTACCAACAGAACAACAGCTGCCTGAGTAGGCGCATCAGTCATTGTCGCGTCGACTGTACCAGTTGAAGCCGAGTCGTCCTTGCGTTTGTCACGGTTAAAGGCGGCTTGGCCTGAAATCACGTGACCGAAGATTGAACTCATGGCTACTGGCATCCCGTGCTCACGCGGCAATACTTTTTGGCCGTCGTAGATGTATGGAAACACATCAGCGGCGAGTAACATATCGACTGGACCCGGTTTGTAGAATTGAGGATCCGCCAACTTTAGATTTTGATACATGTTAATGATGTCGTTTGACAAGGGGACTGTAGGTAAGTCGCCTGCTATGTTCGAAACGATTACCGCATCGGTTTTCAGAACGGGACCATCACTATCACGCGGCTTTATACTACAAGTCGCTAAGCCAAACTCTCTGACAGGGTTGCCACCTAAACCGACAGGTTCGAAGTTACATTTGCGTCGCGGCAGCCCTAAGCGCTTCGCACAGTCTTGAGTCAGATAGCCCGTCATGGCGCCGCTATCGATCACCGCACGTACGGGCTGGTACCTGCCCAAGCAGTCTGCGACGTGGATGACGGCGGTGCCGAGCAAAACCGTGGAATTGGTAGAGCATGTCAACGCGACAGGGTTTGAAGATGAGTTTGGTACCGATTCACTTGATTTGACTAAAGCCGAATCGATATGCAACATGTGGTGGTGCATGTTTTTGCAGATAGCACAACGCATTTTTGAAATACAGGCGTTTACGTCGTGGTTATCACGCAAGCAATTTTCACAAAGTTTAAGTTGTTTTATTTTTTGCATACGGAACTCTGGTGTGAGGTCACCGAACGCATGGCAGCGATAGATAGAATGAGGTTTGTTACAGACTGCACATTCCATCGATTTACGCGACTCACAACTACCCTTATCGGCCGTGTTCATAACAGCTGATGCCGCAAGGGAAGTTTTTTGAGAGTGATTTTTGTTTGAATAAGTTTGAGTTTTTGAACCAGTGTGCGTTTGACTTGTACTGGTTTTGTTCTGAGTGTACTTGAAACTGCCTACAGCTTTAGCCGGTTTACTCTCGGACATTTCCAAAACGCGCACATGATTTTCTACGAAACGTATGAGATCGTTAAACGTAGGTATTTCGCCTTGTTTTACAGTTTGTTCAAACTCGCGCCTACTAACACCGTCAAGGTTACGCAGTGATAAATAGAACAGAATGAAACCCGATAGGTCAGGGATATTCAGCTGTTGTAGCGCCTTAACACTTTCCTGATAAGTCTGTAAGAAAGTATTTAGACCAGAGACGGACTCAGTGTTCATCGGTTTAAAATTGAAAAGTTTATCGAGGTAGGTGGTAGCTAACGCGCGTTTGTTCTCATATCGCGACACCAGCTGACTCCATACGATGGGGTAGTTGTCAGCAGTGACTGGCATGGACTTCGCTATCGTCAAAGCGGGGCCACTGAGGGCTGACAACAAGTAGTAGAACTTTTCGACATCAGATATATCTTCATTTTTATGAATTAAACTGGTGAACGTATCTCTGAATGTAGGCCAGTTCTCGAGATTACTGTCAAAGGGAAATATTTCTAACTTGGGCAACCTTGGCCTTGCATTACTTTTTGACTCGCGGCTGCAGGTCTCAGACTTTACTGTTTTTTGATTCAGTGTTTGTTCGACGTGTCGAATTTTGTAATAAATCTCATCAAATGTCACTATATCACTATAACTTATCGGTATTTCGGGGTAATGATTTTTATTTAGCGTAAAAATAACACTAACCGCTTTTTCGTACGAAGTTTTTAGATTTGACAAGTCCTCTAGACGAGCATTGAACTCTGGAACTAACTCGGGATTAGTTAACACTTTTTTCGACAAATCGAACAAAGACTGTAGCCGAAGGAAAGTTACTTCTTTATTTGTTACATGGGGTGAAAGCAACAGCTCAAATTCTTCATTACTAATTTGTTCAGCCATTTTGTCGCCGCAACAGCTTTCGACTTGAACCAGATAGCGCAAACGCAAAGTCGACGTATTACGAACTTACAAAACACTCGGAACTAAACAATTATTACTCGTAAAACATTAAAATGCAAGCAACTGTGAACGTTGACTAGTAAAAACAACACAATTACGCACTTTTGAACAAGTTTTTTACGAAATTCTAACACCGTAGTACGCGGGGTCAATGACCTCCGGCTTACCACGTTTTTGCTTGAAAAACCACTTAAAACAAGTTTCTACTTAAAAATAACTGCACGAATCGATTATTTATGTTAGTTGAATAGTAAAAACCACACAAATACCAGGTACAGGTCTTTAGTTTCGAAAATATTATGTTGACTCTGAAAAATGGACGCTACGAAGTTACGGCGATTTATTAAAGTTTTTACTTGAAAGTTATAGACTCGTAACCGCAAAATCCGGGCCGATTGGACCAAAAATGTGGCGTTTCGCTAGTTTAAAGGAATACGGTACAAATCTAACTTTGAGAATATCAAAAAGTTGTTTCTTCTTACTCACCGCCGCCGCCTTCGGGTCATTTGCAAGTATAGTTTTCTTGTGGTTTTCTTTGAAGCTGTGCTGTTTGCTAGCTTAAAGGGCCCATGGATCCATTGTTTCAGGCTTTAGCAGAGTGCTTGATGAGTTAGTGCACTTGCAGCTAATTATTTTCGTTCGAACACAAATTATGAACGGCCGCGCTCCGCCATTGCAAAAAAGAGACAGTGGCGCTCCCTTGCGGCTACTTGTTAGTAGTTTCCGTCGCAGGACGGCAACATGGCGGCGGTTTAGCGGGTGATTTGAAATCTCAAAGTTTGTATGAAAACCCAACAGTATTTGAAAATGACAAAACTCAAAATACGACTGACATATCTAGTGATGGAGGTAATAGAAAGGATCACAAATATCGAAAATTCTTACGATAATTTTAAAATGAGAATAACAAAATAAATTAAGCATTTTGTTCCTTGTTAAATCTTAATACAGAAACAATACTAATACAAATTCACAAATATAATACAATAAAAATACATATTAAAACAAAAAATATATATTTTAAAAATAAAAATCAAACCGAATCATAGTTTCCAAAACATATCTATCTATAGCCAAGCTGGGCGGAAATGTTAGGAGAAAATTTTCCAGCTGTAGTGTCTGCTCATAGTCTTAATTCTCGTTTAATTTTTATTTGGGTTCCTTTGGAAACTGAAAATAATTAGAAGAAAAATAAGTCAATTACATTTCATGTCTGCTTTGGATAAAACTGTAAATATGCAGTCGGATATTTTTTGTTGCTAAACTTTTTGCTATATCTATCGAAAAGTCGATGAAGTGTTACATCACTACCATATGTTTTGCAACGAAGTTATTTAAATAAAAATTTATCAATATATGGCTTACTTCTGGTATGAAACCCCGCACATTTGATTTATTGAGATGTCCAGTGCGGTTTCCGCATCAGACAACGATGCAACTTGGCATTTTTACGATAAATTTACACACATTTTGTCCGATGTTACCTCGACCATTGACAGAAATAGACTGAAAGACGAAAATTGAACAAAAATGACATTTCAATTTAACTTGGCCATCTGCCCACCTTGCGGCGAGCGGCCGATGCCCTGTATTGCTAGTCTATAGGGGGGGGAGCGGGGTGCATGTCTGTGGACCAGACATTTGACCTATAATGCTTTTTCAACATTTCGTCGGCTCATATCGTAGAGATCTGATGTAATTTTATCTTCTATAAGCGCTATGTATTTGTGATCGCAGGGCTGCAAGGCGCGGCTGCTCACGCCGTCCGGCACCGGCCTGCCCGCGTACAACCCGTTCCTGCCGCCGCCGGCGCTCACGCAGGTGCTGCTCGTGGCGCGGCCGGCCCCCGCGCCCATACCGCTCAAATTCGTCATCACCTACACGAAGGACGAAGAAACGTATTCTGAAATGGGTGAGGTCGCCCAGTTACCGCTTGATGACATATAGTTATCGTACTTAAATATAAATATAGTAATTTATAAATGGGGTGTTTATAATCACTGAAACTTCTACTTCCTAGTCAGTCGGTTACTTGGGGACAGTTCCTTAGTTTCTTGACTAAAAGCAGAGACAACTAAAAGGAAAGTTTTCAGTGACGAAATGACACCCAATGTACTACAAAGCTTATTTATATTGCTGATTGTTCATTTTAATTATAATATTTTATTTATTTGGACAGTTTGTTTAGAAAATAGTGAATATTTTAACATAAATAGGCGGAAGCGTACTTACGCTCATATTTACTGAAATATCTGTTTAACAAAGATTATGTGATAGGCGAATATAATGTAAATGTCCGAAATTACAAAATTACGGTTTCGTTTTTGATATGATTATGTTGTTATGGAAAATTGGGCAGGATGATAGACGCAACTTTATAAAAAGTTTTATATTTAGCTAAATGTTAAGTCCAAATGTAAAAACGACAAATAAACAAGGATATAGTATTAATACATCTCTGGTTCTAGTCTAAAATTTTTGAATAGTTCAAAATACTTACGTATTTTATAGAACAATTACGTATTCGTCGGACGAATATACTATTTATTTATTTACTTGTCATTCTGTGTAATCGTTGCCTACAAAATAGTGTAATGTAATCACATTTATATTTTTTCACAAACAATTACCATGACATTCCAATTATGCTGTTTAGGATACATTATGCCAATTACTAGGGTAAGTTTGTCAGATCTGAAGAAAAAATAATTATAAAGCGAATGTTTGTTTATATTGATTTAAAATATTTCATGTTAATGTTTTTTTGTTCATTCCATATTGCTGAGCAATACACAATGTATGTAGTTATTTTTAAATTACTTAATATATAAAAATATATTGATTATCCGCCTATTATTTTAGCCCCATTATGTTTTAGGTAGAAGAACCAATCAAACAAGTTAAAATAACGAAGTTATGATTATATGTTTAATTCATAATAGTACTAAACATGCATTCTCTTATTTATTTAATACAAATATTTACATAGTAAATGCATAAAATCACCCATACAAGTTATTTACACTAAATATTACACTAAACAGCCTGATCTCTGAAGGCCAAAGCTGTTATCGGCTTCTGGTGGCCGCAGTACTCCCGCTCCAGGGTTCCCTTGTCGAGATTCCACAGTCGCGCGTAGCTGTCGGATGAGCCTACGAAAATAACATTCATCTCGTTATTTCGTTTTTTGGATAAAAACCAACGAAGTTGATAGGTACAAAGTTTGTGTTAACCTGCCCTAGTAGCATGGCGACATATGTCGCGCGCGACACGAGTTTCAAAAGCATGTTCTGTTCTAACGCTAAGCTAATGAAAAAGACAGCTGAGCTGTTATGAACGTTACAGACAGCCCGCTGTGCAGAGGCTGTCTCGAAACAGAGGAAACAGTCAGCCACGTGATCCTGGAATGCACTGGTCTGGCCGAACAACGGACAAAAATCCTTCAAGATGTAAGGTCGCTCCGAGAAGCCTGTGAATGTCCCAGGAGACTTCTGTGCTTCTGGAAGGAGCTGGGTTGGCTGGACTAGCCGACCTTGCCTACACGTATAAAGGCTTTGCCACACCAAAAGCAGGTCAGTAGCAGCGCGGTTTAAATGCGGGCCCGCGCATGTTGTAATACAAGAAATTATATGAAGTACGTCACACCCAATTTGAACGCGGGCCCGCGCTCAAACTGCCCTGCGCCGCGCCGCTCTGCAACTGCCGGACGACAAACCGGGCAGCTCGAGCGCGGGTCAGAAGCAGCGCAGGCGCGGCGCGGCGCAGTTTGATCGCGGGCCCGCGCTGCTGTATAACTATGGCAACCATGTTAGCATGCCACACCGGGGGCGGGGCGGTCGCAGTGCAGCGCAGCGCGGCGACGCGGTTACACAGCAGTTGTATTTTTTTACAACAGCTTGATGGATTTAAACGAAAAAAATATCGAATTAATGCGTGGGAACATAAATATTTTCGAGACAAATATTACAGAAATATAATATTCAAGTAAAATTTTCTTTTTCGACCTAGAGTCAAAAGCAGCAAAAATCCGTTTGACATCTTGCAGCCAACTAACCTCCACCCGTCAACGTCACACTGAACGCGGTTTTAACGCGGGCCCGCGTTAAAACCGCGTTGGAACTGCCATCTGCATTCAGTGTGCCGTCTCCTGCGCTGCTACTGACCTGCTCCGCGTCTGACCTGCTTTTGGTGTGGTTAAGCCTTAAAGGACCAAATCGAGTCTAAATACGGAAATAGGAGTCCAGTAAAATACAAATACAGCTGAGTTGTTTTCTCGCGTTTGCCGCGACAATCAGCTTTGTCTACGCCTCGTGCTACCCTTGCTGCATAAAGTTTAGAATAGATGGTCATAATCTAAATAAATAATAAAATAACTAAAAAACTAATATATTTACAAGGCTAGAAGTGACTGAAAGAAGGTCACTCTGACACATGTGAAGAGGTCACTCTGTCACCTGTGAAAAAGTCGGAAGATACGGGTCGAGCCGGCACGGGCTACGAGCTATCTGTATGCCTATGTACAGTGAGTCACCTGTGAAGAGGTAGCGCGAGTCCACGCTGAAGGCGCAGTCCCACACCCAGCGCTGGGACTCGTGGCGCAGCTCGCGCGCCGGCGCCCAGTCGGCCGTGCGCCACACGCGCGCCGAGCAGTCGCCCGCCGCCGTCACCAGCATGCTGCCGCACACACACACACACACACACCACCGGTCAGTGTTACCACCGCTTTTCCACAAAACTGCAGGTTCCCCATTATGTTGGGAAATATTGGAGATCCCGCTTCCATCTTGAGTAACATCATCACTTACCACCGGGTGACATAATGCCAAAGGCTCACCGAATGTGGATAAATAAAGAAAATGAAACAGGTGTTCTCGACTCGATCAATGGCTAACGGAAAATAAGCCATTTAACAATTTAATCGGTCGAGTAACTTTGTGTACTGAAGCATTACAAAATGCAATATCTGTAGGAAGTTAGTATATCTTCAACGGTAATGTAATTTTTGTTAATAACAACAAGTGGGGGCGTCAACACACTCACGTGGAGTCGTGGCTGAACCGGCAGCGCAGCGCGTACTTGCGGTGCGCGGGCAGGTGCTTGCGCGGCACGGGGCGGGGCGGCGCGCCCCCCAGCGCCCACACGTAGCAGTTGCCGCGGTTGTTCACCGCGCACATCAGCGCGCCGCGCGCGTCGATCGCGATGTCCTGGATCGACGCCTCCGCCTCTGGAATCTGACACACCCGACAAGTTAAATACAGATAGGCTATTTCCTAATGTTCTATCTTCTATTTTCTTTATAGTGTGTCACTGAACTCCTCCTAAACGGCTGGGCCGATTTAAATTCACAACTGGACCCGACAGGTGACGCTGCAGTCGGTTCCTACAATTTTCCGAGCAGGTCAGTCTGTCGGGTCCGCTAGTAGTACTAGAGCGCGACCGCCAAAACAAATGTGTCGGGTTTTCTTTGTTACTTCCTTGATACTGAAATTTTCTTAAAGTTTGCAAAGGCTCTGGAAAAAAGATTTTGAAAGATTTGCATTTAGTAGGCGCTAACTGTCAAATATTTAATGTCTCATGGCTCGATGCTTGCTTTAACACTTGCTAGCCATTTGCAACTTGTTCGCTGCACAGATTCAAAGAGTCATAAAACAATATCCATGTGAGTGTTTAATAAATCGCACTGCATCTGAAGCTTACTTACCAGCTGTTCATTTTGGTCAGTTCTCAAGTCCCACATGTGGATGATGCCGCTCTGGTCTCCGACCATGATCTGCGTCTGATCAGGGTGGAGGACCACTGCATTTACTGGTGCCTGGACCTGAAATTTTACTCATTGCGCTACGTTTACAATTTTAATACTTCTTAGAATTTTACTAGGGTTTTCATCACATCAGGTTGTATTTTCTTTCAACTTGTTAATGTCCTGGATTTCATACATGTTAATGATGGGTTGCCCTCAAAAAAAAATTTACCTAATTAATAAAAATATTAAAAAAAAAAATTCAAATATATTCTATTATACAGACACAACTCGTCGCCGACGCGACTAAAGGGCGAACCTCCATTCAAAATATGAATGAGGTTCGCCCTTTAGTCGCGTCGGCGACGAACTATGTTACATGCTTTTTGACAAACTACTTTTAGACGGAGAAGAATATTTGATGGTTTTTCATCAAAGTACCTTGAATATACGCTGACACTGGAATGGCCTGCCCCTGAAATGTAAAGAATAGCAAGTTGTATCAACGAAGGATCGGAACCGGTTATCAAATACCGGTTAATTTCGTTCGAATTTCGGTTAACGATTCCGTTCAGGTTAAACCCGGTTTCCAGCTTAACCGGTAAATTTGAATAAAATATCGGTTAATCAGGGAGCGGTTTTGTAACCGAAATAAGAACGAAATTAACTGGTTAAAATTAAAACCAAACTTAAGTCAAGTTCAGGCGCGTCGCGCGGGTGCCACTGCCCGAGTTTTCTGCTCACTTTCTCGCACGCTTTCAACTGATCGCACGCGGCAAACATACCTACAACGTCGCATATTCTTCAAATTAACCGGTTAATTCCGTTCGAACGAAAAAATATCGGTTCTAGTTAAACCGGTTATATATACCGGTTACATATATATTTAATATATATGTAAATATGTTTATTTAGTGTAAGTATATCAATAAATATATATGTGTATATCATTTATGTGTAATGGTATTTATTATTGTTATTTTTTTGTATATTTTTCTTATAGATTTATCTTTTTGCTGGTTTATTAGAACGATTATAGGTATTTTATATTTTCAATGCTCTGTCAGATCTCTTACTTTATTTGTACACGCCTTTACCCGTTTATATCCCATTCTCTCATACTTACTGGTTTGTTGGCAGAAAACTCTTACAGAGTTAAGCATACCATTTGTAATTACGTTTACAATCCTTGTATTTATCATGTATCAGTGTACAATAAACAATAAAATAAAATAAATAATAAAAATACCGGTAACCAAAACCTAAACGAAACCTTAACCACAATTATTTCGATATCGGGGTCAATGACTGAAACCGGTTTTTTCAAAAAACCGGTTTCCGAACCCTGGTATCAACTACCTCTTAATTAACCATAATCTATATTATATCTATATAAAAATAAATAAATAAACCACAAATTTTACTAATCTTAAGGACCATTTCTTGTCAGATTTCTCTATTGTTTTATATGGAACAAATGTTGTTTAATTCTTACCTTACATCCCATATCCGGGCTGTGCAGTCTTCACCACCTGTGTACATCCATTTACCATCTTCCTATTAAAAAATAACATTATCTATTTAAAAAAGGTTTACAAAACCAAGTGAAAGGCTATTTGTATATTTGGAGATGTTCAGATCTTTTTAAAAATTACTTTCTCAGAAGTTTAATTTTGAATTTTCATAGACAATCCTTATTTTCCCCTAGTCTTCACTTCTACCTCTATCAGTACTCCTTTTACCTGGAAGCCCACTCTGGAGACATTTTTAGTGACTCCCTCGAAGTGGTGCACAGGGTCAGGATTGGCGCTGGCAAGATCATACAGCCGGATCTGCTGGTAGCCACATGCGGCCACCATCTGCCCATTTGGTGTGATTTCTAGTCCATTCACTTGCTGTGGGAGTAGCAAATATGAATAATTAGGAAATGCATATAATATTAATCCCATTACAGAACCCATAATGGCTGTACAAGTTCATGTTAGAGTGGACGACACGCCACTCTTGAGACGACCCCTGAGATAGATAATAGATGAATCAATGTTATTTTGATGATGAAGACTGTGCCCTGTCTTTAAGAGATCTTGTACTAGAGATTTTAGCTTTTAATTTCGTTTCATTGATAATAGGTTTAGGTACCGATTCAGGATGCTGCATTGTGCGAAGACAAACTCCGCTGTGGGCCTGCCACAGCTTGATGGTGTGGTCGTAGCCGCCGGTGACGAGCACCACCTGGCTGCCGCCGCCAGCTGCGCCGTCTCCCGACATTTCGCTGTGCACCTGCAAAAGATTATAACGAGAACGTAACGTTGGTTTATGATGGAAAGGTTGCATAAAAAAAAACTTATCAGATTTATAATATAAAGATTGCAATAATGTGTAATGTATTTACGGTAAAAAATTGAACAAAACTACAAAACGAATCTTACTTTTCTAAAAAGATTTTTTGATTTGTTTGTTTATATTTTAAGATTTTTTTTTTTTTTTTGTTTGGTTCTTTCCTTGCTTTTGCAAGGAAAAGGCAAAGGCTTCTCTGGCCATACAGCCTATTCTTACGTAGTTTGCTCTTCTCTAAATATTTTCCTATTTCATTTGAGTTCTCATTTATCAATTTCTGTCGTTTTTAACTTTTTCTCTATTCTTCAACAAAATGATAGCACTTTTGATGAAGATTTCATGGACTTCTTGAGAGCACTCGAAACACAGTCTACACACTTTTATTTCATTATCCTACATATTAGACACTTAAATGGCACTTTATTGAACAATACACTATCAATATTATGCATTAAAAACCACGATATCTATTTTTTCGGATAATAAAACAAAAATGACAAACTCTTGCCGCGAGTTCCCGCCAAAAAGTCCTTATATTTTAAGATGGGTCCCTATAATGCCCGACCCGGGAATGCACGTACAAGGAATGTCCGACACTATAATGGCCGGGCGATAACTGAAGTCATGTACTTGAGTTCCCAGGGTGGGCATTCCTGGCCGAGCATTCCTGGTTGTGCATTGTCAGCACGGACTGATATTGCGCGGCTTATAATACGCGGCCAGGAATGCCCGGCCTGATAATTGAAAGCCAATGTACTTGTATTATCATGCTGAACATTATTGGCCGAGCATTACAGGTCGGCAATTCCTGACACGGACTGGTATTGTACGGCCTGGGAATGCTCACCCTGATAATCCAAGACCACTTCCTATTGGCTAGAGAACTCGACGCTCATTGGTCAATAATTCACGTGCTGTTTATGGTTTAGTCAATGTCAGAGCCTCGTTTACATATGAATAAATACTCACAAGTAGCGAGTGACTAGGGTTAGTGCTAGGTGTTATTGGTAAAAAGTGTTCTTAATAGGGAATTTTCAGATGACGTATGTCATACCGTTCATAAGATTCTCATTAGATGGCGTTTCTTAGCTTTGGCAATGTATTATAGGCTGCCTCACGGGCTACCTATTGCCTACATTAAGGCTGCTTGGACATACAGCCTTGTCTTGAGGGATTTTTCTTTGGCAGGATTTTACTTTTTTGGATCCGGCCGGGTATCCGATAATTTAGTGCCGGATAATTTAGTGAATAGAAACAATAAAAAATATATAATATAATTGGAAGAAAATTTTTAAGCAAATTAAAGAAAGATTAACTGAATAATTAAAATTTTTAAAACGGTAAATACTGCTGGAAGAAAACAAGTTTTTTTGTCCGATTGGCATCAAGGCGACTCTTTTAGAGTTCTGTACCATAAAAGGAAAAAAGGATCATTCGTGGGTCTGTCTGTCCGTCCATCTCTGTCATAGCCAATTTGCTGTGAATCTATTAGGTCGATTGAATAAATTGAAACTTAGTACACAATATACAGTGTGAGTCTTTATAAAGTGCACATATTAAAGGTGGTGAAAAGGACCCAATTTTATCGCCCAGAAAAATATTTAAAAAGTATAAAAAAGTGAAAAAAATAAGGACGTTCATTTTTTAAAGTAGCATCGTTGTCCCGAAGTAAACAAAATTTTGTAACTTTTAAATTAAGTAGGCTAGAATTTTAAAACAAAAAATAGAGAAAGTAATAGATGGCCGTGCCACTGAAAAAAAAATATACAAAAAATAAACACCATCAATGAAATATAAGCATTTACATCACGGCGGAAAAGATATCGATTAAAGATTTAATAAAAAAAAAAATTTTTTTTGGACTTTTCATACAAACTTGGTTGCGCCAGCTGATCGATTTGTATAAAAAGTCCAAAAAAAATTTTGTGATTTCAACAAAGTTGTAGAACAAAAATTGTTCAGTTTGATGGGTAAAAGCCAACCTTGAAGTATTGTCACACACTTCTATTACACCCTGTATATTCCATATTGATACCGTTGTCCCTATATTTTTTTGTTATTATATTGATGTTGTAAGTAATTTATTGAAAATAAATGTGTGATAAAATATACATTACAAAAATGGCTCATACATTAAATATTAGCAAAATTTTAAAGTCATTGTTTATAAATAAAGGATTATTTGTTGTTTTGATCAAGTTATGTGATGATTATGAAGATATTTACATATTGTTTTGAAATTCCATTTTAGTTGAAATCTAATTATCTAGTTTTTAATATGTCCTTGAGGAAATTATTATCAGTTTCACCTGCTACTTACCACTATTCAGATATTTCAAAATGTAGGTACAAAATAATCTGTTAAAATCTCCATAATCGTCACGTATTTTATCAAAATAAAAAAGAAACCGTGTAAATATATTCCAAATTGATACCGTTGTCCCTATATTTTTTTGTTAGTATATTGATATTGTAAGTAATTTATTGAAAATAAATGTGTGATAAAATATACATTACAAAAATGGCTAATACATTAAATATTAGCAAAATCTCAAAGTCACTGTTTATAAATAAAGGATTGTTTGTTGTTTTTATCAAAATATGTGATGATTGTTTGTTTGTGATTATGAAGATTTCTACAGATCGTTTTGAACTGCCATTTTATTTATCTAGTTACGCCTTCACTGGTACTGCTGATGTGCTGTTCTTGGAATATTTCCGAAAGACTATAATTATATCGCAGTCTTTTTAAAGACAGACGTTAATATAAAATGACAGACTTTTACAATATACATTTTTAATGAAGACAAGGCTGTATGGACACAGAAGCCTTTACGTCATTCCAAGGGTGCACTCTGACAGCAACCGTTTTGTACCTTCTCTTTCACACTTAAGTGATTTATATTTTGCTATCCTGTTGTCAAAGTGAACGGATGCTGTCAGATCGTACCCTCGGAACGCACACCACAAGTCTTTCGTTTGTCAACCCTTGACTATTAGGTCACACATAGGGTTACCAGATGAAAAAATTAAAAGACCGGAGAAAAGGCCTGATTTCTATGGAAAAGTCCTGAGATTTTATTTTATATTTTTTTCTATCATGGGAGCTTAATGGTCGAAAGAAACAAACCGACTAAACGTGTCTTCAGTTCGAGCTATACTTTTAGTTCAATGTAATTTGAAGAGTTTAACTTGTGAGGCATTTCATAAATCAATAATCAAAGATAAAAACCTACTTAAAAAAGTTTGTTCAAATATTAAATACGATAAAACTGATTAAGTAGATAAATAAGTATAGATTTTAACTGCAACTGTTACCAAAAGAAGATTATTTTTAGTATGTTTTACTTGGATAAATAAGTATTGATTTGAACTGTTCAATTGTTACCAAAAGGAGATTATTTTTAGTTTGTTTTACTTGGATAAATAAGTATAGATTTTAACTGCAATTGTTACCAAAAGAACATTATTTTTAGTTGGTTTAACTTTTAATCAAAGAGATCTTTAAAATGTAACCTGTGTTTAATTGAAAATCCTGAGATATCACGAGATTTGCGAAATCCGGCCGCAAAAGTCGAAAAATCCAGAAATCTCAGGACAAATCCTGAGATATGGTAACCCTAGTCACACATCGGTCACACAGGGGGGGTGAGCTCGCCTTCAGAGAGCGGCAGGGAGTGTCCATACTGTATAATATCCATATACTGTGGCTATAAGCGATTAAACAATGGTATTCCAGATACGCTATTTTTTATACTGTTGCTCTCAATGCTAGTTTTAGAATTTCTTATTCATAGTTTTGTCTATTCTTTTTATTTCTGTGGTACGGCCATCTACTGCCAGTCTTCACTTTTTGTTTTAACATTCTAGCTTGCTTAATTTAAGAATTACAACGTTTTGTTTTTTTGGGAACAGCAGATTTTATTTAAAAAAAAATAAACGTCCACAATTTTTGTTTTACTTTTTTGTTTTAATATTTTTCTGGGCGATAAAATTGGGTCTTATTTCATCCTCTTTCATATGTGAACTTTCAAGACTAACACTGTATAGATTAACCCAAACAAGGATGTGTAACATAAATAAATTCTGAGGGCGGGCGGTTTATCGATCAAAGATTTATGGAAATGAAAGAACTTCATAAACCCTATAATATATTTTTTTTAACTTATCCAACAACATGAAGTAGGTAATCAGCTGATACATTTTGGAAAGTCATATTGTAAATGAATATATCCTTGAGGAAATTATTCTCAGTTTCATCTGCTACTTACCACTACGAGGAGGGATCAAAAAGTAGTGAGAATGAGATAGAATATAATGAATATTGATATCTTAATAATTTATTTTTCTACATAGTCTCCGAGTCTCTCTACACACCGAGTCCAGCACTTTTCCAAGGCTTTAATCCCTTTAAAAAAAAAGTTTTGTCTTGGTCCTGCAAAAAGCTCTCCACTGCATCCATCACCTCGTTATCGTACCTGTTTCCCCTTAAGTATTCTTTCAATTTGGGGAACAGATAAAAATCGCTAGGCGCCAGATCTGGTGAATAAGGGGGGTGGTCAACCAATTCGAAGCCAGCTTGTTGAATGGTAGCCATCGCAACTGCCGAGCTGTGCGCGGGTGCGTTGTCGTGATGAAACAGCACGCCCTTTCGAAGTTTCCCCTCTCCTTTTCTCTTTGATGGTATTCCTCAAATTGGGAATTAATGCTGCATAATATTGGCCTGTAATAGTGGTTTCACGCTCCAGGTAATCAATCAACATCATCATCATCATCATCTGTTCCATGCCGGTTTCGGCAACGGCGACTGCTCCTTTTAGTTATGAGGGCTTCGCAGATTTGCCCTCAAGTGGGCCCTCAAGTGGCTACAATAGCCAATCTTGTTGACGAACGTGCGGGCACAATCACCGCACGTTAGGACCCCATTGACATAGTTGTAACTGAGATTAGCAGGGGTCCTAGCTTTTAAAGCATCTCGCTTCTTGTCCAGATCGGACCTTCGCTGCTCTTCAAAAGCTTGTACATTTTGCTGCACTAATGTCCTCCAATCAGGACGTTGAATGGCTTGTCTCTCCCAATCTGAAGGCACGATGTTACATCTCACCATGTGTCTTTTCTGAACATCCTTGAAGCGAAGGAACTGCCCGCCTTGTTTCCGCTTGCCGTTCTAGAGCTCAGAGAAGAAAATACGCTTTTCCACTCTTTCTTCCGGCATTCGTAACACGTGTCCGCACCAACGCAGTTGCCGTCGCATCAGGTAAGCCTCTATTCCGCAGACGTTGGCCTGACGTAGTACATCGGTGTTCCTCACACGGTTAGACCATTTGATGTTCATTACATCTCGGAGGCACCTGAGATGGAATCTATCTAAAATGCGTATGTGTTTTCGGTACAAAACCCATGTCTCGGACGCATAGAGCAAATTGGGGAGTACAATTGCCATGTAAAGCGAGATCTTTGTTGCCAACTTGAGATCGTGTGAGCGAAACACCTTAGATCGAAGTCTACCAAAAGCTGCAGCAGCAGCTCCTATTCTCAGGTTAATCTCACTCTCCAGATCGCATTTGCTTCAAAGAGTGCTGCCCAGATATTTGAACCTCTCGACCTGTTTTAGTACATTGTCCCCGAGATGTATGTGTAGAGGCTGCTGAGTACCTTGAAATTCCATTGCTAATACTTCGGTCTTACTTGCACTGATTTTGAGACCAAACTGATGGCAGGATTCATTAAGGCTTGTCATAAGATCTTGAAGTTCATCTGGTGAGTTGGTCACGAAGCACAAATCGTTGGCATACATAATTTCAGTGATCATTGCATACGACACTTTATTGCGGGCCTTTAGTCTTTCCAGGTTAAAAATACTCCCATCCATACGGAAACGAATACGGATGCCTTTTGGGGCCTGTTTTAAGGTTTCCCTGATGACGGCAGCGAAGTACAGCGCAAAGAGAGTTGGAGCAAGGACACAGCCTTGTTTTACGCCGCACGTCACATTAAAAGATTCTGATTTTTCACCGTTGACAGTGACACAGCAGGACATGGCATCATGCAGGAGACGAACAAGGCGCACAAATTTTTTCGGGCATCCAGACTTTTCTAAAACCGTCCATAATGCTTCACGAGGCACGCTGTCAAAAGCCTTTTCCAAGTCTACGAAACATAGGTACAATCAACAATATTCCTTCTGAGTCCCAAAATATTGAGGCCATAACCTTGCCAGCCGATGCCACGGCACGAAACTTCTTCGGGGTCGGTGATGATGGCCGTTTCCATTGTGAAGATTGCTGTTTTGTCTCGGGATCAAAATGATGGACCCATATTTCGTCCATTGTTACAAAACGAGACTAAAAGTTTTCAGAATCTTCTTGAAACTTGTCCAACAATCTCTTCGAAATGTCAAGTCGATTTTGTTTCTGACTGTCCGTTAACATTCTCGGCACCCATCTTGCGGAGACTTTTCTCATATTCAAAGATAGTTTCAATATGGATTGAATACTTCCATATGAAATGCCCCTTTCTTGAACTAAGTAACGGATGGTAACTCTTCGATCGCTCAATACAATTTTCTCGACTTTAACAACATTTTCTTGGGTGACTGACGTCAATGGGCGGCCGCAACGATGTTCGTCTTCCGTGCTCGTTCTCCCTACTCGAAATTGAGAAGCCCACCTTGCGACAGTGGAATACGACGGAGCAGACTCTCCTAATGTTGCCTCCAAATCGCAGTGAATCTCTTGCGTCGTTAACTTTTTTAAACAGAGGTATTTAATAACGGCTCGCACTTCGTTTTTCTCCATTTTCGAGAACACGTTCTGACACGAAGCAAACAAATGACTACATTCAAAAAAAAACAAAAGTAGATCGAAAACTTTTTCTTTATTAATATTACAAATATCTGAGCTATGCTTGAGTAGTATACCAAGGAGTATATATATCGTTCTCACTACTTTTTGATCACTCCTCGTATTTAGGTATTTCGAAATGTAGGTACAAAAGAATCAGTTAAAATCTCCATAATCGTCACGTATTTTGTCCAAATAAAAAAACCGGCCAAGTGCGAGTCGGACTCGCGCACCGAGGGTTCCGTATAAATTAATAATCACACGTGTCTTGAACACTATATCAAATTTTCAAGCCTGCAATCCCTTGAAGCTGTGAAAAAATCAAATTCCTATGCAAATTTTTTCACAGCTTCAAGAGATTGCAGGCCTGAGTGTTTGATATAAATTTCAACTTGATACATCTACGCGTTCCTGAGAAAAAGGGTCTTGACAGACAGACAGACGGACGGACAACAAAGTGATCCTATAAGGGTTCCTTTTTTCCTTCTGAGGTACGGAACCCTAAAAAAAACCGTGTAAATATTTTCCATATTGATACCGTTTTCTCTATATTTTTTTTGTATTTTCAAAAAGCCATTGATATTGTAAGTAATTTATTGAAAACAAATGTGTGATAAAATATACATTACAAAAATGCCTAATACATTAAATATTAGCAAAATCTGAAAGTTATTGTTTATAAATAAAGGATTGTTTATTATTTTTATCAAAATATGAGATGATTATGAAGATGTTTACAGATTGTTTTGAAATGCCATTTTATTTATCTAGTTACGCCTTCACTGGTGCTGCAGATGTGCTGTTCTTAGAATATTTCCAAAAGACTACAATTATATCGCAGTCTTTTTGACAGACGTGAATACAAAATGACAGACTTTTAGAATATACATTTTAAATGAAGACAAGGCTGTATGTACATAGAAGCCGTTTAACTCGTGGATTTCGCTGTGGACCATGTATGTATACACATTTTATATTATTACTATTTTTATTATTAATTTTGTACATGGTTGTTTGAATTCCCAAATAAATAAAAATAAGCCTTTACGTCGTTCCAAGGTTGCACTCTGTCAGCAATCGTTTTGTACCTTCTCTTTCACACTTAAGCGATTTATATTATGCTATCCTGTTGTCAAAATGAACGGTTGCGGTCATACCGTACTCTCGGAACGCACACCTGAAATAAATGTCTTTAGTTTGCCAACCGTGTGCCAACCCTTGACTATTAGGTCACACATCGGTCACACAGGGGGAGTGAGGTCACCTTCAGAGAGCGGCAGGGAGTGTCCATACTGTATAAATATCCTTATACTGTGGTACCAACCATGGGGATTCCCCGTCCCCAAGCAGATTCCGCATTTTTATTTTTATATTTGGCTTTGGCAGCCTTGGCAGGTTGTAAAATGAGCCATTTGCAAAATGCCGTAGATTTTGCTACGCCAATGGATTAGCTGCTGTAGGCCGTAGATTTCCTTTGAATGTCATCCAATTTCCGTAAAACAGGGTAATTCCGTAGCAATGGCAACCCTGATGAATGTGCTTGGCGCGCGGGCTGCATGCCGGGCTGCCTCTCGGGCTGCCCAGTGCCCGTCGGGCTGTCTGCCACGCATGTAAACGCACCATTACGAATTAAGTGATTACACATTGTACCATTGAACAAATTTTCTTTTTTCGAAGTATAGAACCGGTTTTTAGGGTTCCGTTGTCAACAAAGAACCCTTATAGTTTCGCCATGTCGTGTCTGTCTGTCCGCGGCTTAGCTCATTGTCAGATACTATTCATACTAGATATTTTTTTTCTTTTTTTCTTTTTTTATGTGATAGGTGGCACACGAGCAGACGGATCACCTGATGGTAAGCGATTACCATCAATTTTTAATATAAAAATCCACCATAAGGCTTATTTAGTCGAAGAGTCCACCCTTAGATGTTCCAGACGCAAAGGTGCCCATCACGCTTGCAGTATTTCCACGCTCAATAGCGATGGACAACCTTTGCATTAGAAAGGCCCCAGATAAAACTTTTAACACAAATGACTCATAATATCAGAGGTAAAATATCAGCCTCTATAGGTTTTTCGTCTATAGCAGTGAGTTCTGTCGTACGAAGTTTTCTCGTTTGGAGTAGCTACTAAAGCAGTTTTGTGTCCTATACCAATATTACTACACAGTGAAAACATATTTTAATTTGAAAAAAAAAAAAATGAAATGTAGGTCTCCTTGATGTCGTTATCTAGTGGCCTTTGCGATTTTTTCGCTGCTCATAAAAAAGAGTTCAACGTGTGACACACGATACATAATATTTTTACTAAATGCGAACGAATGTTTTCTGAAGCGGGTAATGTCTATGAAGAAATAAAAAACGGTTGGAGCTATTAACAAAATATTGCCCTAACCCAAACATCCAACTTTTTCCAGTGGTTTTGGCGATACAGTACCGGACAGTCATGCACAACACACACACACATACACAGTATTTTTTTGTTTTCTAGTTTTTTGGGCTCTATTAGTGCAAGACAATCGATCGCCATCAAAATCTCTAGTTAGATTTACAATACAATACAATACAATCCATTTATTCAGTAAACAGCACAGCACAAACACTTAACATATACAGAAAAATAACGATAAAAACAATTAAAATACAATTTAAGTAACACACAAACACTTAAAATACAAGGAAACAAAGGATTACATACAATTTTAAATAGTTACCTCATCTTAATCTCAGATGACAAAACCGTGCTGCTTACCGAACCGGCTCCGACTCAGCATAATGCTGAAGGTGACCTACCTACAGCGCTGTTATTCTGTCGGCACCGATACAGTTGTCGTGCGCGCCTACATGAAGTAATTAAGAAGAGTGATAAATAACAGTATGCAAGATAAAATAAAATAAATAAAATACAGTGATCTAACATACATACAAAGGTGTCAATTATATGAGTACAAAAGAAAAAAAAAGAAATAAATAAATAAACCCATAATAAATAAATAAAAGATTTTTTACCATGACAGTACTTCCTTACTCCTTCATAGCTCGCTAATGCTCGCTCCTCAGTCGCTCTTTTTTACTTTCAAAAAGAACAAGTTGTTAGAGAGTCCTTGTATTCCTGCATTTTAACTTGCCTGTGCTAATTTCAAATATGTCTTAATTGTTGAATCCTTTATAATGTTGTTGTATTCTGAAATTTATGAACAAAGCTTCCACTGCATATATGAATATGATGGTCGTAGATTGTTTGTTAATCATTGTAAATAATAATAGTTCAATTTTAAAATACTTTTCTCTACATAAATTATAGTTCCCTTTGTTTTTTTTTAATAAAAGCTCATTACTTTATTTAATAAACAGGCTTGTTTTCGTTATATTATCTCTCAAATTATATTACTTTATTTGAACCGAGTACTCGTCATTTGAACCGAGTAATTCGACCGAGTAAGAGTATCAATAAAAGTGCCGAGTACGCCGAGTACCGAGTAGAAAACGAGTACTCGGCGCATCTCTAGTTTTTAGTGTATCTTTGTTCAGTATTTATATAAAGTTAACTAAAGGACATTGACCAGGTCTGGACCAAGTGCTGCCCAGAATAAACACATAGAAACCTAAAAACCTTTTTTCTCTTGACTCCTCGGACAGATTTTAAAGCGCTTCGGGTTACAGAATAGTGTTAACCTGAGGAACAAAATACACTATGTGTTCATTCTGGGCAGCACTTGGTCCAACTTCCATATATAGATGGTCAGTGTCCTTTCTATTATTTCAGTCTAACTTCAACTTTCTAAGTCTCTTAGTTGCGGAGATTTAGCTAGTCAAAGTTGACCATTTTTTTAAATAAAAGGTGAAAATTTGTCGGTAGGTCAGCTCATTTTCCAAGAAACGAACTGACTAAAGTATCATGGCTTCGAATAAATATACAGTAAACTAATAACGCGAAATCGGAGTAACTTGTTGTGTGCGTGTGTATAGTAAATTATGAGGAGTGAGTGAAATGTGCTTATGTAAGTGAAATGGTATTGAGCTGTGTGATCGAAACTGGTTTGAAGAAACAGAACATGATTTCTTATACATGTTGTTGCTTTTGTTGAGATAAGTTTATATAATTATTAAAAATATATATGTATTAATATAATATGAAACCTTTTTATTTTTATTGTTTGCTATATTTTTTATCTTTTATGTACTAATATATAAATTATACATACGTTAATACTTTTTCAATTCTAGACTGTTCAAGAAAGTATAGTTTTAATTTATATTTAATGTTCTTGGGTGTTAATTCTTCTTTTAGTTTCGTGGGGAGATTATTAATTAATGTTGGTATAATAAATTTTAATAAGCGTTTTTCATATACATTGTTATATCTTGGTATAATTAGTACTGAGTTTGTTACACTCCTGGTGGTCTCAGTGTGTTTTGTCACATTTTGAATTTCTATATTAAAAAACTGTTCAATTAATAGGTTGTATTTGATTTTATCAAGAATTAGAATAACATCGCAGTATGAAAATTGATGATAATAATTGTTTTGATGTCTTTGTTTTATTTTATGAGGCACAATTTTTTTAAAGATTCGGAGTTGTAGTTGATAGATTTGGTTTAGATCCGTTTTATAAGAGAGACCGTAACTACTGAGACCGTACGTTATGATCGATTCGCCAAGCGCTTTGTACAGGCACAAGAGATTGCTATAGGGTACCTTATGTTTTATTAGTACAAACTTTGCCAGTAGTGCTCGCAGTTTATCACATATGAGGTTTATGTGATTTTTCCATGAGAAGCGATCGTCTATGATTAGGCCTAAGTATGTGTGCTTACTTAACATTTCAATCTCCTCACAGTTACAAGGGTGTTTGTTAGTAGAGGTCGTATGTAAGCATGTGAGGCTGTGGGCTATTAGTCTTATTTGCTGAAATGAGCGGTTTTGACTAGTGCTTACGTACATCATCTTAGTTTTGCTGGCGTTCAGAACTAAACCTGAATCATGAGACCATTTGCATATTGTGGTGAAGTCTACCTGAAGTCTTTCTAAGGCAACTGTGATATTTTTATCGGCAGAAAGGAGGCATGTGTCATCGGCAAATTGATATATTTCACAGTTATGGATAATATTTGTCAGGTTATTAACGTATGTTAGGTAATGCAGCGGACCAAGGACTGATCCTTGTGCTGTACCTTCAGTTACTTCGACTTCATTACTAAGGGAATCTGCAACTTTTACGAAAAAGGTTCTGTTAGTTAGGTAGTCTTTACACCACTCTAGCAGGGGTCCTCGTATACCACAGTCATCTAGCCTTTCTATAAGATCATTATGCCTTAATGTGTCGAAAGCCTTGCTGTAGTCTATGAAAACTATCAGTACATGATTTTTGTTATTGATGTGTTCGTTGATTTTATCAGTTATTCTAGACAGAAGTTGTGTGGTGTTTTTATGAGGCTGAAAACCGTATTGTTTTTCTGTTAGAATTTTATGAGAGTCATAGTAGTTATATATTTGTTTGCAGATGTACTTTTCAATAATTTTATCAATTACCGGAAGAATTGTGATGGGCCGATAGTTTTCATAGACCTGGCGACTACCTTTTTTATAAATGGGTCTAACGATTCCTGATTTAAGAGCCTTGGGATATATACCTTTACTTACACTTGCATTTATTAATTTAGCTATAACTGGTGCTAACTTCTCACATAACAAGACTATATCTATTGTTCTTATTCTGTCTATACCAGGTCCCTTGTTCTTGTCAATACATTTAATTATTTGGTGTATTTTATTTGCGTTTGCTTTTTGAAACCTCTTTGAGTGATTACATGGGGTTTTGTATTCAGATTTATTTAATAGTGAATTTTTGCAAGTTGATATAATGTTCTTTACGTTATTCACAAAGCTTCTGGCAAAATTCTGAGCTATACGAGTATCTGTTGTAGTAACTTTTGTACTCTCTAATGCGTTCAATATAATATTATCCAGTGATGATTTTAGTCTGCCTGTAATTCTGTTTAATATCTGCCATAGCTGTTTAGGATTTTTTTCGTTTTTTATTATTTCGTTTTTAAGATGAAAGTTTTTTGTTTTTATTATTAATTATTTGCCAATTTATTAGCATAGTTTCTTGCTTTATTGTATTGTAGTCTTATCATTTTATTGCTCGTGTCGTGTAACCATTCGTTGAAAAGTTTGTCCCTATATTTGCATGCATTTTGATTTTTTTTATTTACCCATTTATTATTTGACCTCTGCGTGTTGGTGTTAATTTTAACAATAGTTTTAGCCTGTAAGTAGCATTTATTTATATTTTGATTTATGTAGTCGTAAATTTCGGTAGGGCATGGCTTGTTATTCGTTTTCGACCAATCAATATTGTCCAACAGAGACGACAATTTTTTATATGACCTTACGTTTAGGAACGTCCTGTATATGAGATTCCGACGATGGGCTGGTGCATGCTAGCGCGATGGCTCTGTGGTCTGCCAGTACGGTTCCGAGCGCTGCGCTGAATAGACCTTGTGAATGCGATCTAGCGTAAATATGGTCAATGCATGATTTTGTTAATTTATTTTCGCGAAATTCTAATCGCGTATAGTCAGTTATCCCGCACACAAGTCCCGCACTACACAACATGCTGTTATAATAGTATTTTATAGGTGAATCAATTTTTAGGTCTATGTTTGTGTCACCTATAAGAAATAAGTCAGTTTTAGTGTCTATTTTATTAATAATACGCTTTAGTTCGTTGACAAATAAGTGCTTGTTTTTGTTAGGGGGTCGGTAGATTGCACAAAGAGCCACAGAGTATCGTGATGGTGTAGTTATTTCGAACAGAATGCATTCAAAGCTTTGGGGTTTAGTTTTGTAAATGGTTAATTTATAATTTATGCGTATTTTTCGAAGCTCTGTATGCATCTCGTACCCACTTATTTGGTACAGGCATGAAATGGAGTCTGATATATAAGCTTCTGTAATAACAATTATATCTATACATGAGGTACATGAGTGTACATATTGTTCAAGGGTAGCAAAATTTTTTATCATTGACCTTATGTTAATGTGCATGCATAAGAGTTGCGTTTGATTACATGGCAAGTTTGGTACAAAATCGGAAATATTATTACAGTTTGATATTTGACATATATCGTCTTGAAAGATATTCATAATGATTATAATAATTAGGTAGGTAAATATAGATCCGCTAATGGGGTTTTAGTATTAATTAAATAGGTAGGTAATTAGTGATTTGATTAGGATAAGGTTAGTTTTTTAATATCTTCTAAGGATCTTACTCTTATTATTTTATCGTTTTCCTGTTTTCTGACCATTATCACGCCTTTTTTGCACCAAATGAATTTGTAGATGTCTCTTAGTTCCTGTTTCGCATTCCAGAGGATTCGCTTGTTGTAGGTTGTCAGGGCTTCACGGATGAATATGATGTCGGTTGGCGAGAGGGCCTCAGTGATTGAATCGGGTGGTGAGATGATGTTCTCCAATGACACTTTGGTTTTCTTTGCGGTTGTAAGCCATTTTTGCTGGGTGAATTCATCTTTCAATTCTACCTGAATTGGACTTGGGCGGTCTTTTTTACCAGCGAGTCTTGTGACACGCACGATGTCTTTTGACGAGAGTTGCAGTTTTTCAGCCACTTTTTCAATAATTTTCGGTAGATTTTCCTCTTCCAGGCAGGGGATATAAGAGATCTCAATGTGATTGGATAGTTGGTTTTGTTCCATTTCTTGTATTCTTTGCTCTAGAGCGCCTACTCTTGTTTCAAGAGAGTTGTTTTTGTTATTCAGCTCAACATTCTTTTTCTTCAGGTTTTGTATTGATTGTTTGCAAGCCTCAACGCACTCAATCAAGTCTTCCATTTTTTCACTGTTAAACTGTAATGCCTGATTTATCTCTCTCATTTCTCTTTGGATCGACTTTTCCACTTCCTTTGAGATGTCCTTTAGAAGCTGCTTCACATTTATCTGGGCATTTGGTGGAATAGAGACCTGGGTTTCCTCATCCTCATCTTCATTGGGGATTATGACAGAGCGTCTTTTGGGCGAATTTTCATGGCACTCATGACAGGTCCACTCCAGGTTATCCGTAGCCCGTAGAGCGGTCAGTTGTTTGTTCGTTAGACCAGAACATGTGGTATTCATGTGAACAATTTTTTCACAACGGCTACATTCTAGGCCTGGGCTTCGCTTCGTGATTGATTTGTTAAATTTTTCGCATTTATCCATTTTGCGGGTGGTTATCACTAGCGGAGCACAAGGGTAGCAGCAGCGGCGTACGTGTTGTCTGTTTGAGCGCGCGGCGACGAGTGAAGTGCGTTTTCCCTGGAGGTACGGAACCTTTTATTTTGCCTTTGACTTACAAAGATACTACATAGATAGTGAGATGTCTACAACTTTTACTCTGTTATTTTAACATCTGAAAAATTATCAGCTTTGATTTTTAAAAATTCCAAGTTGGTAACGTTTCAATTTTCTAATGAATTTGCGGTGCGAGATTTGGTATAATTTATATTATTGATAATAATTTTAATATTTTATTAAACCTTTAGCTCCTAGTGTTTTATGTGTTTTAGTGTCTTAATCCGTCCAGTGGTCTTGGAGATAGAGACCGGGACGGTCACACACACTCACTCACACATACACTCACTCACTCTCACACACACACACATACACACACACACACACACACACACATATTTTTGTTTTTTTGGGCTCTAATATGATAGACAATCGATCCCCATCAAAATCTCAAGTTAGATTTTTTTTGCCATGACAATTCTTCCCTAACTCCTTCGTCGCTCGCTAACGCTCGGCCCTCAGTCGCTCGAAAGTAAAAATGAATGATTCGGGTTTCATAAAAAATGGGATAACAATAACATATAATAAATAAAGGTTGGAAATGTGAAATCAAAGTCTTGGACAAAGAGAATTATTATCACTGGTCCGTCAGTTTATTCAGTCTTTCGCCTTTGAAGAAGATTTTCAACAGACTAGGCTGTATGGCTCTGATCCTTTGCCCCCTCGGGGTAAAATAAAACAAAAAATATCACTGCTCCGGATCGGAAGCAGACCAAACAGTCCTTAACACAAAACCGTGTAAACGAGGCATGGCCTCAAATACTAGTCTATGGTTGGATTACCGTGATTGGTTGATTGGTGTTTTGGGGTGTTTGGCGTTGCATTCCCGGGTCGGGCATTATCAGGCCGGACAGATAACGCCCGGCCGTGAATGCGCGGCACGGAATGCTCAACCCGGGAATTGATGTACAGGGACTTGAATTATTGGTCGTGCAAAAACTGGTTGCGCATTACCAGCTCGGACCTACAATGCGCGGTTGATAATGGCCGGCAAGGAATGTCCGGGCCGGGAATCCAAGTACAATGTACTTCAATTCCCAGGTCGGGCATTCCTAGTCGGGCAATCTCAGGTTGTACATTATTTGGTCGTGCATTACTGTTTCCCTTTTAAGATTTTCAGGTTATTTTAAAATGTTGCCATATATGTACGTATTTCAAAATTCAAATACATAAGAAAGCGTTCCAAAGTTTCTTTGTTTCGTTATAGCATTAGAGTTATTTTTACTCTGACAGCAGGATACCCTATTATATTTTTTTGAAGTGTGAAAGGGACACTTGTCAGGTGAATCTTAAACATATGCCTAGTTTACACGTAGTAAGTAGCGAAGTAATCAAGTTAATTTTAACTTAAAAATAAGTTAAGTTTAAGTGGTCAAGCGTTTACTTTACACGTAATAAGTAGTAAGTAGATACAGCTCGCGTCACGTAAAAAGAGCGCTGGCGGGCGTTCTGAGGGCACAACAGTTCACTCTAACAACAGGACAGCATAATATAAAACACGTAAGTGTGAAAGAGAGGGTACTAAATAGTTGCTGTCAGAGTGCATCCTCGGAACGCCAGCCAGGGCTCTTTTTACGTGACACGAACTATAAGTAGTAACTAAATTTTAAGTTGTGTGTAGCGTTTTCAGTTTAAAAATCTACACTTGCTTGCCATTTAGTAGCAGGCCACGCCCACCGGGGAGAGCGCGCGGTGCGGCGGGGGGCGCGGCAACTTATTCGAAAAATAGATTCGATTCTATTCTACTTGTGCACTTGTCTACTAAATCGTTAACTTATATACTACTTATGACTGTTTACACACAGAAATTTACTTAAAATTTAGTTAAAATTAACTTAATTACTTCGCTACTTAATACGTGTAACGTGTAAACTACCCATTATGGGTAGTTTACACGTATTAAGTAGCGAAGTAATCAAGTTAATTTTAACTTGTGTGTAGCGTTTTCACGTTAAAAGTCTACACTTGCTTGCCATTTAGTAGCAGGCCACGCCCACCGGGGAGAGCGCGCGGTGCGGGGGGCGCGGCAACTTATTCGAAAAATAGATTCGATTCTATTCTACTTGTGCACTTGTCTACTAAATCGTTAACTTACCACTTATGACTTAATAGCTGATAAGTGACTGTTTACACACAGAAATTTACTTAAAATTTAGTTAAAATTAAGTTAATTACTTCGCTACTTAATACGTGTAAACTACCCATTAGATAAGCAGTTTTTCTGGAAGAAACATTTATGGAACGACTTCGCTTGTTCCAAAATCACCCCTCTTCCTTTCACGGTGAGCGTGAAGTTGGAAGGCTCATCGTAGAATTAAGATTTGTATCATCCACATACATTTGCGTTTTGTTACAGTTGAGAATCAGTGATCTCGAATGAGTATTTTTTTGGAAACAGCATAATGTTTTGTATGTGTGTAACACATACATGTTGTGTATTTCGCATCAGTGTTTGTAAGATCTATGTAACACTCTGATTTTTAATTGTGTCCATTACTCTAGCGGAATATTGTAGCTAATAAGAATGTGAGTATAATAGGGAATTAGAGCATCATTAGGACTAATTGTGCGCCAGCAGCGGAATTTGTGCGTCTTATAATTTCGGAGATATTCATTAAAAACCGATTCCGCCAGGGTCACGTTCCCCCAGCGGCATGATTTGGAAAAAGACGGTCTAGCTCATAACAAAGTACATGACTGAGTAGCTTTCGTCGTGTTATAAATGTGCGCAAATAGCGGAATTTGTGCATCTTACGGTTTTCGAATTATTCAAGATTCCGCTGCAGTAACGTTTTTGGGTTTTCTGTATCTCGAAAACGGCTGATAGAAAAAATTTCGAAAAAAAACCACTAGTACACCTTAATTTGTGCGTAATTTGAGCAATGTTAGTTTTTGAAAATTATGATATTTTTTTAGTAATTAATTTGTTTAGAAAAATCAGGAAATTCTAATTTACAAGGAAACGAGTCAAGTTGCAATCGAATAAAGAGCATTAAAATATTCATCTAGTAGACCCTAATAATATCTGCAATTGTGGATTGTATTATCCAGTCAATTAGTGAGATATACCATTTAATTACGAAATTAATTTAGCGAAATTTTAAAGATTGAATTCAGTGCTTCTATAAGACTATGAAACATGAAATTTTACATAAAATTAGAGCATCCTGCTAGCAAGCTTTCCTGTAAGTTTGAGCTTTGAATAACGTTGATTTAAAAAGATTTACCCAAAAGAAGAAAGAACGAACATTTTCCCTATAACCCGACCAAATTAGAATGTATACGCGAAAGCGGCCGCGCCATACAAAAGGATAACCTTCTTAAATGAAAGGTATATTGAAGGAAGCTTTGTAAGTACAGTTGCGTGCAAATGTTTTATTGACGATTGTTTTCTTAGTACCTACGTGCTCGTATAGCGGCCGGGACGAAGTTATTATAAAAGATACTTGTAATAAGATTTCTAGATAGTAAGTATCTTATCTAAGTCTTGCCGCCAAACATAAATGTTAACAGCACGGATGTGTTCCGGCATGAAGATAGCCAGTTCCCCATTGCGTTGGGGATTCTTTGGTAAGCCCGCTTCCATCATCGGCGTCATCATTACTCAGGTGAGATGATGCCAAGGGCTAAAAACAGAGGATTAAAAAAAATCAACATTAAGTAGTGTTTAATTTGTAGCATACTGATTAATAGTTCGAGAAGGTTAAAATAAAAATTAAAAAGAAGAATGAAACAATGAAGAGTTCTGAGAGAAGAAAGAAGAGATCTGCTAAAATCTGCCACACTATGTGGAACCCTGATATTATGGATAATTATGTATATGGTTCACCTACATTAAATTAATAAACGGGAAATTCCCGTACTACTTTGCATGAAACAAAAGTTGCTAGCTCAGAACCTAATTAAAATTATTTTCTAGTTAGCAAGTCATAAAAAAAATATATAACTTTTCTATTGCTATTAAAAAAAAGTATTTCCTTGAAAACTGCCAAAAACTTTTTTAAATCGTCAGCTTATTCTGCCTGAGTTAAAATTTAGTAGCCAAATCTGCCCAAATGGCAGAAATTTGCCACATGGACGGGTGCACATCTGGACGGGTTTCAAAAACACGGGAACTGGCGCGACGGGGGGAGCTCATTACCTGTACACGTGCCCCGGGGGCTACCTACCTGTGTGAGAAGCGCAGCTCAGTTCAAAGCGATAAGATAAACACTTTGATCAGAAATTAACAAAGCATTGATTTGATTATATCTGCTTTGCGAGAAATATACCTCAACACATAGAGGTAATAAAGTACTAATTACTTCTATGCTATTCTATGGTATGGTATTTGTTCTATGGTACTAGGTAGAAAAAAAATATTGACGATATAAAAGCATGTGCAAAGCATCTACTTAAACATTTTGAGTTTTATGCCGATACATCAAAAAGTTTGTTGTTCAAATTGTCGATGTTACCCGATTTTAGTTAATTTAAATACGACGCCAAATAATAAAACATATATTAACATCATATCAAAAATTTTTCTGCTTAATTGTCCAATTAGTTCTGGTTGTATGCTACCAATTTAGGAAGGTTATCCTTTTGTATGGCGCGGCCGCTTTCTCGTATACATTCTAATTTGGTCGGGTTATAGGGAAAATGTTCGTTCTTTCTTCTTTTGGGTAAATCTTTTTAAATCAACGTTATTCAAAGCTGAAACTTACAGGAAAGCTTGCTAGCAGGACGCTCTAATTTTATGTAGAATTTCATGTTTTATAGTCTTATGGGAGCACTAAATTCAATCTTTAAAATTTCGCTAACTTTATTTCGTAATTAAATTGTATATCTCACTAATTGACTGGATAATACAATTCACAATTGCAGATATTGTTAGGGTCTACTAGAGGAATATTTGAGTGCTCTTTATTCGATTGCAACTTCACTCGTTTCCTTGTAAATCAGAATTTCCTGATTTTCTAAACAAATTAATTACTAAAAAAATATCATAATTTTCAAAAAACTAACATTGCTCAAATTACGCACAAATTAAGGTCTACTAGTGGTTTTTTTTTTCGAACTTTCTTCTATCAGCCGTTTTCGAGATACAGAAAACCCAAAAACGTTACTGCAGCGGAATCTTGAATAATTCGAAAACCGTAAGATGCACAAATTCCGCTATTTGCGCACATTTATAACACGACGAAAGCTACTTAGTCATGTACTTTGTTATGAGCTAGACCGTCTTTTTCCAAATCATGCCGCTGGGGGAACGTGACCCTGGCGGAATCGGTTTTTAATGAATATCTCCGAAATTATAAGACGCACAAATTCCGCTGCTGGCGCACAATTAGTCCTAATGATGCTCTAATTCCCTATTATACTCACATTCTTCTTAGCTACAACATTCCGCTGGAATAATGGACACTTTTTAATTCGGTGGAATTCTGACTGATGTCATTTTGATTTTGACAAATGTGAATGCAGAGGTTGCAAACCAAACTCCTGCACAGATTATGAAAAAATATTTTAGACTAACTAAATATTATGGTAAATAAATAAATAACATTTACCTAAATTAATTAATATAATCATCTTTAATATAAATTAATAAGGTTATTTAAATGGTATTTTTTTAAAAAGTACTTCATTTAATTTGGGCTATTGTTTTGGTCATCTATTCAAAACAAAAATATTATAAATTAGTTACAAATGTTAAATATTAATATATTTTTTTAATACTTGGAGAAACCTAAACCAGACAATTATAAATTATTATTTTCATAATTCTGCCAAATGTGTGCCACCACTGCCACTTTATTGAGTGATGTCAGTGCATTTTTTTAATAATACAAATACCTACAAATATTCTTTATTTGCCATTGAAAAACATACATAGTATAGATGGTAAGATTAAGATTGAATCTCTTTTCCAGCCATAGATAATTACAGCATGCAAATTACTAATTATAAAATAAAATAAAGTTTTAAAATTCAGTTACTAATTATCAAATATTAATATACATAAAATTATACATTGACATGTCATCAAAAATAAGAAAATAATCAAACAATCATCTCATGCTCTATGTCTAAAAAATTCATCGACTGAGTAAAACATATGTTCAAGAAGCCATGTATGTAACCTTTTCTTAAATATATTGAAGGGCATTTTTTTATCTCTTCAGGTATTTTATTAAATATTGCGTGACCCATCCAAAAACAATTTCTTTTAAAATTTGTACTTAGGGGACCATCCTCCAGTAACATTATCAGTCTATTGGGGTCTCTTCGACTTCTTTGCACACCATCTCTAGCTTTTTTATAGAATAATATCATTAAGTTTTACGAATTTAACCATTTCAAGTACGTACAGACAAGGTAATGGTAGGACATTTAATTTTCTAAAGAGCGGACTACATGAAGGATCCATCACTACACCAAATATTGCCCGTGTACACTTTTTTGCGCAATAAAAGCTTTACTGGCGTCTGTGCTATTGCCCCATATAACAAGACCATATCGAAGGACAGATTCAACAAAAGCATGATAATCTGTAATGGCTGTAGTTTTTGAAGCCACTTTAATTAGTTTGTAAAGGGCAAAAGTAAAACTGTTTACTCTTGCACATACTGTGACCCTTCCAGTTTAATTTATCGTCTATAATGATACCAATACCAAGAAATGTAGTACTATCAGTGCTCTGTAAAGATTGTCCATTATAATAAATTTGTAATAAATTATTGAGATTATTATAATTAATTAAATATGATTTATTTAAATTAATTTGTAAATTATTATTATGTAATCAATCAATTATTTTGAATATTGTCCTGTTGATTTCTAATTCATGTCCCTGTAATGTATTTTTTTTGTCCGTTGTAATAATTACCAAAATGTCATCTGTAAATAAAATAATCCTATAATTAATTATGTCAGGTAAGCTGTTGATATAAATGAAGAATAAGAGTGGCCCAAGAATACTACCTTGCGGGACACCATTTTCCTTTTTCTTAAAATTAGATCGATATTCATGAGTCACCTTTTTCATCAAGTTTTGTGATGTCAACGCTTTCTGTTTTGCAAATATGTTCTTAACCATTCATACGCTGGACCTCAGATACCACAGTTTTCTAGCTTATTTAGTAATTTCTCATGACATACGAAATCAAATGCCTTAGATAGATCGAAAAACAGCACTGTTGTAAATAATTTTGAATTTTTCTTTTGTAAGACCTCTTTAAGCAAATTAAATGCAGCAAGGGTGGTCGATTTGTTTTTTTTAAAAGCCATATTGATCAGTATTTATTACATTATATCTACCCTTATTATATCTATATTAAATTTCCCCTTTGCTGACAATAACTCAGTGGTATATGTTTTGAAATAATAATATGTAATTTTATTATTCACGAATATTTTTAAATTACACATTTACTTATATTTTTCTTTCGGAATATATTTTTTGCTTGTGTATTATTTTGCCGCTTTTTGGGACTGATTTTCTACAGTGACAATACCAAGAAACGTCAGAATTCCGCGGAATTAAAAATCAAAGTAGTAGTAAGTGTAGTAAGTGCTGATTTTTGTGGTGGGTGACCCCACAAAAATCAGCAGATATTTTTTTTGATGATTTCTCCAATACCTACTCCAGTTCTAAATCTTCCAAGGTCACATGTCTAAAAATTGTGCTGAAATAGTGCCTCCCACATGCAAAATTTCAAAAAATGTTTCTGTTCAGTAAAACCCAAGATATAATGTTATTATACTAATGTTACTCTTTGATGTGGATTAAGATGACTTGAGCGTCCTCTTTTTGGCATTTTGGAATGAAAATGTTTGCGCGGGAGGAGAACCGTGCGCTATGCGAGCGCTGGCGTGCGGCGGCCCTCTGAATCTTGTACAGTCGAGTGTACACGGAGCTGTAGGTATATAGCGCGCGTCCTTGAGGAAGTAACGGAGGCCTGCTGAAGCGGTCATGGCTCAGCGCTGCTTACGTGGTCGCGTCGATCACGCAGGTTAACTGACTACAGACACGGTCACAGCTTGGATGGACTTAACTAGCAGTCAATCCAAGCATAACGCCTCCGACATAGCTTTACAACTGCCATCTAGTGATAGTTACTGATATTTAAGCCAGTCCAAGTCACCCCGCGTCACTTGCCTAACTAAATAATTCAGTATCTTGGAAACTATCAAACGCATCAAAAAAAAAATTTCACCATATTTTTTTTATTTTTAATAGAGTATATTTTAAGATAAATAACAAAAATTGGTGGTATTCTTTTTCGTCTCGTTTGATAAAAAGTAAGTAAGTCGAACCAGCTATAGCAACTACGTAATACAACCTGAACCTAGAAATATAGAATAAATCATATGTAGGTACGCGATAAGTAATAAAACGTAGGTGGGTCGTTCTTCTTTTTTATCGACAATGAGTTGTCTCCAGTAATGTATGAACTTAAAATTATGTAGCAAAAACATAAATACTACAAAAATATTCCTAATCTACCAAAAACTGACAAATGAATTTTATTGTCATCTCGTAGGTACTTCACTTGATTATTTAACTTGCAAAAAAAGTTACAAAGCGTGACGGAGGTGTCCCTAATAGGTACTATTTTTGGGGACCGTGACGGAGGTGTACATTTTAATCAAAAAGTTTTGCTAATAAATTAAATTTTACATCGTACGTTAGTCTATCTGAAAAAGGGTACCTCACACAACATATAGGACATACTACAAATTACTGATGTGCCGTTCCCAGTAAATTACTCGAGGCGAGTAAATTACTCGGTAGCGTTACCGGGAACGTTCGTTCCCTAAAATGGGAATTTTGGGGAAAATTGCTGAAATTTAAAGTTTAGAGCTTTACTCTTTCCTGGTTAAGTAAATAAACAAAAAATATGTAATCCTGCAATATAATTCAACATAAATTGTGTGGTTTCCGTCTAAATTGTCTATATTCTCAATATTCTGAGCGAATATTCCCAGTAAATTCTCAAAGTATTTTGAGAATTTCGTCAATATCAAAATTAAACCCATTAGACTTGTATAATAATAATATTAATATTAATGTATTATATTTATTAATAAACAAGTGCAGGATATTAAAAATAACAACTATTTAAAGTTATAATCACTGCCATAAATCTTAATACTATGATTTGACTTAACGTCTAATACCTAGATTATCTAGAAGTTTTTTAAATTATACAGCATTACTAAAATAATTTACTAAAATAGATAAATGATATTTAGGGTATTTTTGTTTATACAGGCTTTAATTTACAAAAAAAATGTAATACTTTTTTTTGCATATAATTATTGCATAAATTTAAAGAATCAAAACCAACTATGTGACAACAGTAACTAAGAGTATAAATTTTCACATCAGTAAATCAGTATTTTTTACTTATCTAGGCCTTAATATACAGGGTGGAATGTTGAAACGCCACCTGGAGAGAAAGTACTCTAAATATTGATAATAGCAAATTTTACTCATAGGAAACATTCCTTTATTTTAAAAAAGAAGTCCTTGTCACACCCACGAATAAAACCGACAAAAATAAAAATAAAATAACACTTGTACTTTTATGGCATTAATCAATAGGGTCAAACATAGGGATTTTTTTAAATATTCTTTAAGCTTTCTCTTTTTTAAATTATTAATTTAAAAAAGGAAGGACTTATTGAATAAATAATGAAAATAATGCTGGAATTCTTAATGGTTTAATATCAGTTAAATATCTAATAGATAAGTAAGGCTATAAACTTTCATAATCAACAATATTTATGTTATACATGTTTTAATAAATAGGGAATTTTGGGGAATATTCCCAGGTACAATGGGAATTTCCGGGAATATTCCCATGGAGTAAAATACTGGAAATGGGAATATTCCCTCCGGCACATCAGTACTACAAATCATCAGTAATACGTTATGTAATTGTTAAAAATTGATTTTAAGTTTTGCCTATTGTCGCAAAAACGAAGAATGGCCCAGGTGCACTATTTTCGACATCACTTCGTATCCCGCGTGCATGGTATTTTTTGTTTTTTCAAAATAAAAAGACAAAAATAATAATAATATCTGGGACAAATCACACACGGTTATCTGGCCCCAAACTAGGATTCCCTGTATCTTGGGAACCAGAGACTGATATACATACACATATACTTTTAAATATATGCATATTAATACACCCAGTCTCAGAGTAAACAATTCTGCTCATCATAGAAAAGTTTGCCGTGTGTGGGGATCGTACCCACGACTCTCGGATCAGAGGTCAGGATCGCTAACCACTTAGCCACCGAATAAAACTAAAGTCTCGTGGGATTCGAATCCAGATCTACATAGAATGAAGCTCGCACCGAGACCGCTAGGTTACTTAGAGCACAAAATAGACACAGAAGGTCCGCTCAATACAAACCACTAAAATCGTAAGCATATACATGCTTATAGAAATATACGGTCGTTCGAGGCAAGGTCACGATCGCACAATACGTGAACTTGCCTACAACGACCGTATACGTCTATAAGCATGTATATGCTAAGGATTTTAGTGAGCGTATTGAGTGGACCTTCTGTATCTATGTATTTTGTGGTTAGAGCTGGTTCATATTGTTCAAAATAAGCATCATTTGCGTTCGTATTTTTTTTTATGTGATAGGTGGCAAACGAGCAGACGGATCAGTTGGATGGTGGCGATTACCGCCGCCTATAGTGTTCGGAATCGGTGTCAGTGACCCCAGCAAGCACTTTTTTCCTGGGGCTCCTAGGAGAATCCTACCTATCTCAAATTTTAGAGCATAATTACAGCAATCATCATGCCAAGGGAAAAAATTGCAGCAACCATACTTTTCGAGATACGAGCTCCTAAAGGTGTGCTTGCTGGATGGCATGCCATCCAGCAAGCACAACTGGTGCACAAAAACTACAAAGAGTTGAGAAAAAATTTTGATGCACAGATTTAGAGCATCATAAAGTGAGTCGGACTGCAAAGTTTCATGAATGTCATGTCTATAGTTTTCTCGCTAGAACGCAAAACCTGCATCACGTTCTTTTCACGAATCTTTCTAGCAGTCACATCAGATCTCAGCAATTACAGCATCTTGGTTCAAAATTTTTATATCAGGATTTAGAGCAACACTAAAAACCTATGCTGAATTATTTTTGAATCCCAAAAATCAGTACTTTTTGTGCTACGAGCCAATGTTTTTTCCTTGCTGGGTGGACATGACAAAAGTGTAAAAGCTGTATAGCTTTGAAACTAATACGAATACAAGACTGGTTCTTATGCTCAGATTTAGAGCAAAATTACAGCATTCTGCTCAAAAAAAATAAGAATCCCAAACGTTATAGTTACAGCGGTAGACGCTAAAAACTGATTTTTCCCGCCAATTTTTTGAATAATTACGGCGAGTCGCGGCAGATTGCGATGTTGCCGCTCTTATTTTTTTTAGTTCAAGCAATAACTGACTTTGTGTTGTGAATATAAGGTACATTTCAGTTTCAATCTACCGATTGTCACTTACATTGATATAGACTAGAAACGAGGACGATTTTATATATTTCTATGGGCCTTGTGCCTGAAATAAACTGATAGATAATAATTACTGGGACAAATCACACACGGTCATCTAGCCCCAAACTAGGATTCCCTGTATCTTGGGAACCAGAGACTGATATACATGTCTATTGTCCTTTTTTTTCTTTTTGCTATCATTTCTTATTGTGTTTCTGTAAACTTATTTATAGAATGTTTCCATTTCTTTTTTCTGTATCCGATGGAAGACACTAGTTCTCCCGACACAGGGAATCCTAGTGGGAGAACTAGAGCGGCACAAAATATGTATCTAATTTTAAGAAACAAATAAAGAATTATTATTATTATACACATATACTTTTAAATACATACATATATATGGATATAATACACCGAGACTCAGAGCAAACAATTCTGCTCATCACAGAAAAGTTTGCCCTGTGTGGGGATCGAATCCACGACTCTCGGATCAGAGGTCAGGATCGCTAACCACTTAGCCACCGAGTCAGTCAAAATAAATAAATACATGTAAATCATACGATAGCGGAATACCTATAATACGGAACGCTTGTGATTCATCATTGCGTTTTGCTGGTGGTGGCGGCGGCGGCATCGTTCCGATTTCAGCCATGCTCCAATATTTGTATATAGCACAGTACAAAAACAAAACGCAAAGCGCCCTACATGCTCACATTCGACCAACACATTAGTCATATAACATATTATATTCATATACCGTACTAAATCATATAAATTCGACTGAATAAAAAGCGGTCAAGTGCGTGTCGGGCCACGCGCAGTGTAGGGTTCCGTGTAAGTTTTTTAACTTAGTTCTAAAATATGTATTTTTTAATATCTTTATTTTTACTAGTATAAAGGTTAAATAATTGATGACATATTAACTGAATATAGAGTTGATTTGGCATGGTACTTTTTCACACACAATTTAATTATTATGTAAATAAAAAGATTCTACATGGTGGGATTAGATTAGGTGGGATGATTAGACGTGGGAGAGCCATGCTTCGGCACGAATGGGCCGGCTTGACCGGAGTGATACCACGGCCTCACAGAAAACCGGCGTGAAGTAACGTTTGTTGTGTTTCGCCGAGTGAGTGAGGGTACCGGAGGCCTAACCCCCCCCCCCTCCCCCTCTCCATTCCCCCATCCCCCATCCCATTTCACAGGTTGGCAACGCACTTGTGACTTCTCCGGTGTTGCGGGTGTCCATGGGCGGCGGTAATCGCTTACCATCAGGTGATCCGTCTGCTCGTTTGCCACCTATCACATAAAAAAAAAAACATATATTTTGGTGCGTAACACAGATTATTAAACAAAATGTGAATGCCCTAAATGCGTTTAATTTGTGACACTGATCCCTGAAGTCTAAACAACGATAGCCGACATCAATGAGACCCTTCCTCTTACTTTTAGGCTTTTCAAGAGTTATTTTTTTATTAACACTCAGTGACGTCGTGACATGTCTTTTAAGCTATAAAATATAAAGATATAATAGATGCTGTTAACTAAAATGGCAGTACGTCGTCCGGCTACAATACAATAAAATACAATTTTAATACCAATTCCTGTCATATTAAAACCTTACGTATTGTAAGATCACCAACAACTTCCATTTATATTTGTCGCGCTTGTTTCTTGTCTATCAATGTAAATGACAATCGATAGTTTGAAACTCAAATGTACCTTATAGTGACAGCACAAAGTCAGTTATTGCTTGAACTAGAAAAAAATAAAAGCGGCAACATCGCAATCTGCCGCGAGTCGCCGTAATTATTCAAAAAATTGGCGGGAAAAATCAGTTTTTAGCGTCTACCGCTGTAACTATAACGTTTGGGATTCTAGTTTTTTTTGAGCAGAATGCTGTAATTTTGCTCTAAATCTGAGCATAAGAACCAGTCTTGTATTCGTATTAGTTTCAAAGCTATACAGCTTTTTCACTTTTGTAATGTCCACCCAGCAAGGAAAAAACATTGGCTCGTAGCACAAAAAGTACTGATTTTTGGGATTCAAAAATAATTCAGCATAGGTTTTTAGTGTTGCTCTAAATCCTGGCATAAAAATTTTGAACCAAGATGCTGTAATTGCTGAGATCTGATGTGACTGCTAGAAAGATTCGTGAAAAGAACGTGAAGCAGGTTTTGCGTTCTAGCGAGAAAACTATAGACATGACATTCATGAAACTTTGCAATCCGACTCACTTTATGATGCTCTAAATCTGTGCATCAAAATTTTTTCCCAACTCTTTGTAGCTTTTGTGCACCAGTTGTGCTTGCTGGATGGCATGCCATCCAGCAAGCACACCTTTAGGAGCTCGTATCTCGAAAAGTATGGTTGCTGCAATTTTTTTCCTTGGCATGATGATTGCTGTAATTATGCTCTAAAATTTGAGATAGGTAGGATTCTCCTAGGAGCCCCGGAAAAAAGTGCTTGCTGGGGTCACTGACACCGATTCCGAACACTATAGGCGGCGGTAATCGCCACCATCCAACTGATCCGTCTGCTCGTTTGCCACCTATCACATAAAAAAAAAATACGAACGCAAATGATGCTTATTTTGAACAATATGAACAAGCTCTAACCACAAAATACATAGATACAGAAGGTCCACTCAATACGCTCACTAAAATCCTTAGCATATACATGCTTATAGACGTATACGGTCGTTGTAGGCAAGTTCACGTATTGTGCGATCGTGACCTTGCCTCGAACGACCGTATATTTCTATAAGCATGTATATGCTTACGATTTTAGTGGTTTGTATTGAGCGGACCTTCTGTGTCTATTTTGTGCTCTAAGTAACCTAGCGGTCTCGGTGCGAGCTTCATTCTATGTAGATCTGGATTCGAATCCCACGAGACTTTAGTTTTATTCGGTGGCTAAGTGGTTAGCGATCCTGACCTCTGATCCGAGAGTCGTGGGTACGATCCCCACACACGGCAAACTTTTCTATGATGAGCAGAATTGTTTACTCTGAGACTGGGTGTATTAATATGCATATATTTAAAAGAATCGTTGGGATGGGATGGGACACCTAACTCGATTAATAGTATAGGATATAGATATAACATAACAGTTGGTGCGGAAGTTTCTTGGTTTTAGAGATGACTGATGAGGCTGTTAGCTGAACGTTAAGCTAGCAGCCTCAGTGAAAATCTCGATTTTCTTTGAAACTATGATAGCAATTTTTTTTCATTTGGGCACTATTTATTGGAATAATCAGAAAATCTAAATTCGATTATGAGGCTGCCAACTGAACGCTCACCACTACGTTCACTATAACGGCTCCATCTTGTGAAATATTCTTCTAAGTAACGGGATAGTAAATTATTAAATAAAATTATGTATGTTTTACCACCCTAGTTACTTAGAATATTCATGTGTCAGACTCAGACCATACAATACAGCTCGCGTCACGTAAAAAGAGCGCTGGCGGGCGTTCCGAGGGCACAACAGTTCACTCTGACAACAGGATAGCATAATATAAATCGCGTAAGTGTGAAAGAGAGGGTACTAAACAGTTGCTGTCAGAATGAATCCTCGGAACGCCAGCCAGCGCTCTTTTTACGTGACGCGAACTATACCATGGTGGTTCGATCGATCGATACTGTTGCAGCAGCATGTTGACTGGAAAATCAATTACACCGAACGATAAGACCGTTGCAACAGCACTTATCATATTGTTTTATAAAAAGTACCAGGAACTGTAGACGTGTTTGCCGAGGTCAGGGAAGCGAGAAGTGTACGAATTACAAAAAATATTATTTTGTAGGCTGATACGATTGTACGACTAATTAGAAATTATAGGAACTGCCCAGAAAGAAAGGCTGAGAAAAGCATCAAGAGCACTTGTTTTACCTACTAACATTTTGACATTAACGAATTTTTCGTTAGGTAGGTACTTGCGCGGATCCCTATAAATTGCTTACTTGAACTGAAGAGGGAATACAGTTATAAAAAACAAATAGGTTACTTTTATTTATGAAATTACTTTATTGAACATGTAAAATCCATATTGACATGAGGAATGCTATTTCTCATTTACAAATAACACAAATGTAAAATTTGAGAGACAAATCACATTGAAAACCTACCTATTTATCTAACTAAAAATACAACATACAATGTCAATTTCCTAAATTATTTATTACCACCCAACATGACTGGGTGTGTCTGTTCTCTTAGCTTTTAAGTTTGGTACCGTTATCAGCATTTTTACAGAGAGAGAGGTAGGTTTAATTATAATAAGCAATCACATCCCATCAAAATCTCTTAATTTTACATGTTGGTAGTCTGACCAAAACTCGACATGTCAATGCACTCATTGTTCACTGTAAACAAAAATTATTCTATGGCATAATGAAAGCACAGCTTTGAATTATGGGAAAATCATGTAAGAGACATACAAGTTTTGATAAAACCAGAGGTATATATCAATTCAAAATGATGTGAGCATCCAGTAGTCACAGCGAACTTAACGAGGGAGGGCTAACTGTACAATTCCCCGGTGTATACATGCTAACACTTAAACATTATTTCTGAGGCTTAGAAACCTAGACCCTAGCCATAGGAGAACTTTCCAAATTCTGCAATCTTACACTTATTTACTATAAATACTACAACACAGTCTGTAGCAAATAATCACTAAATTATCAACAATTTCACTGTAGAGACCAAATAAGTTGTTATATTTCATAAAAAAAATTCTATAATTAGATTCTATTCAATAAAACTTGTAATAAAAATACCATAGAAAGGATGCCATACAGACTTTGGAAAGTCTGTCCCTTACGTTTGTAATAAATTAAGTCCAAGTAAAATATTCAATATGAACAGAGACATCTTATGGGCAGGGAGATCATTCGCTTTCCTCTTCTTCCTCGTCGTCATCGCCCTCATCATCCTCGTCTTCCTTCTTCTTCTTGGACTTCTACAAACAAAGAATTTAAATGAGTAACTAGATAATAAAATTAATACATATATTTGTAAACATTTATGAATACATTTACAATGTTACTTACAGCAGCTGGGGCTTTCTTTGCCTTCTTTCCCCTCTTGGTGGCTTTCTTGCCGCCTCCCTCACCACCGCCTCCATTCGCATTGTATGACTCAAGGTCCTTAGTGTACTGCTCTTTCGCCTTGGCAGCCTTCTCCTCCCATACCTAGAAATTATTAAAGAAAAAAATTTAAATCATGAAAGTATAATAAACAAGAACAAAGCAGTTACTCTAGAAACAAATACATACACTCTTGTCCTTCATCCCCCTCCAGATCTCTCCACCCTTCTTGGCAATCTCGGTGACTTTCAGGCCCGGATGTTCGGCCTTGATGGATTCCCGGGCGCTGTTCAGCCACAGCATGTAGGCAGACATGGGACGCTTAGGCTTGTCAGTCATTTTTACTTTTTTTCTGCAAGAGAACATCACTGTACTGAATGAATAATATTAGCAAAATACGGCGAAAATGAATTGCAACAGGTTATAAAGGCCATGCTCTGTCCTCAAGAGTGCCAGCTAGCCTTCGCAGCACTTATATGGGCACAGTAAGGCGGCGTTTTGGCGGGAAACGCTTTACGGCGTCCTAGGAGGCAAAATAATGTCTTTACATAATAGGAAATCAATAATCTATCTTAATTGGATATAGACGTTCACTTTTAGTCGTAAAATATTGTCGAAAACTACAGAAAATGATATCGCCCCATATAACGAGTTCAGTGTCCTAGGCTTGGGTCGAAAGAGCCATTTTGTTTTCACGTTTTGTGACGAAAATACGCAATAACTCAATAAGTCAAGATTACAGAATAATCCCTCTATTATTGTTCTAATACTTGTAGAAGAACTGTTCAGAACCTCTAATGGAAAAGATTCGAGAAATAAATTGTTGAAAATATCGCGTCCTTTCCCATACCCACGCTACTAAGGAAAGTACGACGAAGCACAGAGCCATGTTTGAATGTGAATTCCAACGTGGAATTACAATTATTTTTACGAATCATGCACTGTAAATCAAGAAAAGTCTTGTAAAAACACTTAACTTTGATTAGAAAAATTATTAAACTTACCTGATAGCAAAAATTTTGAAATTACTTTTGAACTGGTGCACAACCAAACTGTAGACGTAGAGAACCAGAAGAAAATGTATGGGGCTCCAAGCAAAATGTTCCCAGTCCAAAGGCTTGGGTAGTATCGCGTCGCTACCACAGCGCCATCTATCTCGATCGCTATTGGAGGACGAGTTCAATGCTGCCAACCACGCGAATGTAAATTGACATCCTGTACTACGTATATCCCTGACGTATTGATTAGTTTGTTACTGGCAAAATGAAACCTATGGTAGCAGTATTTATGTTGATTTTAGATTGGCGAGCCTGATTTCATACAAATGCGTCTCTTATTTACTTTCTCAATATTTAGCGATTTTAAGCATTGAAATGTCCCAAAAGCATACTTATACCGTAATATAAGCCACAAGAAACATTTTTTCTCAGTAAATTTTATAAAGTTCATATAAGAAGTATATCAAAAAGTGACCCAGTCCACTCGAAGCTCCCCTTACCAATTCCTAGCAAAATCATACCGCGCGATAATTTGAATGCCGCCAACGTTTGCTTCGAAAATATAAAAAGCGCGGCAAGCGAACAAATGTTAGGGGGAAAGGGATGCCAATAAAACATAGCGCATGAATGAATAGCAGAAGCAAAGCGCGTTTGTTTACCATTTGAGATATAGTTTTTATTTATATAGCACTAAGGGTGTAAACCATAATATACTGGTCGCCCCTGATAAGAAATCCTTATCAGTGATTGATAAGATTAGAGATTTGAAGATGGCTAACCATTATCATAGTTTCAAACCAAAGTACGATAGATCAGTGGATCTATTAGGTACCTAATATAAGGAGGTTACTCTATATTAATCAAAAGCCTAACCAATTTATTTAAAACTCCGACTGCTTACAATAAAATATATGGTCTCTATGACTATAGGATCAGGGTATACTTAAACGACATCGACAGCTTACACTCCAAAATGCATTAAGGCTCTATAGGTAGGTACATAGGTGACAAGATAGGCTTAGGACCCGTTTAATTAGGGTTTGTATTTATTAATTTATTTATTCACATTTTATATTCAACATACATTACATAAATCAACAACTTTTGTTCTACGACTTTCCTGAAAACGCAAAAAAGGACTTAGTAGGTACTTTACTAACTAACTAATTTCTCAAACCCAATCCATGACTAATTTATACAAGGATCATGGTGCCTTTGGTTTACCTACTCGTACTTTACACATATTTGTTAATATTTGTTAACTTCCGTTGCATACAAACCGTAACTTCGTATAAAAGACATCAACAAGGAATGCACAGGGGTGAGAAATGAATGACTTCAAAAGTAGCTTCATACAAAAGATATAAACGAAAGCTGCGAGTTAAATAATAATGCAGTAATAGCTTCGTCCATAGAGTAATGCAGTTTATTGATAACTTTATAGAAAACTCAGAATAAAAGTAACTTTCTCCCCACGGTTTCGCTAGATAACAATATTGTTGAGTATCCTATGGGAACCAGTTGAGAAATTGGGATAAAAGATAGCCTATGTCCTTCTTCATTTCTCTAATTGCATGCCCAGTTTCATTAAGATTGGTTGTGGCGTTGAGACGTCAAGAAGGAATAAACAAACAAACACATTAGAAAAGCGAGATCACGATTTAAAAATTATGGTATGTAGTTTGATATCGGAATAACGGAACTAGCGATTACTGTTAAATTTACTTGCTGTGCTAGTCAAAGCTTCTAGTTCAAATAACTTTCAAACAAACGCTGAAGGAGCAAAAAGCTATCATCGGTCATAGAACAATTATGTACCTATTATTATTATTAATTGGATAAAAGTATAGCAAAGAGAGATCAAGCTAAATTATCGGCCGTACTTACAAAAGATCCATTGGCAATGCATTTTTAGTAGTATGCTTGAGACTCCATCGCCATACGATACCGTAGAGACGCTCGATAGTGTTCTCCTTTATTCACAAGAAGTTTAATACATGACCAATACCATGTCGTCACCTTACTCCACACATGGGAGCCAAGTCGGTTGAGATCGGTGCTCTCGGTTAGGCTTTTAGAGTGTTCAACCGCCTCCGTGGTCTATAGTCTATTCAGGGAGACGAGCTAGTACCGACGAAATTCACTTTTCTGTCATTGGCCGGAGTAACGTCGCTAGGGCTCTGTTCACAGTACACAACTTTTTAGTCTGTTCGTGCAACTCATGCTGTACAGACGTCTCCACCACTACCGCGTTGCGATCGATGTATTATTTCGGATTTTGTCATTACTTTGGACTGTTTCTTCTATTACTGTGTGACCTGGCTTGTGTATTGGATTTCGAGATTGATTGCATTATCGACGACTTGTCGAGTTTATACCGGACGTGTACTTCGTTTATCTATTACTCAGTGGTAAGTTATATTAAATATGAATTTATATCTATTTTTATATCCGATCTGTTTTAAGTTAAATTAACTACCTAAGATGGCAAATAAGGAGTAGGTAATATACTAATGAGTTTTGAGTTTTTTGTACTTTGTGTAAATGTAGTTCATTTTGTATGAACGTATTTTCTTTTATTATGATAGTAGTTTGAGAGTTATATTTATTTCTTTAATATAAGAAAAAAAACATTTTATACAGGGTGTAACAGAAAGGTGTGATAATACTTCAAGATGGGCCTTACATTTACCTTACAACTTTGTTCAGTTTGATGGGTAAAAGCCCTAAAGGTAATATTGATTGTTCTGCTTGTAGAATATGGCTGATATTAACAGAACTGCACCAGTTTCTTCTGTAAAGAAGAGACAACGACGTGCCTTTTCATCAACGGAAAAGGTCATGATGTGCAATATGTACCACACATTCAAGGAAGCATCACCATCGAATTCCACGAATGAAATATGTAAAACCATTGCAGATTCAATGGGTGTGCACTGGGTCTCTATATACAGAGTCATGAAGGAGCAGAAAGAGAACAATGGGGTCACGAAGTCTCCCAAAAAACAAAGCTTAGGGTGTCAATCATAAACAAAATTGACGATTTTATGAAATGTGCCATACGAATGATGGTACATAATTTTTTTCTCCGCAAAGAAATACCAACAGTGGATAAAGTTTTGAAGGCGGTAAATGACGACAACAGTTTGGGAGTATTTAAAAGAACCACATTTTATAAAATTTTAAGGAAGATTGGTTTTAAATTTAATAAAAGAAGCAGGAACAGTTTTTTGAATGACCGAGATGACATCTTCTTTTGGAGGCGCAATTAACTTCGAGAAATTAAAAAAGCGAGAGAAAATAAAAGACAAATTTATTACATGGATGAAACCTGGGTAAACGAAGGCCATACCACATCCAAGACTTGGATTGACACTACTGTAGGTAACGCAAGAAACGCATTTATCAGAGGTTTATCTACGGGCCTTAAAAACCCTTCTGGTACGTTTACTAACTTATCTTTTACTTCCTATTTTCTTTTGAATTATGTATTCTTTTGTTTAATTTTGGCGAGCCAGCTGCTTTGCCGGCATACTTTGACTCGCAACGTCTTGCACGTGCGCAATCTATTTGTTTGTTATCAGGTTCGGTTCATTTTTGTATTATGTACAAAACTAATGTTTATATATTGTTATAGGAAAAGGGAAGCGGCTAATAATAACCCACATTGGAAGTGAAGACGGCTTTGTGAATGGCGGCCTATTGATGTTTGAATCAAAAAAACAAGGAGATTACCATCAGGATATGAACGCCCAGGTGTTTGAAAATTGGTTTTCCAATATCTTGGACAAATTGGAAGACAATAGTGTTGTTGTGATGGACAATGTCTCGTATCACTCTCGGAAATTTGAACAAGTCCCCACAGCTAAAAATAGAAAACAAGAAATCATCGACTGGCTTAAAGAAAAAAACATCCCTTTCCTGGAAGATATGTTTAAAAGGGAATTATTAAACATTGTTAAAAGGTACCGAGACAGATACGAGGCACGTGTAGTTGACGAAATGGCAAAGGCCAAAAATAAAATTGTACTTCGCCTTCCTCCGTATCACTGCGAGCTAAATCCAATAGAGCTTATATGGGCTCAAATCAAAGGACACGTCGCTTCCAACAATAAGACTTTTAAAATGGCAGAGGTAAAAAAACTAATGATGGAAGGGATAGAAAAAATTGACAGTAGGAAATGGAAAAAATCCATACAACACGTAACAGAAGTTATTGAACCTAAAATGAATGAAATGGATAGGAATATAGAGGTAATGACAGAAAATTTGATAATAAATGTAGGAAGCGACAGTAGCAGCAGTGATACAACGGGGGATAGCGAATAATGAATATTTTGTTTTAATTGTTGTAATTTTATCCAAAAAATGTGCATAGTTTTAATAAGTTTAAATAAATATCGACATATTTTATCCAAATCTTCTTTATTTTTCCTCTGAATGTATAAGTTTATAATTACTATATAAAAGCTTATACCTACTTTTAATTTAAGTATATCAAATGGGTATCGAAATTTATAGTAATAAAAAATAAAAACGTTTCTGTTACAAAATTAAAGTTCAGTAAAAATATAAAAGAAGCGCGAGGTATGTGAACGCGTCTTTAGCTTCGAAGCAAAAGTTGACGCCTCCTTTCTCGTGTGACGCAGTTTTCTATCCTTGTCTTTTGTATGCAATTGTGTGATAGAGACAGCGCTCCACTAGTTCGTCTCCCTGAATGAACTATAGTGGCTAGTCTGATGGCTTCACATCAGGAGGTTGTGGGTTCGATTTCCGGCGGGTTCCAATAGCTGTTGTAGGACTCGGTTTGGTTGGTGGTAGAGCATTTTCGCAGCCCACCTGACTAGCTACGACCAGCATATCATATCTAAGTCTTGCTGTCAAATATCTATGTTAATAGTATTGACGTGTTCCGGCGTGGAGATAAGATAGCTAGTTCCTCATTGCGTTGAGGAATCTTGGTAAGCCCGCTTCCATCTTCGGTATCATCATCACTTACCACCAGCTGAGATGATGCCAAGGACTTAGTTACCGTGGATAAAAAAATAGTTAGTTAACCTTTATTGTGCTAATTAATATAAGGGTCTCTGACAAGCAAGGGTACGAGTAGTTTGAGCGAAGACTAGATTTTCTGCGTTTTTGATACACTACCTAACTTATTGACGTCAAGTTAGTACCCCTGAATTAGCACCCGATGACGTTAGCTTTTCTCCGGTCGATCGTCCATCCGTATACATAAGTCCGTAATGTTATAAAAAAATATGTGTAAACACATGTTATTCTTATTAACAGATTCGACTTTAGTTACACAACTATCCACAAATGAGGGTAATGTTTTCAGGTGTATAAACTTTGGCTATTTACTACTTATCTTTTTAGGCAGTCTGTAACTGTATCCAAAACGAGATTTTCATGTACAAGATGTCGTGATATTACTCTTAACCACCCGAGTATCACAGGATATATTCGTACCCGCATCATCGTCTGAAATCTACACCCGCCTTACCTGACAGTGAAGAGCCTAGTGGAACAACCATTCAACATAAACAGAAGATGGAAGGAGGAATGGAAGTCAAACCCACCAAGAAACGCCCCTTTGGATTTTGACGCCATCGCCACTCATAAACCCCAGGGCTTTTCAGCATTGCTAGTTGAACAGACTTAACTAATTAAGTTATAGTATTTCTACCTAAGTAAGTATATATACATATAGTGGTAATTTATTTTAATCAATACAGCTAAACTCGATTATTTGGGGTTCATTCATTGGAGTAGATCATATTATACGGAACTACTGTAGAAAAAATATACTAAGATAGAAATTTGAAAAATATGTTGTTAGATACTATGAATTTACTAATAGTAGATTGGATTTTTTAAATATAGACCTAAGTAATGGGGTGTTAAAAATTGTATGGAAAATTGTATTTCTAATGCATCGACGGGCTGTTTATTTTCGAAGTGTACACCAACACAAACCCTTTGGTTTATGGTGTTGTTTCGTCTTTAAAGTTTTGGAAATAAATAAATAAAATAATAACACGCTGTACTACTATCATCCAGTAGGTACCAACCAATAGTTATAGGTAATGATGAAGTTTGTGTGTGGTTGGCTGTCCCAAATAATTTAAATATAAAATGATGATGATATAAAAATATATTTAATAATAATAAACCATTGCAGTTAAACTAGAAAATCCTGTTATTTTTAAAGAACATTACGTAAAGATAAAGCCCCTAACCTACCGCAAGGGCAAGCTATCGAACCGTTAGTTTTTATGTCCATCCATCCCTTGCGAGTACCTTTGCGCTCGGTACAAAGGAAGCGAAGGGCTCCCTTCGTAGAAAAAAGGGAGCGTGGCTGCTATGGGTCGTTACAACGGTACGGTTCCATATAAATTCCCATCGCGGCGCGCGGCGTGCGCCCTTCCCGGGCCGGCTTCGCGCCTCAGTACTGCGCGTGGTTTTTTGTATGGATTTGTTTTAGCGCGAAACACTAGCGTGGCGTGTATTTAACAAGCCAGTGCGCGTGGCGTTGCCTATTTTGAAATAAATATGCGTTATGGATTATGATAATTAACTTTTAACGGTTTTTTATTTATTTAAGCAATATGCAATTGAGGTATGTATTTCCAAACATATGTAAAGATTACTTATAAAAAAATTAAAAACTACAGAATACAAAAATGTGGTTCTTTATTTAAAAACTTAAAAAATAACTTTAATTATTATCACTAAAATGGTGTAACTAACTAGGTACCTACCTATTACATTATAATTACTCGAGGCGCATAATTTAAAGACAAGGGAGAAACAAGGACTGTTATGTTTTTTCCGAAATTATCCCATTTTTTTTAAATATTGATTTTCACAGTACTTTTGATGCTATCGTTTCTCAGTCTAGCGTTAAAATATATCAATATAATGTTAAAGTGAGTTTTAAATTTTAAGGGGTTACTCAGAATCAAGTAAAGAATAAAATATAGGAAAAATTAAAAAAAAACGATTTTCAATTATTTTTTCAGTTTTCCATACAAATTCTTGATTTACTATTCAGATTTAGTATGGGAATCTAAAAAAAAATTAAGATGGGATTTTCTTCAATATTTTCCTGTATTCTTTATTTGATTCTAATTTCAAACACAATTTTTATATATTGCGAAAAAAAATTGCATAAGAAAGCTATTATTACTTTTGGATTAAATTACATTCCTTATTTGTCCCACGTAGTCTTCAGTTTAGGGTCTTAACATAACAACAATTAATTTTATGCTATATTTACAATTCCACAGCTTACCTAGAATTTATGAAAGGACAGAGGACACGCGGTCTAGGAATGTGTTATACCAGATATGGGAATAATACAGATTCATCTTTGTTGATTAGATTCAGGATTCCGCAATTTTTTACAAAATAGTCGGAGACAATTCATAATACTTTATAATAGTTATGAGCTGCTTGTCCTGCAAGTTTCAAGCTTAAGATTTACAATAACAATGAAAGCTTATAAGTTTCCGAAATTTAATAAAATATTCTTTTAATGTTATGATTCGACAGTTAACGTTTTTTGATTGAAACATTACCACTATTTCATCCAGGAGTTTTAGTGTAATGGCTTTCTCATTGATTCATATTCTTTATGAAACCACAGTACTTAGTACATATCACCTAAGTACTTAGCACGCTGCTCTTTTAAGTAGGCAATTATTACGTATAGCTGTATAGGTCTCGCATTTTATTTCATTGGTGCTTACTACAATACCAGAAATAAAGACCACTTATGTTACAGTGTACATTGCAGCTTTCAGTCGCTGCCGCTGCCGCTGCCACTGTCATCGCCGGATCCTCCGGACGACGCTTCTGATGATGAGCTCTTCGACTTTTCTTTCACCTTCTCCTTCTTTGATTCTTTGCTCTGAAAGTAAACATTTTATTTAGCACTAAGCAACAAATATTATAATTTAGGTTTTAAACAAGTACTTAAAGTAACGAAGATTAACCATATTGTTTTACTATTTAAAGAAGTATAAAGTAGTTCGGAAGTCGAGTTTGTGCAGTGACAAAAGTATGCCACATTTTAATCTCACTGAGATAACAAAGCACTGATTAGAAAACCACGTGAAATTACGCTCTGTATTATACAATAGATATGTAGATAATTCTTTTCCGAACAACAAGAACATTGCTAGAGCTTTTAGATTTTTATCTCCTACAATTTAGTTAATTCGTCGCTACGAACACTGCCGCCTACTTTACAAACCAAATACCACAAAACAACAGATCAACTCACATCTTTGCTATCCTTCTTCTTCTTCTTCTCCTTATCCGAGTCGGAGGAGCTGCTGTCATCATCCTCTATGTACTCCCGACTCTTGAAAGTCCCGCTGGAGCCGGTGCCGGCGGTGCTCTTGGGTTTCTTGGTGGCGCTACTGGGCTTGCTGGGTTTGCTGGCTTTCTTCTCGGCAGCCTTGCGATCCTTCTCCGCTTGCTTCTTCTTCTGCTTGAACTCGTCCGCGGCGCCGCTGTCTTTGTACTTCTGCATAGCTACGTTGTATTCTTCTTTCGCCTTGCTGGCTTTCTCTTCCCATTCCTGTGGGAGATAACGCTATGTTTACAATCTATTGGATAAGTAGGAGTAATTTTTTTACAATATTTCTCTACTGCCTATAAGGTTTCTCCGTGTAAATTACTTTACTGAATACTATAAGCTACAACACACAAGGAAGGAGCCAGCACTAGGTTCGTCGGACCAGAGCCAGCACTTCCTATTTCTGCAACAGTCACCAAAGGGGTCATCGATGAACTCATGAAACGTGAAACACAGAAAGCCTGGGCTGGGTGCACCGGCTGCAGACAATCGAAGATGTTTCTGAAAGGAATGAATCGCCGAAGAACTAGGACATTACTGTCATTAAGTAGGACAAGTCTAGGAACGGTCTTAGGCATCATCACTGGGCATTGTAGACTTAATCGACATATGTCCCTAATAGACGGTACCACCGACCCCTCCTGCCCTAACTGCGGAGCGCTGGAGACTAGCCAACACTTCTTGGCGGAGTGCGCATTATACAGCAGGCTCAGGTGGGAGATGTTTGGCACCGACAGCATCGACGAAGAAGAACTATGTGACCTGGACACTGGTCGCATAGCGGAGTATTGCAGGAGGAGCGCAAGGTTTATGGGGGGGACGTCAACGGGGACACAGTAACGCTCGCGTACCACCGGGAATAGGGTGTAATGAGTCCACCTGGCGACTTGAACACCCGCCTGTGCCCCGCAGGCGTCCCATCCAGCAATAATAATAATAATACAACACACAAAGCACAGAATAGCGATGTTATTTTCTTAGCACGGCCGCTTCTGGCGTATACAGGGTTATTTTTGGACCCCCATTCCAAAACTTCACACTGGCTTCTATTCATGAAACTGAGCAACTTTCCCCAAATAACCAATGGTCAATTCGCAAAAAAATTTTGGGCATCTCCATACAAAGTAGGCCGATCACGTGACGAAATTAGTATGAAAGGTCCAAAATTTTTTTTGCGAAGTGACCATTAGTTTTTTGGAAAAGTTGTTCAGTTTCATGAATAGAAGCCACTCTAAAGTTTTGATGGTGGGCCCAAAAATAACCCTGTATTTCAGACTTCTAAATCTCTATCTTTTGTATTACTTAAACTCATGCTGCTTTAACTCAAATCATCTTTTACTGACTTGGAACCGTATCTGGAGTATGGCCTAAGCGTCCCGAAGCATTTTAGCAAGAGACTCGTGCCCCATCAGTGGGGACACTATAGGCTGTACCCAGTACACACATTACTTACCGACTTGTCCTGGAGGTCGCGCCACATTTCGCCGCCCTTCTTAGCGATCTCCGTCACCTTGATGCCGGGGTGCGCGTCTATAATGAAAATGACAATATTTTATGCGAAGTACTGCTACCTACTTCGTACACTTTTATTCGAAGTAGGTAGTAGTGTAGTTTTCGAAAGTCATTCTTTTGTCTATCTAATTTCTATTTGTGTAAATCTGTAAAGGCTTTTCTGTTAAATATGTTTTCACCTCTCCAGACGGAAAAGGGTGCCTTTGGTCCCTAAAAACACTTTTTGCTGTGAGCGTGAGAAAAAGTGATTCGAATTTCGAACACCATCTTTTGCCAGCGCTAAAAAAATATGGGCGATGGTTCGTCCAGAAACTCATTTTGGCCTAGAGATTTAACTTATAGGCAAAAAATGGTGTATGTTATTTAATAAAATTTAAGTTTATAAATTGTGCCATTGCATTTTTAAAGGCGTAATATTTAAAATAAATATGTACTAGTCAACATTAATATAGCTTATTTAAAAATATCATGTTTGGTTTTCATAAAAAATGTTAAGCCACGCAGTTTCCGAACGCAACCTCTAAATTGAAAACATTATACTAAAAAACTATATTGTCTCCAATTAACTACGTTTTTACTTTTCTCGCTAGTCGAGGTGAAAAGTTATATGTTTCACACGAGAGCAAGTTATTTTATGTCTCGTGCCTTTAAATCACTCAATCAAAAAATAACTTTGCTCACTAGTTAAACAAATAACTATTGTTCAACAAGTGAGCAAAGTTATTTTTTGCTACGAGTGCTGACTTTAAATCACGAACTAGCGAAGTACTCGCTACGCTCGTGATTCTAATATAGACTACTGAGCACAGTGAGTGATTTAAAGGCACGAGATATAAAAATAACTTGCTCTCGTGTTAAACATACAAATTTTCACCTCGACCAGCGAGAAAAGTTAAAATGCAGTTGATTAAATTCTCTTTGGAGACAATATAGTTTTTTTATTATAATGTTTTTAATTAGAGGTTGCGTTCGAAAACTGCGCTGTTTGTCATTTTTATGAAAACCTAAGATGAAAACTAAACATTATATTTTTAAGTAAGCGATATTCATGTATAACTAGTACATATTTATTTTAAATATGTCGTCTTTAGAAATTCAATAGCAAAATTTGTAAACTTAAATTTCATTAAATAACAGACAACATTTTGTGCCTATGAGTTAAATCGCTAGGCCAAAATGAGTTTCTGAAGGAACTATCGCCCATATTTTTTTCAGCGCCGCGCAAAAGATGGTGTTCGAAATTCGAATCACTTTTTCTCACGCTCGCAGCAAAAACCGTTTTTGCTTTGAGTTTTTAGGGACCAAAGGCACCCTTTTCGTGCTGGAGAGGTGAAAATAACTATTTATTAACTATATGCTATACTGTACAAGCTGTTGATTTACGATATATACGATATATATAATTTACGAAAATAAAATAATACGAGGTTCCTATCTCTCGGAACTCGTATACCCGCCGTTTCGAGAAGTATTTGAGGAGTGAGAAGAAACGACGGGTCCAAAGAAACTCCCTCCAAAACATTTTTAAACACAAAGAAAAAGGAGAAGGAAGGGTCTTACCGATGATGCGCTTGCGATTTTCGTTGAGCCAGAGCATGAATGCGGTCGCCGGCCTCTTTGGTGCGTTCGAGTCCTTTTCTCGCTTTTTCGACTTCTCTTTGCGTTTGCGCGGCGCTTCTGACTGTGGGTCAAATAGAGGGAAATGTTTATTTTTAATTAATTTGATAATTATGCTCTAATTGTGTGTGGCTAGTGATATTGTGAAGGATTGTGACCGTTTGTGATTTGTCCCAGATATTATTATTATTTACTTTGTCCAGAAACTAGTGAAAGGGCAATATCAATTTGCTTCAGGTAGACTAATGAGAAAGTGGACATTTTAAATTTGTATGTCTTATAAGATTTACGTTGTCATAAAGAGTAGTTTTTTCATAGATCGACTGAATTTTAGTGCTGTGAGGTCGCCACAGTAGTTATTAAATTAGGCTTGAATAGATGAAAATTGTAGTAAAAAGAACTTACGATTGTGATGGTCTTCTTTGGCTTCTTCTCCTTCTTCTTTTCCTTTTTGCTGTCCCCGGAGGCGCCTGACGCATCCGACTCTTCGGACGACGATGGGTTAGTGTCGTATCTGCGGATAAGTCGAATTTATTTTTGTGAATTCCGTTTAGATTCCTTGGGGAAAGATGTTCAGTATAACAAAAAAACTCTTGTTTTCGGAAAGAGATCTTTCTACACCTGTATTCCTATAGGAACAGACCTTGACCTTTTAAGCCATATTTCTATCACATAATTCGACGGGTGAAATTCTAATTGTATTAAGCGTTTTTTTTTTAATTTGAGTATTCAGGAGATCATTTAAAAAATGACTTTCTTACAAAATAAGCATATCGTAAACAAAACTTCTTAATAACAGTATTAACAGTACAAAAAGAAGAAATTATCAGGAATCGAAATAATACTAAGTATTTTTAAACATTATTTCTCTAAGAAAGTAATTATTAAAACGATCTCGTGAACATTTACATAGATGTCGCTTAATACAAATCGCCTTTCACCCGTCGAATTATCATTGCGGACCAGCAGTGGACCGACGACCTGGTGAAGGTTGCGGGAAGCCACTGGATGCGAGCAGCACAGGACCGGTCAGTGTGGAAATCCATGGGAGAGGCCTTTGTCCAGTAGTGGACATCTTTCGGCTGATGACGACGACCAGCAGTGCACTCACTCCTCGGCCACGTCGCTCTCCTTCGCCTTGTCGGGGTTGAAGTCCTCGTCCGTGCTCTCGTCCGACCCCTCGCTGTCGGACTCGCGCTCCTTGGCCTCCGCCTTGACTCGAGCCAGGTATGCGTCTGGTTCCTTCTCCGTATCCGAGTCGCCGAAGTCGTCGTCGTATAGGGCTTTGTCCTGTAAAATAATACAAATAAAATAGTTTTTTATTCACCAAAAGTGTTAGGGCTGAGATCTCCTTTTGGACAAGATACCTGTGCTAGGAAATCTTGCTCCTCCATCGCTTAAATAAGTTACACAAGTAGACTGAAGCAAACAGAGAAATTAAGATAAAATAACATAGACCAAAACAGAAAGCAAAAAAGCAAGATCCCTCCGTATCAGATTAAACAAGAGGCTATGTTCTTGTTGTTGTTGTGAATGAACGCGTGTGTATATGTATCCTGTATACGTACGTGTGATTGAGTTTGTAAAAAAAAACTTTTGTTTTATTTTCCACCAATAACATAAATGTCCTGTTAGATTTTCGCTATTAGAAAAAACTGTTGTTTGGAAATCTTATTTGAATTTTTATTTTAACTAGAATATCCCTAATAAGTTATGAAATAAGCCTATTAGAAATATCACTGCCTACTTTAAGCCAAGACGAATGAATATTTATATCTTTCGTTATGTAAAACAAGGCGGTACTAGATGGCGCCATCCGTATTATCTGGCCACTGTCTGGCTATTTGTATATCGCAAGAAGATTGTATGTCCATGTGCAACATGATACGGAGTATTCTTTTGTAGTATTTAAAAAATGTTTTTGATCTTTCATATGACTTTTTATAGAATACTAGCTTCTGCCGATGACTTCATCTGCGTGAATTTTAGAACTTTCATTTACTTGGATATAAACTTTCCTATTGGTTAATCCAGGTTACACACTATGTGGCTTTTTTTATGTTTGCGTGATTGACTAACAAACATATAATATCATTAGGAAGAAGACAATAGCTGATATCATTCCAATACTTACGTACCACCTTTATGACCTATGATCCACAATAAAAACGTTTGAAGTTTGATAAACCAGTGGTAGGATCTTACTATGCAAAGTCCGACTGGGTGGGTACCACTGTCTATACCTGCCGCCAAGCAGCGCGCTGTGTTCGGGCTGGTGGCGTAAGATAGCCAGCGCAATTACCGACATGAGAGGCATTCCTTACTACCCCTCAAGATCGGAAAGCCACTAATAACTAATACAATAAATTGACTGACTCGGTGGCTAAGTGGTTAGCGATCCTGACCTCTGATCCGAGAGTCGTGGGTTCGATCCCCACACAGGGCAAACTTTTCTGTGATGAGCATAATTGTTTGCTCTGAGTCTGGGTGTATAATATCTATATATGTATGTATTTAAATGTATACGTGTATGTATATCAGTCTCTGGTTCCCAAGATACAGGGAATCCTAGTTTGGGGCCAGACGACCGTGTGTGATTTGTCCCGGATATTATTATTATAGAGTTATAGATGCTCATTGGCGGCGGATGCCGTTTTCCATCAGGGGGCGGTCAGCCTTTCGCCATTTCACTTTTTTTTAATTAAGAACAAAGCTAGACCAGCAAAGGCGCGCACTCACGTTCTTGCCGGTGTTCTTGACGTGCAGCCGCTTGGAGGTGATGTAGTCGAACAGCTTGTCGTACTCGCCCTTCTCGATGCTGCTGAACGTGTGCACGGCGCCCGACTTCAAAGCGATCTCGAAGTCGAACGATCTGACGAGACGCAATAAATCTCTTTAGTTTATTTTGTTCTTAGTTTCGCCACAGGTGTCGCCACCACGGAAGAAAGAAGGGAGGCGAAGTAGCAAGTAGGCGGATCTCGCGTGTCATAAATTAGCGACACAGCGCTAACGCGCACTCATTATCACCCGCGTGCTATACCGGACCGGACGGCTGACGTTCTCGATGCAAGTAATAGAAAACTATGAAAATATACCATACTGTGCTGTTCTAGAGTGCAAAAATAGATACACAAACAAAAGTTCATCTAATGGAGGCATTATATTTCACTAATTGTTTATTTTTTATATTTAGATTAAAAATGGAATTTAATTTAATCCGAGACTTTATCCCAACCTACTTAGATAATATATACTTTATTAATATGTTGTAAAAGTATATTTTCGCTCGGACGTTCATAAGGCGCTTCGAGAATTTTACGTTATCTAGAGTTTCTGCTACTCAGCGCTAGATGTCACTATAAAATGCGCCTCTATTTGCCCGTTTCTGTCTGAGCTTTATGGTTATAGTAATAGATTTCAATGTCGCTAATTTCTTTATATTTTTAGATGCTATATTCATAGAACTTGTAACATTAGTAGTGCGTAAGTATACTGGGTGTTGATGTGTGATTTCGGCGACATCGGTTCTGGTACAACTGAGTATTTAAGCCCCTTCCCATGCCTTCTTTCTTCCGTGGTCGCCACCATTAATACCATAAGTTGATTAGCTCTCTTGTCATATTGTAAGCGAAATTGTCTCTGGCGAAATAAAACGCCATGTTTTTCAATTTATTTCTTATTTTACTATAAATCCGCCCAAAAGCCAACTGGGCTTATTAGTTTATACAAGTATTGTATACAACTTGAGCCTTCACTGTTATAAAATCGCGAACTGATCTTGCGATTTAATTCGGTCGCGGGGAATCCGAATAAAAATCACTACATGAGATATCTATAGTCAAATTCTCTTTGATTTCTTAGTCCTCCTCTATATTCTGTATACGTGTGGAAGAAACACAATAATATGCTGTCTTTAACGGTTTAGTTCAATGGGCTGTACAGTCTTTCAGTCAGTATGTCACAATATTACTTAAGAGGTTAGAATATAGATGATAACGCTGAAACGTCATGAGCTTGCCACTAAACCCAATCAGTTCCAGATGGCAAAACATGAGCCATTTTGACGTATGAATGTCAAACTGATTGACAATACCACCCTGTACTCACTTAGTGGAGCTGGCGCCGCCTCTGGCAAAGTTGACGTTGGCGATCTCCTCGAAGCGGATGTGCACGGGCGGCTTGTGCACGTAGATGAAGCCTTTCTCTAGCGGATACAGGTAGCCGGCCGCCGCTTTGTACGAGCACGCGATGGCGGGCGTCTTGTGGTGCCTGCCAAGCCACACAACCATATTATTTTTTTGATTATTTTATTTATTAAATAACAATGAGATCATAACACAATGTTTATACAATGCCGGTGCAGCAAAAACCCATGAGGGTTTGTCCGTGCACCGTCATTCATCATTGTTACGCAGTAAACTAGAAGAAAAGTAGATACATGCATTCGTGCCTCATTTCATTTTATAATGTACTCGCACCCACCAGCTGAGCAGCGCACACTTCACGCGACTTGTGCATGATTGAATCAGTTAGTGTGTTGACACATTAAAATAAACATATTAACCAAAAGCCATCCACTGTGGTGTGGTGTATAGGCCTTGTTCATGGAATTCCCATAGCACGATCCTGAACCATATGGATCTAGGAGTTTCCATCGAGCCTGACTAAATCATCAGATCAAAAGGTAAACAAACGTAGTATGCAGATGACATTGACATGTGTCAGTTCCATAGTAAGTTTGTTTACGTTTTGCTTTTTTTTTATTAGAATGAACCATAGACTATTTTGCTAACTTTAATAAAATAGAGATATCCTCGTTTGCCCAGTAAATGTTTCTCCATAGTCGCTTAATAGACTTTGAGATAGTGAGGATGCAATTTAGTAACTATATTTGGCAAATGACATGTATGTTCGCAAATAGTATTGTCGATCATGTCGTTAGGACGAGAAGATTGCACGCAAAAATCTGCGCCATACTACAGTAATGAAATGAGTCATTTTGAAAATTGTTTCGTTCATCCATCACACACAGCATAAATGTGCCCACAATTTTACTACATTATGGGTGGCCACTACAACCCAAGGAAATCGACATACCTGAAGGCGGCTCTATGTACTTACACATTCTGACCTTTCAGAGACTTGCACAAACTTAACCAAAAAGTATATACATATAATGACCGACTCAGTGGCTCAGTAGTTAGCGCTCCTGACTACTGATTCGAGAGTCGTGGGTTCGATACCCATCCAGGGCAAACATTTCTGTGATGAGCAGATTTGTTTGTTCTGTGTCTGGGTGTATTATATCTATATATGGTTCATTCCAATCAAAAAAAAGCAAAAGGTAAACAAACATAGTATGCAGATGACATTGACATGTGTCAGTTCCATAGTAAGTTTGTTTACGTTTTGCTTTTTTTTTTTATTGGAATGAAGTATATGTATATATTTAAATATATATGTGTATGTATATCAGTCTCTGGTTCCCATTGTACAGGGAATCCTAGTTTGGGACCAGATGACCATGTGTGATTTGCCCCGGATATTATTATTATTATTAATGTAGTTACCCCAGAAAATCTCCCGGCCCTGTGACTCTCCTGTTGATGATGACCTTCATAATCTTAGCTAATACTTCGTACGTCGGTCCCGACAGCTCCTTAGTTATTTTTCCTTCATATTTCTCTTTTAATTCCTCCCTGAAACAAAGCATATTTAGTTATACTCTCACATTGTAAATGATGTCCAAACTATGTCAGGGTACTCATGTTATTAAATACCTATAAAGGGAAGGTACTGAGTTCCAAGATAGTCTATCGATTAGTTCGGGAACTAGGGCTACATTTATAATGTTCAGAAATTTTTAAGTGCCAAATATATTTGTTATTATATATTTTAATCATAATATTTTTTATAGGTTTGTGGCAAATAAACCAAGACGCAAAAATGCGTAGGTGCGTGATTCAAGAGGGTGCGGGAATAATTACTCGCGTATTACAAAGGACAGTTATTACTGCGCTTCACCCTTTCTCATCCCGCACTTAAGACTTATCTCAGTCTACGTGACTACTGAACAGCGCATATTTAAATATAAATTATTAATATACTTACTCAGTAAATGGTAGCTCCAAACTGGTCTCCTCTTCATTACCAAATAACAGCACTAAATAATGGTATCTCGTTTGACCCTGCTTTATCGGCGGGTCTAGAGAGACAACAAAGAACATCTGTCTCATGTCCTTGTGGGGCAGTAGAAAGAGACGCAGCACTGTGGACATTGGGATCTTGTAGTCAAATGTTTTACCGTGGAGCTGGAAGAATGTCTGGAAGACCTTTATGTCATAGCGACCACTGGAAAAGAGATAAGGGTTTTGTTAGAAATAATATTGGAATAATGTGAAATGCTTATAAAGAATGTTTGCATAACATTTTTATTTATTTCACAGGTAATATTACAGCTATTAATCAAGCATTTATATTGGCTTAAATAAGCTTTAAGTTTTCAAACAATTGTTATGAATTTAGTTTTTTTGATAAGATATAAAGTAATGCAAGCACACAACACTACTTCAATCCTACTGGCTGTACTATCTGATAGTTATTAGTTTCTTTTGTCTTATAACAGCTAAAGCCCAAGGTGAAGAAAATTAAATTATTTATATTTTTATTATTGAAACGTTGGAAGTACCGAGGTGTAAGACACTGTAGCTCCCTAAAGATGGCGATGGCATCACCAGAGACGGAGATGACGCTGGCCTTGTTCATAACCTGCTGGTGGAAGGCCTCTACGGCATCCATGTCACCCGCCAGCTCGCTTGTCGGGATGTGGAAGCGCATCTCCATCAGGGAGACCGGGGTGTCGTCATTCTGGGTTAGAGATGAGGTCCATGTTTTATTTTATTGTGTACATCAGGAATGTTATAATATTGTAAAATATGAAAGTCACTTGGCTAGGGAAAGTAAGTTTGTAGGGTGCAGTTGCAAGTGCAATAGCCCTAAGCACAACAAGTGTACAAAATTCACCTAAAGTTCCTTAAAATACATACATAGTATTAAAAAAACCACACACCGTATATAAAAACGAGGTCACTTTTATAGTGATATAGTAGTTAATTCATTTAACTCTATCTAATAACAACTATATCCATCTCCCATCACCTCTTTTAAACCTTGTATCAAAGCATATAAAAAAAATCTAATTTTATTCAATAAAAATAACCACTCTTCAAAGTTATACCTGATGGAACTCCAATGTGACTTCATTCTTCCCAGTGTTGCACTGTGACACATAGTGCAATGGTATCTCAAATGCGGTGTGCGAGCCAACGTTGAAGCTGAGCACCTCCCCGGTGAACTTGGCCGTGCCCCAGTTCCAGCCCTTCAGGGAGAGTTCCTTCTCCAGCATGTCCTTCTTGTAGTTTGTCTTGAAGAACTTGGCAACTTTCTCTTGCTCCTGAGTGAAGGTCAAACGTCTCAGGGTAGAATATATTCACACAAAAGCTTTTTTGGATGCAATCTAAGTATAATTTGAGAAAAAAAAGCTGATAAACACGCTTACTGTGTATAAGTAAGAATAAATTACTTAAAGGTCAATAATAATTAAAAATCCCAAATTATTAACAAAGAATAGATTTTTATCAACTTATTTCAGGTGCCTACTAATATCCACAATAAACTCCAGGAACACATGATTTTAAAGGCGGGTCTGCTGTGCCATATTTTGAACAGAACATTGTTCGAACGATTCCCCCGGCCCGCAGACGAACGCCGGGGATGTTTTCCACTAACTCCGGCAAACACGTTCAAGTGTATTTGCTTGACAAAACATTTAGGCCACACACCTTTCGAACAATGTTCTGTTCAAAACATGGCGCAGCGGACCCACCTCAAAATAAACAAAATTCTATACATAAACAAAAAATATTATGCAATAAATCTGATGGTGTTCTACAAATATTGTTATTTGTTATGCAAATCGCACATCTTATTACTTCTAGTGACAAAAACTGTAAGACTAGTAACTTTTGACTAAGTTCGTCTAGGTAATGTGTATGTTTTGTTAGGTTATGATCAGTAGGTACCTTTTTTCCTATCAAATTCAAAATTAAGGCTATTCTCTGACCAAAAACTATATAAATTTATTCTTACTACCCCTATTTACTCACCCCGTCTTTAAACCCGCCGTATCTGTGTAGGGTGCCGTTCTTCATGAAAATTCTCAGACCCCAGGACCCAATAAACCTCTGGAAATTCACCAGCTCTATGTCATTAGCAGCTATTTGCTCCACCTTGCCAGTCTTGCTATTCTTAAACACTATACTTTGGTCTGTCATTTTTAACCTTCCAGGAACCTGGAATTATAAAAATAAATCGAAATAAGGCATATATTAGCAAACGATTCAACGGTGCCAAACAAACGTGATGGGAACTTACCATGCTCCCCTTTATTTCGGCTTTTACGTCGTTGTATTCGAGAAATTCCATTTTTATATGTTTTCTTTGTTCTCCAAATCAATAAATTTCTTATGTTTTATGCAAATTTTGAGAAATACGTGCGTACAAAAATGCAAAACGCGGCCCCGCCAGCAAGCGGAATAAGGTTGCGTTCCAATACCAAAGATTTCACTCGGGGTGATGCGAATTTTACCCTAAATCGTTCCAAAACCGAGCCGAGTGAAACCGAGGGTAACCGAATGATCGCCTGACAGTTCTCCGTCGGGATTTTGGAACGCCTTCGTGAATGCGATTTTCACTCTGACAAGTGCGATTTTTAACGCTGTTTGATTACCGTTAAAATTCGCCTGACAGTTTATTCGGCGGGAAGTTCGTAGTCAATGTCAAACAGACTAAGACAAACAAACATTTTATCTTCGGAATTGTTTTGAAATACGATTGTTTGTATCTGCTAAGGTGTTAAAGCCATAAATAAGACAGAACACTACCCAAAAAAGCTAGAAAACTTTCTGAATTATTTTCGATGACGTTTGTTACCCTGTCACTCTGGAATCACTCGCAAGCGTTCCAAAATCGTATTTTTTTCTCTTTCTCAAAATAGCTACGTCTCTTTCATTTCTCCGAGTTAAATTCTACCTCACCCTACCTTGGTTTAGGAACGACTTCTAAATGAATGAAACTGGCTGTCACTGTCAATGTCCGATTCTTTTTTCGTGATAAGTTTCTAGGCCTAGATACATGTCCTTCATCATACATATTCAAAAAGAAAAAAATATGTAGTGTTAAAAACTATGATAAGAAGATAAGATAAGTGTACAAAGATGAGAGATGATTTTATGTTTGTTAGTAGTAAGTGGAATTATTTTAGAGTTGCCTGTAAAAGAGACGACTTGGAGGAATTAGAATTATAATTCCTCCAAGTCGGCCGAAATTTCTTGATCGTGGACCATTCGTGGACGTGTAAATGTGGTTTTCATTCAATCTCTCTTACTATTCATTCGCTCACAGTTTCACTCAATCAATCATTCAATTCCTTCACTTCACTTTTGTGAATGGATGTGCAAAGCGGTGTGTACGTGCGTGTTTTGTGGTGTTTTGATAATCTTTTACGAGTTTATTTTCCAAAATACACGAAATATATGTATCTTTACGTACCTGTAAAGTAATAGCATAGTATTGTGAATGTGCAACCAAAAGTGCGAAGTTATTGTGAAAGAGAAGTCGTAAATACACGCGACCCAGTTTGGAAATCAACTTGCCGTCTTGGACCTTGTATTTCGTAGGAGTATTTTGCATGTACGGAATCTATGGCGTCATTATCGCTCCCCCGGGTTCTCCAGCTGAAGAAGAACAGCTTGGACGCTGAGAGGGAGCAGTTTGAGAAGTTTCAGGTAAGTTACTGCTTAGGTAACAATTTTTCAACCTCAACCTTCGCCTTGCTGTCAGCTCTGGATCTTCCAAATTATGTCATCGTGTCAGCAGCGGCAGTGTGTTGGGGTTTGACATCCTAGGCTACTCGGATCGAGCGCAACTATTTTTATAAATAGGGTAAATGGGTAAGGTTTAAGGACCGAGTTCTCGCTGGGCCTTATATCACGACTATGAATATGAACTTATAGTTGTAATAAGGTTATGATTTTGATTTGCAGATAAACATTATAAAGGTGCGGAAAGACGACGCACGCTAGCGCAACATTGCCATGGTAGGCTCACAACAGTTGAACCTTGGCATAGCCTACAATGTAGTGGCGGTGCAGCTCGTGCTGACGCTTGTCGTCTATCCGCCCCTTTATACCTTTACTGTATTTTTTATTTAAAATCAGTCAAAAGTCAAAATGTTTTTTGTTTAAGATGTTGTATACATACTTTTAAATCGCCTTTTTTTTCTACCTAGTTAGTACAAAGTTCCTACCACTCGGAACTTGTACTATACTCAACGTTTTGAGAAGTGTTTTAGAGAAGCTAGAGAAAACTAGAAGAAGATTTAGTAGGTATATAATATATCAAGTAGAGTCTCTCATTACTATTTGTAGTTACATTCTGTGTTCATTGGTTTACTCATATCATCATCATCCACACTTTCTGGAAAAAATACAGAACAAACTCATCTATAAGAATTATTTTATTACAATTAATTTCATGCATGCTAGTCAGGGTTCAAAATTATCAAGATATATTTTTTTCTTTGATTGATGGATTGATTGATTGATATACTCTTTATTATACACACACAAAAAATACAATAACAACAAATGACACAATATTAAAATAACAGTGGTACAATGTGGACAGTCTTTGAGAATTATCATGATCATTAAATTAAATTATCATTTAATTAGTTTGTAATATGTACGGAAGCGGCAAATTGCATTTGAATACACAAAAACAATATGATTGCATTAGAATTTAATTAATTATATTGTTTTATGATTTTTAATTATTATCAAGGTATATTTACACTACAGATAGTGATATATTCGAACCCTGATGCTAGCAGTCAGCGTTATCTCAGTTTTAGTTGTTAAATAATTTATACATTTTTGATGCAGATTAAGTTGAAAACTAATCTAATATACAGATCAATATTGCTGACTACATTGTATTACAAGTCTTGAATATTTTCAAACATGAAGAGTTTTAAAAAATTGCTTTAATACATTTTCAAAATTCTCATAATCAATCTATATGTGAGAGTGAGAAAAACCAACATTTTTTGTCACTGAAAACTATATGTTAGTGCAACGATTCTGCTTAAAATTGCCTGTGTTTTAATTTCAGCAAGTAGCTCTAACAACCTATAGTAGTTTGGCGAACATATTACTGTTCAAACGTTACATCCCACTTGTCACTATATAGGGGGAAGCAGGTCGTTACGCCACTCTGCGGACGCGCATGGCGCAAACGCACTTACGTCATAGTGGGGTGATTGTGTCTATACAAACTTTGACAAGCCTTACGATGTACAATGTAGCATTGACATGAGTGTCTCTTGATTTTCACTGGATAGTGATATTTGTTTCAAATTAAAAACATCAAATCAAACAACTATCCAAATTATACTTCTAACTCTGATAAATTGGATTTATTAAATAATAGACACCACTCACCAGATATAAAGTAAGCAGACCAGAAAGAAATCTTTACGACAACTTATAGCAACTTTATGTCGGTCAGATACCGCCCGTACTCATCATATTATTTTTCTTCATAGTGTGACATAGAATTAAGAAATAAAGTGCAACTGCAAGTATGTCATTTTGTTAATTCTACGAAGTCGAAATCACTGTTCCTCAGAGCATAATTCTCTATCTCTTATAGCTAAGAATTCTACCATACTGGCTAAAAAACTCGCCCTGTATGTATATCCTTGTGAATTAAAGGAATCTTGTGTGTGACCACAGAATTACGATATGTGACTCATGTAGGATCAAAGATTTTATGATCGTAAATTAAAATGAATGTAATTGAATATATCTACTACATTTAAGTATCCCTCAAGGAAAAACATACAGAATAGAATGACAGACTTTATGGTGGGTTTATGTAACCTTGTTCTCATTATAAGTTTGCTCTTTCTCCGCTCATTTTCTCTGCTCTGGAAGAATTTTTTTATTTGAAATAAATTGCACCCTTTGTGTTAATTCAGTAAACATTACTTGCGCACGGAAGAAAGTAGTAATAGTATGTACCTACGCAATAAACTAAAGCCTACTGTTGCTGCTTATTCGAGTAAAAAGAAACAAGTAAATGCCAATTATTTTCATACTGGTTCAATACGGAGTTATTACTTTATCGGGTGAGCACAGATAAAACTGATTGTGGTTAACTGACGTGTTCGATAAGTTATCGCCATTTACTGTCTAAAATAAAGTACCTATCGCGACATTGATGCTATTTTATTTAACAGTTACGACGACGTTGCCTAACAAAAGACGCACGCATCTTGTGTTCATCAACAAATACGTTGAAAAGAAAGTGAAATCTAAAAAAAGACCATTTTCTAGGAAGATTCAATTGGTGAGTCTATTTAACATGATTTGAAAAACATTTTTTATTTTGTTGCCAAGATGTTGAATAAACGTTGTGTTAGAGATATGCTTGTTTTCTTTTAAGTAGGTACATTAGATTATGTGATGTTAGGCCAATTATTGGCTTTGTTAGATTGCATTATCAGAGAGTCCAAAGAGATTTTATGTTTCAACAATTTTTTTATGTTTCAGGAACGTTTAGCGCGATCACCCCCTTTGAAAGAGTGTAACAAGTGTTACTCTGTCTATACCTAAGAAATGAAAGGTTTTTGTAAATGGTTTAGAAGATTTTGACATAGGAGTTATAAAGCACACATTATCTTATTTATTATCAAATTTTAATAGTTTGGGCACGAAATTGTGAAAAAACATATTTTGTAGCTAGAGAATGTAAATCGTCTTTTCATGATTTGTCACGTTAACCGTAAAGTCAAAAGATTTAAACTCCAATACCTAGGTATATAACTTCTTAAGGACGGGCTTGTCAGCAATGTAAGTGGAGCCACTAATAAAGTTTTCGTATGATAACTTTTTTTACAAATATCCGGGGCGCCCATGCGTTGAGGTAGACGTCAATTGTAATCCACCATTGAATTCTTATAAAGTTTTACGTCAGTTTACAGCTGTCTTCAAAGAGAATGCAAGTTCATTCATGATAAGCGAGCATTTGAAATTTGAAATAATTCCTATTGATAATGTGGCCGGCGGCTTGGGTACGTTGAACGGGCGTGATGACTGGCTTCCGCCCACAGCGAGCGTCCTACACATTCATAAATATCATCTCTGACTGCTTTAACTGTGAATACTCAATCTCTCTAACATCACGGAGATTTTATTATTTATTTATCATCCTCTATTTAATTGTTGTGAAAGTGTCCTCACTCCTACGCTGCGTTAGACTTAAACAAAGGATTTAATATTATCGTACCCTTGAGCCTTTTATCGTGCGTTGCTCCCAAACTATATTTTGACTACCGTGAGCAATATTATCAGGCCATCAGTGTTAGGGTAAATATTTTTTTGTGTCTACTACGTAAGCAGAAATGTGATAGAACATTGGCATTACAGTATTCTAAAGCTCTCCCCGAAACCCTCACTTTCTCATCGCTTTGTGCTTATATGTACATATTTTGTTATACTGCTACTCACTCTAGTTTGACAGCACTACTTTTCAATAAATAGTATCTGGTGGTATCTGTTATTGGGCTATCTGTTACTTTACACTGTACTTATAGCCTTCAGATAAAATCTTTACATACAATGGCAGATTTGCGCAACTCGTATTGAGAAGCAATTATCTGCATACTGGTAATTATCACCTGCACCGGTACTGTGCACTGCTAGGTACCTAACATTGCAATCTAAATGCCCTACACGTGACCGCGGGTGATGCTAAGTGCAACACTAGGCAACCGCCGTCTACACCTTGAGGATAGAACGGTCGGATGTGCCACATGATAAGAAGAAGAACATTGCAATGGAGCCCAGACTGCAGATCTGCCCTCATAAAAAAGAAGGCCGCAAAGTATACGGAAACTCCATATACTTTGCGGCCTTTTTTATGAGGGCAGAGATGTAAGTACATCTTTATTTATTCCTTGAGTGATTCACTCATGCGCTTCAAGTTCATCGCTGGATACCTACAATGTTTTGGTTATGCAACTTATATCGTAGTACGGCTCGTTAGCTCAAAAAAAGGTCAAATCCGGTCCCATCCGGCAGAAATCATGAAAATTGCTATGCATTTAGCTTTTGCAGGTACAATAAAAAATAGAAGGGGGAACAAGTCTTATAGCGGAGGGGGGGGGGGGGGGGGTAAATCACTATACGACTTGTCCCCCCTTCTATTTTTTATTGTACTTGCAAAAGCTACATGTATGCCAAATTTCCTGATTTCTGCCGATTTTCTATACAAACTTTCTGAATTTTGTAGATTCAGATTTACTCACAGTCATACTAATTAAGCGCAGTGTTATTGTTCATGGTCATTATTTTATGCGGTACATTTGAGCATGTTCCGCAAAGGGGATGTAAGATTTTACTATGGAAGGTGGCCTATGGCCGGTTTTTTTTTCTAAAGTCACTGTCGCACCTTGAATTCTTTATAAATCGGTAGGGAAAATTCAGACGAGGTAAAAATATAATATTTTGTGTTTAAACTTAAACCAGTTTCGGAGATATTTCATGACAAAGATATCTTTACCATATGAAGGGATCATAAAAATCAATTATATCTCTAGAACCGGCGATGTTACGAAAAAATGACCTATAATATTTTTTGATCATTTAGGTATCCTTTATCGATTTAAGTAGGTTTTGAAACTGCGACACTACTTTTGTGAAAATTCGATAGGTCATAGGCCACAAATCTTCCTACCCCTTTAACTGCTCGTGCTGTGGAGTCACTTCCATCACTTCATGATTATAAATCTAAATCCTTTGCTAAATCCTTGATCTGGCACATCTTATCAGTTTACATTTGCCCATTTGTTTTGAATTTGAATTATTCTTGTTGTATTCGATAGATTATGACTCCGAGGCGGTTCCATATATTTTTTTAGAATAGATTCATTCCTTTTTTAAGTTAACAAAAAATGGAATAAGTATGTCCTTAGTTGTTACGATTTAAGTCTTTTGTATATGTATAACGTGGTTAACGTCGTCGTCGTTGTTATTTATTGTGCGTTAAATTGTGCGTTAAATTCGTATCTTAGCAGGTGAACTCCTCAAGTTCCTCAACCCATGTTTCTTCTTATTGTTTTGTGAAGACGTGTCTACTGCTCAGCTTTATATTTTATTTCTATTCCATTGTATTACGGTCATTCAGTTCATTCAAACAAGCAGAAGACTGTCTCAACGTGAGAATATTCGCTACATATACCAATGGGACGTGAGAACCATGTCAATTTTACGACTCAGCACACACAAAATACCTATTAGATACATTTTTATAATGTCTACCTTCAGCACACACAGAATACCTATTAGATACATTTTTATAATGTCTACCTTCAGCACACACAGAATACCTATTAGATACATTTTTATAATGTCTACCTTAGATGTTTATTTATTTCTCCAATCGCCGATAACAACCCACAAGATCCCCACTGCTCGGTCATGGAAGGTTATTTTACCAAACTCTATTGAACTATGTTTTCATTTTTTGATGGTTGTTTCTGGCAATTTATTATTCAAATAACGTTCAGACACAGGTTTCTATGATCTTTATTAGATTTATAGAATTAGTACCGATCTATAGGCTGCGGTGCGCCCTTGTGACGTCGCTACACCCGTGTAATTACATTTCCTTATAAATCGAAAAGGTTATTACCTAAGGTACGTGAATGTCTTTGCCTGAGCGTGGAGCGTGAGACCTCGAGTTGGCTCGACTCTAGCTTGTCGATGCATTTAATTTTCTTTGTTGTTAAATATCAATAGATCTATGGTCTTTCGTTTCGTCATTGTGCGTAGAACGGGCTGCAAGTCTGTGAGATCTACCTTTATTTTTACAATGGTATATAGACTTGTTTAATTCTTGTTTATGTGTTTCCTGGTTCTGACTTACTATTACAGATATATCGTATTACTATCAAGTATTGTAATTTCATTATCTATTTATACATATTTTACTTCAATTTGCTGTACTCAGGAAAGTGTCATTACGAAGACTTGAATAAGGCCGAAAATATATGGGTCATCCAATTCAAGAAATCACTAAGTCCAAATTTGACGGTTTCGAATTTTTTTCACGACATTCATTGTTAACATAAGGTTATAATTCTTTTAACAAATAAAACCGCTAGATTTTTTCTGTTACTTGTATTTTTCATTATTTTTTTAACCTGCGCATATTATTTCAGAACACATTTAAAACATAATAACATCAATATGTCCAAAGTAACTTTTAGACTTAGTGATTTCTTGAATTGGATGACCCGTATAAAAGATGTAGCCTATAATCATAACTCAAAAGCATATGAAAGGTTCATTCCAATCAAAAAAAAGCAAAACTTAAACAAACTTACTATGGAACCGACACATGTCAATGTCATCTGCATACTACGTTTGTTTACCTTTTCCTTTTTTTTGATTGGAATGAACTATACTGTCATATGTTTAGTCTTGTTTAATAGAAGTCAGTGGTTACATGACCTACCTATATGTTATTTTTGTCCTGTTCGGTACAAAACTGGTTGATTCTAAGGAACAATGTTGATTTTAGAGCGTTTCGCGTAGTGTAGAGTCACGATTACTCTTTACCAAACACGGTAAGAATTACCTTGGTCTTAGTCACTTTAAGGGCTCGCTTTTGACTAATACGTGCTAATACCAAATATTACTCACACTATGCTCACACAGCACTACACCCGTTATTTTCAAGATGTTGTTTTTTTTATTACTGACATAAAAAACTTATTTTTTTGTACCTATCAATCACGGATCCGTTTCGTTGGTGTCAGTCAATAGATCAATAAATAGTTTTTCCGCAGAGACATGTGTGGGGATTTTCAGCTTCTTGAGTTTGAGAATTCTTTTTTGAACTGAATTGTGAATGACAACGATAGGTGAAAAAAAAAACTCAAAATGTTTTAATTACACGACTGCATAAGCGGAAGGTAATAAGGTTTTTCGGGTATGTTATGTATGGTATGTCCGTTTCATTCTTACCGCCTGCAGCTAAAAGAGCTTGATGGATTTTGTACCGCAATGACATATAGATGACTAGATGGCTGTAGCGTGCCTGTAGTGTCGTTAGATTAACCTTGTGATTCTCACTTACAGGATGCATTATACATATACACACGGGTTTAATTTTTTTGTTTAATTCGTTATAATCCTATTTTTACATATAAGACTATCAGTTGACCAAATGTGAAGGAAAAAAAATAGTCTTAATAAGGTATACCAACAGCTTTTAGATTTATGTTTAGTATGCATGTACATTTCTATTAGTAGTTTGAGGTTGGTTTCATTTTAAATACTTTTAATCTCTAGTCAAAATAAGAGTAATTTCCGTCACTGCAGTTTTACTGTATCACAGTATTAAAACTGTATAGGTACTACCGTGTAATATTATAGTACAGTTAGCGTATGCGTTTGTGTCTATGTGATGTACTGACTGTTATAAAAAGCAGCAAGCGTGTCCACAGATTAGTTTGGATCGCTAATGGAAGTAATGGGTGTTTGTTACTTGGCATGATATTTCAGGACAATCAGAATGATTAAAAGCGTTATTTATTGAAGCTTTTTAAACCCTTGCATCGGGTGTATGTCCGTCTGTATCGTAGTTCTCAAACGGGTGAAGTGCTTTGTTTTTTTGCACTTGACACTGGTTCTTACCACTTTTTTTGTAAATGTCTTCTTAGCATTATAATGGCTAGCATCAAATAACGCTCGTCGGAGGTGGACTACCGCTACCGCTCATATATTTAAGTGTTTTATATTTATTCCTTAGAGGTGAGCTACGGGAAAAATACCCATGATCCACCTAGGCGTATCAATCAGGTAGACCTCGGGCCAGAAGGGAAAATCAGTTCAGTGGATTTCTACTTTTACTGTTGGGTGTGGTATATTGTTATCGAGATTTTGATTGTTATGTAAATAATATACACACAGAATGAAAGCAGCAAATAGTAAGCTTTGCTATTTTTACCTAAACGTTTTGTAAACATCACCCACGTCCATCATGAATCCCTATGTACACACACACACACACACACACAGAGAGAGAGAGAGAGAGAGAGAGACTATCGTCAGCACTTTTGGAAGCGGGGCCAATCACGTCCGTCCCGGGTGCGCAAACGCATCCTCTTCCGTCTTGCTCCCAAATACCGTGTGTCAACAACATCTGTTGAAGCAAGATGAAGTCACCCTCTCACACTTATCTATTAAGATTAAGCGATTCTGTGCCATAGCAATTATTAAAGGTGTACCAGAATCTCAAGAAAATTAAGGAAATGTACAATATAAAAAATAAAAAGACAAGTACATAGTATATTAGAAATGATTACGTATCAATTGCTATCACCAGTTAGACCAGCCAGTCTATCATATCAAAATAAATATTATTAATTTTCATACTGAGATTTTTCTTCTCCTTCTTCTAGAACACTTCTGGGACATACAGATGAATCCAAGTTGAATGTCTTGTTTTAATACAAAAATAACGGTTATTCGTTGTCCTTAATAGCATGTCTTTTTATTTTACTTTCCCTTTTTAACCGACTTCAAAAAAAGGAGGAGGTTCTCAATTCGTCGGAATCTTTTTTTTTTATGTATGTTCACCGATTACTCGAAGACGCCTGAACCGATTTGGAAAATTATTTTTTTGTTTAAAAGGGTATACTTCACAGGTGGTCCCAAATAAATTTTATAGAAATCGATTCAGCGGTTTTCGAGAAAATCAACAAAAACAAATTGGAGTTGTTGCGATTGAAGTTGGTTGTTTTTAACGTATTCAGCGTGGTCATTATACTATTAAGTATATTTTACTTTTTATAGTTTTTTTATTTGACTTGTTATATTGTGTTACAAGTGTGTTTCATTACATACAGGGTTTAAAGGCACATATATGATATACACAACTAAAGTTCAATCAGAATTAATTTATGATTGGTTGAAATGATAACCGCAATGTTCATTCCCAAGAGTATAGTATTCACTGGCTGTACCTGTGGCACGATTTGAAACAGAAACCAAATATTTACTGACAATAAAACGAAATGTTAATTAGAGCACAGTTAAAACTGCTGTCTCTCATGAAATTGAGTTTGTTAAAATTGCTTTCTCTTAATGATCTACCTATGAGAAGTACATATTAATGGAATCAGTCAGTGTTTATGTATGGTAAAGTTGGTATGGTGCTGAGACAGTAATGATACATTTCCGTGCATACAACATTATCTAGATTGTCTATTACACTCTTTCAACAGCATGCTATTCTTTACTTACTTGGTCATAAGAATACGAAGTTTCATTCCTTTCCTCTACGCTGCGGTAACGGAGGTCGGCTCTATTAACTATCAAACAATTAAGCAGATTAGTCACGCCTTTTGCGGGATCTCGGCGGAAATTTGTCATGTTCATGTTAAGGGTAAGGAGATACCTCCTTCCAAGTAATGATTACTTAATATTCAAAGATTTTACATTTGCTTGTGATAGCCTAGCTGTAGATTTTCTTACGAGCTTCGATTAGATGCAAAGACTACGAAAGTTATCGAGAAACATCTTTTCTTCTGGCGATGTTCGTTTAATCGGACATTTTATAGCTTTTCTGTTTCTTGGAAAGATTCTTAAGAAATGGTAGAAACGTAAGAGTTATCTTGAACTTGTGTTGATTGAAGCCGTGAGTATCGTTCCGTAAAGAGCAATGACACTCCATGATTTGGCAATATTTATGCAAGTTATGCTTGCTTAATGTTTGATTAGGTCTTTATATTTCAGTAGAGTTTGAGATAAAAACTGGTCTTGACTTAGAACATCTGCTGAATTTCAAACCTTTACACACATCCACGAAGAACAAATGAAACCTTACAACTATTATACACATTGAATATGTCTGTAAATGTATGTATTGTACACCGTTCCATATACTGATATTGTGGCAATCAGTGCGTGAAAACCAACCACATTTTTAGTAGCTGGTAATACTACATAACTGTTTGTTTTAATTAAGTCAGTAAAAACTAGCTAAATCATCTACGATATCTACGTAGTATGTGGTCGTATTAAAGTGATCAGAAGGAGAATGAGTACATTTATTATTATATCTATTAAACCAGTTACTTATATAATGTTTATTCAGATCGTGTTAACTTTAGATTTTTCTTCTTGTTTTAGATAGATGGAAATTTTATAGAGAAGCACTCCTTAAAAAAGTTTTTTCCCCACAGCACATTTCGCCGAATAATACAATTTTGCTATATTTGGTGTAACGTGCTTTTTACGTACAGTTTGTCGTTTTTGTTGATTCTGTAAAATGCATGACTGCCGCATTATTTGTTCTTGAAATTTTATAAAAGTATAGTTCATTGTGTACAAGACAGTACTACTTAGTTACGATAGATGGACTTACCTTGCCGTGAAATAAATGGGAGAAGACTCGTACTGTAATCCAACAATTTTAAGTACTACTGTCTCTGGTACTACCAAGTTCTTTCCAAATATCATATGTACCTAGGTAAATCGTATCAGTGCTAACGTTTCAATTACAATTAGCACTAGGTAGCTAAATTTGGAGATGTAGTAAACTTATAACAAGCACGCATTATTTATTTACCAAGTCGTGTTGGTCTTGTGAGATATTCTTTGCGTGAGCTGCAGCTTCCTAATTTAGACGTATGCGTTCGTTCGTCCGCCCCTTGAGGTGGTCGGCCCTAGCGCACAACGCACAAGATTGGACACTTCACGTTTATTTTTGGAATTCCTTACTTATTTAGCAGTCTTTTGAAGGTTTCCTCGCCCTGTACGAAAATAGTGGTAGGAATTCATCATCGTCTAGAATGACCATAATTATAATAGGAAATAAATGTAGTAAATACTTATTTGTATTCGATAATTCTTCCCTGAAATCTTAATAAATATGACCACGCGAATACGTTAAAAACAACCGATTTCAATCGCAACAACTCCAATTTTGCTATGTTTTTGTTGATTTTCTCAAAAACCGCTGAATCGATTTCGATAAAATTTATATGGGACTACCTGTGAAGTATACCCTTTTAAACAAAAAAAGAATTTTCCAAATCGGTTCAGGCGTCTTCGAGTAATCGGTGAACATACATAAAAAAAAAAGATTCCGACGAATTGAGATCCTCCTCCTTTTTTTGAAATCGGTTAAAAATAAATCGCATAGAGGGACGGTCAGTAAGCGACAGTAAATGCTCTAATCCGTGGTGATTTGGTGTACATATTCTGAAGCCATACAAATAGAACGACTCAAAAGGTTGTTTGCTCGAGTACTTGTGGTGTTACTCGTGCTGATTTGTTCAAATTGCTCTTTGATTTTATGAGCCCAGTTCATTTTTGGTAAAAATGGTCTCTTTGTTCATTAAAGTTCGAATGAAATTGTACCCAAAAACAAATTGTGTATTTTTTGACGATTCGACTTCTTAAAGTTCATAAATTCGTTACTACGTTTATTACATCTTGTAACTAGATACAGGGTGTAACAAAATAGGTGTAGGACCCGTGAAAGGGCTTCTGGCACCGACTCATTATTCCGAACAACTTTTGGTATATGAATTTACTGAAATCGCAAAAAATGTCAACACATTGATCAGCTGATTTGCCAACATTGTATACAGGTTTGTTACACTCTGTATAGGATTAATGCACGAGTATTACGAAAAATAACGTGTGCCTTTTTTGTTGCAGGTAAATGCTTCACTCCATCTTTAGACTTGAGCACAATCACAAGTAACTTACCTACTTACCTAACACCTGCATCCTGCATGCGAAATCTGTGCAAAAAACTCAGGTACAAAACCCTGATTCTGATTCATAGTATGAGTACTTTTACTAAAGTAACTTATGTATGAGTATTAATATGGCTGCTGGTATAAACGCTCACTGTTCTTGTCGACTGACGTATCAATTCTTTTGTTATATGATGACAATGGATCATCAGTAAAGTAAATAACCTGTTTTACAATAACTACACATATCGTTGTAACTCTTTTTAAAATACACTCGGCTTCAAAAAAATCGCACGTCCGTAAAAATAGGCTTCAAGCACTGTTAATCCTTAAGACAAGCAGTTATTCGTAGCAATATTGGTATCATTTGAGAGCCCTATAAAAACTCTTTAAAAAAATATCCATTTCATTTGATTAAAGAAAAAGCTTGACACTTTAAGTCACTGTGAATGACAATGGAACTGATTCTCCTCTTTAAATTTTGTTTGTATTGTTTTGGTTTTTGGGTATAAAAGGGTCGATACAGCTTATCGGGGGATAAATTTGCTACCAACAGTCGAAGAAGACACAGAAGAATATCTTTCATCAGAAAAATGTCCTTGAAGATGGACACTACTGCTGCTGAAGCCGCCCAAGTTATCGCACTACTGCAATCAGGACTACGTCAGTGTGATGTTGCTCGGCAATTGCACTTGAGTCGCTTTTCTGTTCGAAGAGTGTACCAGCGGTTCCTGCAGACCGTTGGCTTTGTCCGAAGGCGTGGGTCTGGTAGAAATCGCTGCACTTCTGCGAGAGATGACCGATTCGTCGTATCGAAGTCTTTGAGAAATCGGTTCTCTAATGCTGTTGAGTTGCAACAGCAGCTTCAAGCAGTTCGTAGAAGGGCCGTGAGTGTCTCTAGTTAGAAGAAGACTAAAGGAGAGAAATATTGTGGTTAGAAGACCTGCCACGGGTCCAAAATTAACTGCAGCGCATCGGCGAGCACGCCTGCAATTTGCTCGCGCCCACGTCAATTGGACCCTGGACCAATGGAGAGCTGTTCTCTTCTCAGACGAAACGAGAGTGTGCCTTTTCTGCAACGATAGACGCAAAAGAGTATACAGAAGACAATGGGAACGTTTTGCCCAAGCCTGCATCCAAGAGACGGTAGAATACGGGGGCGGTTCCTGCATGTTCTGGGGCGGCATATCTGCCGACGGCAAAACTGAACTTTCTTGCGTCTCTCGGACCGGCGGTGCTCGCGGGCAAGGGTCGATGACTGCTCACCGGTACATCACAGAGATCCAGGAAGAACATGTGGTTCCCTATGCTGGATTTATTGGCGACGGGTTCACATTAATGCACGATAACGCTCGCGCGCACACTGCTGGAATTGTGCAGGGCTACCTTCAAGAGGTTGGGATCCCTGTCATGCAGTGGCCAGCGAGAAGTCCAGATCTGAACCCGATAGAGCACCTCTGGGACCAGCTGAAACGCAAGGTTAGATCCCGTGATCCCGCTCCCGCGACTCTTCAGGAGCTCCAAGACGCCGTTATTGAGGAATGGGACAGAATCCCTCAAGAAGAGGTCCTAAAGTTGGTGCGATCCATGAGGGAGCGCATGGAAGACGTCATTAGGGCTAGGGGGGGTAACACTAGGTTTTAGGTTAGTTTTAAGCAACTTTGTTTTGAAAAATTAATCAGATTTCATTTGGGTTTTTTAAGGATTTTTATTGTTTTGTAAATTTTTCTCAGTTCCAATAAAAAACATTGAATGAATTATTGTTTTTGCATTCTCTGTTTCCTTACCTTTCAAATGATACCCAACATTACCAATATTTCATAATACAAATACGATTGAAAGATGTTTAAAATAGATTTCTTAAAAGGTGCGATTTTTTTGAAGCCGAGTGTATGTACTTGAAAATTAATTTGTCTACTGGTTATTCGGAAATATTGCATCTCCACATAGACGGGGTTTTTTATTCGGTCCCCTTATGTGGCCTATAAGCCCTAAAACTGATCATTTTTCCCCAAGGAGCACATGTAGTAGGAGTAGGAGCAAAAAATATAATGTTGGACCCTGGTTGGACCTTTCACACAAAGTTGGTTTATAATGGTGATCAGACCAGTTAGATAGAAGTCCAAAATATTGTTTTGCTTTTATTGTATGAGATCGAAACGAATAAAATTTCTCCTTACCATAGTAAATATCTACATTTTTAAAACGGTATATTATACACTAATGCCTACTGTGAGGTTCGTTTGTTTAGTAAATGTTCTAATTTTCTACGGTACGTAGTTTTCACGATTTATAGTTGGTTACGATTATCTATGCACTCACCATGCCCGTGGACAAATTAAAAACTTTCTTTTGCATGAACATTTTTTGTAAACTAATCTGGGCTAAGGTTAATTTTAAAGGTTTGAGCTAAACCCTGTATGAACTTTGTTCATTTAAACACTTTCGTTGCCTAGGATAACTGTTGAGCGGCTTTAAAATGTCCCCTGAGAAATGTCCTGCTACTACTTATGGAACTTCAAGGAGGTAATTTTGCCAAATACTCTTTCTGATAGTAAGTGCTCGTGGTACATACAACTAGTTGAAATTACGCAGTCACAGGAGGAAACTGTCAACAAAAGTATCAACTACGTCTCGGTGGTCGGCAGCGAAAGTGTTAAAATAATAAAGTTAGTTTAAGTCCAGGAATTATCAAAATATTTCAATTTGTATGTCTGTCACTAAACACCTGTTTGGCGGGTATGTTTTTTCAGCTCCGGTGCACTTTATAAGCACTTAACTAATGCATGCTGCTGACTTCACCTGTCCACTAACACGCAGCCATGGCTACCAACACTAACGCCAACAAACGCATCTTTCAGTTGGTAAGTAAAGTATTGTAGATTGTTTTGATTAAAATACATATATTTTAGCTATGGTTAACAAGATTTCTAAGTATCCTTTAGAAGACTGTTATCGTGACCTTACCTTCATTTTGTTTCATCTCTGTATTGCTCAATAAAAATTATGCATGGGAAAATAGAAAGCTAACTACATTAACTATACAGTGATCGGGATCGGTCCATCGGGTAGAGTCAAATGCTTGATTGTCATTGAAATTAATAACAACTCTAGAATCTTTTGCTATGACTTCGCTTCTGTCAGTCGAAAACATTCTCCAGTTTCTCCAGTGAAGGTATATAGGCTCCGCTGCCCACCTTACGCGTTATTGTCACATCATTTTATTTTAGCACTAAAATCAGTAGACCTAAATAAACGTTCCGCACGAGGTGAGATTAGCTAATTGGCACCACTCACGCGTTTCATGCTTATATTAATTGCAACAGCTGGAACAACCTACACAGTTATTCGTATACGGAATAGGTACTTACTGTATTAAATTCTGCTTTTAGGTAGGTACATAATACATAATTATAGAGTGCTTTTTGCAACTAGTTTTTACATCAACACTCGTTTACAGCTAACCTTGCTGAAGTTGATAACTTATTCTGGTGTGTAATAAGATAGGTATTTTGTGTGCCGAATTGTTTTTGAGGTTCCTTAATTTATAGATTGTGCCAGATTGTGCTTACGTAATTTTAAAATAAGATTAAGGATGTAAACAAGTTTGTCTTTGAGTGTTTTAGACCACAATCTAGATTCAATTTTTTGTAATGCCCATTTTTCCAAATCCCGAGTCAAGACCAGTCTGAATATTCGTTTAATATTGGTAGAGATAAAGGGTCTTCTTTTTGCTCAAAGTGAATACTGAACTGCTGAGTCACTATTGTAAAATGACGAACGATCTTCGGCGGGAGTGTGAAGCGAGTACCTATATTTTCCATGTGCGTCTACGTGAATCGCGTCGCCGATGTTTCCCGAAGAGCGAAGATTTACGCAGTAGGCTAGGGCAAGAACGCGAAAAGTTGTACACTAGTTCAAAATTGAGCTTTTATTTTTTTACGGTGACGAATACAAAACTGTTTAAAAAAGTAACTTTGTTTCATAGTCTAGGTACTTACGGAAAATTCTAAATTATTTATAGGCAGGTACTTTAATTCAATGTGCCATTGACTAGCTCTACATTTACGTGCTTATATGCAAGGTGAAAACACGCTTAGCCTAGTCGTATTATAGTTGCCTGCTTTTCTCTCAGCTACTTACTGGCTACTGGAATTAAACACTTTATTACGGTGTAGTTCTACAACTGCCTTCGCTATTTTACAAAATTGACGTTGTTTCTTGACCATAAACTTTATGGCTAGGAAGAGTTGTTTTGGAACATTAAACTTAGCTAACACAGACTTAAGTCTTTAATTCTTCGGTAGTAAAAGTGAGGGGCACCGTGAAGAGTAAATCGTTTATCTAACAAATCTATTACATGTATATACAGGGTGTAAAAATGTTATATCTTTTTTTGTGAAGCGAATTTTGGAAAAACTTTTATCATTTTAAAAACTGCACTTGATGCGCATATTTTTTAAAAAAACTTGCCACTATAGCCCAATTTTTTTTTGTAGCATAGAGGTTCAAAGTCAAGGGATAAAAATTTGAAAATCATAAATTATTATTTTAATATGATTTTATGAGCGAACCGTAGGGATTTTAAAAAATTTTTTATTGATAGCCTTATTCCTTTGTAACATTCAGAAAAAAACTTAATAAAATTTTACCTAAATTTGTTGACGTGGCATTGGTAATTTTGTTCTAAGGTAGACATTTTCAAACATTTCATATCTCGAAAACTAGGACACTTTTAATAAAGTGAAATATACATTTTCTGGCTAGTTAGGACCTGGCCCATCAGCAATCCAAGGATTATCGTTGGTTTTTGGGACACCTGTATATACTTAGGTTGCTATTGCTATCATGTAGATCACAGGGTCTGAAAGGTATTACAAATAAACTAGAGATAGAATATTTGCATATGCAATTATGTAGTTGCTTGTGTGGGCACGCCACCATGCTGTTATATACCTTATATTAAATGTGCCGTTTATAAACCAGTTTATTGAAGTAGGTACCATACCTGGTGCATAGACACTCGTAAGAGGTAAATAACTCGGCCTATTCGTATGGAGTGTCCGAAGTGTGTTAGGGACTTTGTACTAGGTAGAAAAAATCAAGATTTAATATGTAAAGCATCTACTTAAATAATAAACATTTCGATTTTTTGTGACTGAAGGTTAAAATTTATAGATTTTCTGAGATTTTAGGTCTGTCGTGCGTGTCGTTGGTCAAATCATCCCCTTTATATCGTCCCTCGCACGACTAACTCTCCTATCTCTTTTTTCGTAAGTTTTTAAAAACAACCCTATTTCAATTGGATACAGTCCAAATTCAAATAATCAAGGTTATGACATAGGAGAGTTAGTCGTGCGAGGGACGATATGTCACTCATTCCCGTTGTAAAAGCTATAATCACAGTTATAGATCTAAGGGGTCGTCCATTAATCACGTAATGTTTTTTAGCAACTTTTTAGACCCCCCTCACCCTCCTGGTGATTCGTGGTGAGGTTTTAGACTAAACTCCCTCCCCCCATTTTGAGCCTCACGTGGTTAATGGACGACCCCTAAGCTATAAGACCTGCATTGGTATGGGTTATTAATGAATCTGGGTTTTTAGTGGTTTTTAAAATAAAATTAAGTCTATGTGTTTGTAATCTAATTGTTTGTTTAATATTTAATAGAGATGCGCCGAATAGGGGTTCAACCGAATGCGAATATTCGGCCGAATATTCGGTCCAAAATGTACCGAACCGAACATTCCGCCGAATTATTAGGTTCATTTATTATGCAGCAAAAAGTCCACAGGTTGTTCTACTAAATATTTACTTATACAAACCGGAAACTAAACAGGCGGACGTGTCCAAATGTTAATGAAATGCAAAGGATCTGACAGAAACAGAACTAAAGCACGGTCGAACGGTGGGGGCGAATACGAACATTAAAAAAATCGCAGAATATACCGAATACGAATATTCGGCCGAACATTCGGCGCATCTCTAATATTTAATATGGATTCCCTGGAAAAAAAATTTGGTGTGATTATAATGTTTGCACTACATACCTACCTAGTGACCTCTACTTATAGTGCAGACAAAATCAACAAAAGTACAATAAACAGATTCTATAAACAAACAAATACACAGACGTCCGGCTGCGTGTTGTCCTGCTATAACATTGTCCGACTGACCTAAAGCGTAAATGAATGAGTAATGACAATTTTATTTATATATTTTAGCTAGTCATTTTGTTTACATCTTGTTTGTTTCCTTATTTCTAGACCCATAGAAGAAAAAAAAAGAAGAAATCAACTATGTGTTCTAGTATAGTATAGGGTGTGATGGAGTTGTGTGGTGCATGAATCATGTCGGCAACTCGAAGGTCAGTCACTAGCCAGATCCACTAGACACATGTAGAGTGTAGACTCAGCAAACATTTATGCTGATGACGTAATACTTCAACCTTCAACTAGCCAATATGACATTGTTGACTGTACTTTCAGGAATTAGGGAATACGTGCGAATATTTCTGGAAATGATTGTGGTGTTCCATAGAACGAAAGCATTCGTATGAGGAAAATTTAAATAGATAATGAGTGAAACCAGAATTATAGTTTCACCGTTTAACCGACCGAATGAATATCTTGATACCTAATTGTCAAGAATAATCAGTTTCCAGCTATACTAATGATGTTGAGTGGATATGCTTATCGTATGAACTGTTCTGCTGGCAGACTCTCGCAATCCAGAAAGCGATCAACTCGGTGGAGACGCCCGTCAAAGAGAAACATGTCCGCAGCACCATCATCGGCACCTTCCAGGAGCAGAGCGCAGTCACATACTGGGTTCGTATCAATTGCTACTAGATAGTTCCATAGCAGGCGTACCTACTGATCTACTAGAGATCTTTTTTTAATAGCAGTTATTGTTATTACGTTCATATTTTTATCTAGTAGAAGAACCCGTGATAAAATAACCAAATGTGAAAATTCACTAAGATAGTTTATGTGGCGTGCCCTCAGAGGTCTATACAATGATAATACCCGTTGCAAGTGGAGAATATCCACAGATAAATAAAACAGGAGTCGGCACTATCGTGTTGCCAAAGGAGCAAGGAAGAGAACTAAATATTATAACTAAAAAGTTATAGCCCTGACTAGCACCTTTGTTTATAAACGGTTTTTGTAATAATTCGACAACCGTTCATGTTTTTATTAATCAGATGGTGGCAATCAGACTGCCGCTTCAAGACAACCGCATCGTGGCGTGGAAGTTCTGTCACGTGACACACAAAATTCTTCGGGAGGGCCACCCCGCCAGCCTGGATGACTCGCAGCGGCACATTGGCATGATCGAGAACCTTGGCAAACTATGGGTGAGTGTCTTTTTCCCTGTCAGCGACGCAGATCTAGCGCAAATAAATATAGCAAAGAAAGTTCTTATTTATGGGACACACAGAATGCTTCGGGACAGCCGATATACCAGCTTGGATGAGATTGTGAAGAGTTCTTCGTAGTAATGTTTAAAGATTATTTGATGACAAGGCATAGTTTTTTTCAGTATGCTTCCGCTTCCGATATAAAATATGTTTATCAAGTGTTTCGTTGAATAGGATTATTTATTTCCAATTTTCCATTTTTCCATCATAGTTTCTAGTTAAACTTGACAATTTGTACGACGTAAATCATCGCAAATCATCAAATTAGAAGTAAAAATGATGTTTTATATTAATAAATTTGGTTGGTGGTAAGGCATTTTTGGAGCCCGCCTGGCTACCACCATCTTATCTAAGTCTTGTTGCCAAACAGCAATATCAATATTGTAGTATTGATGTGTTCCGGCAAGAAGATAGCCATGAAAATAAACAATTAAATAGTGTTGCTCCTTCCCTAGGTCCACTTGCGCGAGGGCTACGGCCGGCTTATCCACCTGTACTGCAATCTGCTGGTGTGCAAGCTGAAGTTCCACGCGCGCAATCCTCGGTTCCCGGGTAACATGCAGGTCACGGCCGACGAGCTCGATAATATCGCCGAGAATGACGTCAACAACTAGTGAGTTCACTCGAAGAACCAATTTGTTATTGGTCTTTTGTTTAGCGAACGGTACTGCAGCGAATCTGTATATAGCTGTGTGATGATATGAAGAATAAAAAGGTCAAGATAATGACATCTCTTTCAGCATTTTTAGACCACCTATCTACTAACATAGTTTGGGGAGATGGGTCTCGTCACCATTACTCTATGACCAAGGATTAGGAGAAAGAAACTTCGTAATCAAATCCTGCACGGGTAGCATGAGGCGTAGACAAAGCTGTTTGTCGCGCCAAACGCGAGAAAACAGCTCAGCTGTCTCTTTTATTAGCTTAGCGTTAGAACGGAACAAATGCTTTTAAAACTCGCGTCGCGCGCGAGATACGTCGCCATGCTACCGGTGCTGCACGCATGAGCCAACGAAGTCGAGAGAGTAAACTCCTACCATGCAGAGGCCCTTAATGACTGTTATATTCTTTATTCAATAATCTCCAGTTACCAGTAAACATAGAGGTATTTTTTTGGGTCATCTGTTACAATATTTTTTTTTATGTGATAGTTGGCAAACGAACTATATTTTTGAAAATCGTAGCGTATAACTTTATATTCGTTCGTAAAAATGGGATGTCATTATTAACTAGTATTTATAATGATTCACAGATCGTTATCATTCCACAGTTCTCGACGTTACGTGAGATTTTCACAACAATGTTAATATGTAATTGTTTTGTTCGCAGCTTCCAGTTATGTGTCGAATTGTTCGACTACATGGATGATCTTCTCAACTTACAAGCGGCAGGTTTGAATTGTTTATACTGGATTCATCTATTTATAACTTCCTATTTTCTAATGAGTAGGAAAAAGCTTATTAAGAGTACTATAATTAGTGTTACTTAGAACCCATGATCTATGATAATTGGATTAGCATCACACTAAAACATATTGTAACTGTTTCTCCATTTAAATCCTTCGAACAAAAAGCTATAAAATAAAAATAAGTAAGCATTGGTATAACTTACGTACATCTTATTCGATTCATCCTCTTTTTGTACATATACTATTTCAAAAAAGGAAAGTTTGTGCCTTCTTCTTATCGTGCGGCACATTTAATCTAGGGCAGTTGCCCGGTTGCACTTAGCATCACCCGCGGTCACGAGTGTATGCCTTCAGTGTATAGAATACATCAAAATCTGTATTGGTATTGCATGTCCGCAGTGTTCGACAGCCTAGGCAACGCGCGCGCCAACTCGATGACGGCCAGCGGGCAGTGCCGCCTGGCCGCGCTGATCCCGTGCGCGCAGGACTCCTCCCACATCTACGACTGCAACGTGCGCCTGCTGTTCCGGCTGCACGCGGCGCTGCCGGCGGACACGCTCGCGGGCCACCGCGAGAGGTATGCAGACTCCCTGTGGCAGCTAGCCACGCGGCGGGTATATACACTGCATGGCGGCTAGTGGCAGTGCCGCCTGGCCGCGCTGATCCCGTGCGCGCAGGACTCCTCCCACATCTACGACTGCAACGTGCGCCTGCTGTTCCGGCTGCACGCGGCGCTGCCGGCGGACACGCTCGCGGGCCACCGCGAGAGGTATGCAGACTCCCTGTGGCAGCTAGCCACGCGGCGGGTATATACACTGCATGGCGGCTAGTGGCAGTGCCGCCTGGCCGCGCTGATCCCGTGCGCGCAGGACTCCTCCCACATCTACGACTGCAACGTGCGCCTGCTGTTCCGGCTGCACGCGGCGCTGCCGGCGGACACGCTCGCGGGCCACCGCGAGAGGTATGCAGACTCCCTGTGGCAGCTAGCCACGCGGCGGGTATATACACTGCATGGCGGCTAGTGGCCAGTGCTGGTGTGCTGTTTACTACCTTTCAAAATAAAGTTCGAATGATCTTGAACAAAAAAGATGTTCTGTTTATTATACAGGGTGTAAGGGACAGGTTTCCGAAAACTTTAAGGGCTTGCTCAGTAGACGAAACTGAACAACTTTCCACAAGAATTTTTTACAGGAAACGAAAAAGAGATCGGCTTCTCCATACAAACTGTCCAATCAAGTTTATAATTTATATGGAGAAGCCGATTTTTTTTCGCTCTGTAAATATTGTTCACTTAGATTTAAATGGTAACCCTTGTGCGCGGTAACCAGGTTTAAATCTAGTCGTGCGTCAAATTTTAAATAGTACCACTCCTGATTTTCCCCAAGGAACCCGTAGTCATATCGCATAAAAAATTGTACTCTTCATACAAATCGATCAGCCGAGCGGCCAGATTAGTATGAAGAGTCCAAAAATTGTTTTGCTTGATTTGGCTAGATTTAAAGTCTGTGTATGTCTTTTCTTAAAGTTACATTTGTTTTTCCCAGGTTCCGGCAACAATTCAAGAAACTAAGTCAATTCTATAAGCATGCGAGCAGCCTTCAGTATTACAGAAATCTTCTCACTCTCCCCGTGTTGCCTGCTAACCCGCCCAACTTCCTGTTACAGGTGTGCTTGTTAGCTTTAAGAATGATCTGTGTTAATTTGTAGAGGTTGAGGGTACACAATGAACTGTTTTAGTTCGTGACGTTCGGATTACCCAGTCTAGTCGGGTCCCCGCTTTATCATATTACTATACGTCAGATTTAATATTAGGTTAACTTATACATATAAGGTGCTACTTTATTAGTGCCCGATATTTTAGTCAGTGCTTCTACTCCTGATTCTGATCAACTTTCCCCAGGAAACCCATAGTCAAATCAAAAAAAAATTTTTGGACTCTTCATACAAATCGATCAGCCGAGCGGCCAAATTAGTATGAAGAGCCCAAAAAATTTTTTGCGATTTGACTATGGGTTCCTTGGGGAAAGTTGATCAGAATCAGGAGTAGAAGCACTGACTAAAATATCGGGCACTAATAAAGTAGCACCTTATATATTCACCCATATGCTACAAACTGACTGACTCGATGGCTAAGTGGTTAGCGATCCTGACCTCTGATCCGAGAGTCGTGGGTTCGATCCCCACACAGGGTAAACTTTTCTGTGATGAGCAGAATTGTTTGCTCTGAGTCTGGGTGTATTATATCTATATATGTATGTATTTAAAAGTATATATGTATGTATACCAGTCTGTGGTTCCCAAGATACAAGGAATCCTAGTTTGGGGCCAGATGATCGTGTGTGATTTGTCCCAGATATTTTTATTATTATTATTTATTTATTAAACATAAAAGATTTATTTAGTGTTCTAGGGTAGCTGGATGCAACTCGTAGCTATAAATTATCTTACCACATCATTCGTCTAATCTATCTTCCAATTAAATTGAAAACACTTAAGTATATGCAATGTAGCACAATTGATAAATCGTACTTTTAGGCGTAGCTCAGTGAAACATTCAGAGATACATCTGAAAAAAGATTACTCTCTTTTCGGCGACAGTTGAATTAAAACAGTACCGCGTCTTCAAAGTTGAAACAATGTACTATTTTTCAGGAATTAAATAAAAAAATTTAAAATTTCATTTTCAGAGTGACTTCGGAACATACGTAACACCGGTTGTGTCAATACCAGAGCAGCCTCCCGACGAGACCGACGCGGTGGGGTCTCTCATCGACACGTCGGACACAATAAGCCAGGTAGGAATGCAAGTTGTGATGGATGACACGACTTGGAGTGTATGACTTCTATGTGGTAGGAACTTTGTGTGGAAAAAAAAGACGATTTAAAAGAATGGGTACAGCGAGCGTCTACTTAAATATATTTTTTATTTTGATTTTGGTACATTTCCCTACGATTGGTTCTAGCGAAATATATTTCTTTTCCTTCGGATCTTCTTAATGACATACTTTTAGTGTGTAGAAAGACAGTATTGTATTTAAATAAAATATTATTACCTAAAACAGAAGCGTCTTTGTAAAAACTTTGTCAGAAACGTAACGTCTGTATAGGACGAAATGAGTTGTCGCTACTAAGTGGTCAAACTTTCAACAACACTCTGCAAGAGGGGCTTTAATTAAAAGGACTTATACAAACCTTTACAACTTATCCTTTAGTCTATTTTATAAAATACCCGAATTTTCTTGAGGACGAACAGGGCGACATTTTATTTGTTGAAAAGCGAAAATGTTCCGTGCTCCTCCTGAAACTAAACAACTTTCCCATAAGGACCCTATAATGGGAGCATCTCTTCCTACTTTAATTAGTTTTGGAATAAAAGCATTTTTTTACCTATGAATGTAGATGTTAATAGACAAAAAACAAACAAATACTGTTGGCTTGAAAAAAATGTGATATTAGAATGTTAGTATGAGATCACTCTTCAAGCCGAGTACATATGAAGGATATATTGTGCAGGCAACGACGCCAGACTTCGACGTGCCGGACACGCGGGCGACGCCCTCGCCACAGCCAGACCCCGTGCTGGAAAGAGACAGACTGATCGACCACCTTCAGAACGAGTTGAAACGGATGCGGTGAGTGAATCAAATGATAATACGACTCTTTAGACTTTAGACTCCTTTATGATCTGTGAGATAGGCGGTTGTAGAATCTGTGATAATTGACGCCCTACGTAGGAGGCCCAAGTTTCACAGAAACCTAAAGTTTAGAATAACAGCTCTAATAAGACATAACAAAACCTGCTCTAATAGCATGGCGACGTATCTAGCTAGATGTATAGCTCATTCCAATCAAAAAAAAGCAAAAGGTAAACAAACATAGTATGCAGATGACATTGACATGTGTCAGTTCCATAGTAAGTTTGTTTACGTTTTGCTTTTTTTTGATTGGAATGAACCATAGGTAAAAAATTGATTCCGTTCCCACGGCGCCTTAAGGAAAGAGATAACCTTACTGTTTTCTCGCATCATACATGAAAAACAGCTTTGTCTATACTTCTGCTACCCATATTGAAAAACATTGTTGTTTCTCAAATAAATGACTGAATAACCTAACCATAAAAACTCTACTGCTTCAAATGTATCCTCTGTTAATCTGGGTATTGACACAAAATAGACACAGAAGGTACGCTCAATACAAACCACTAAAATCGTAAGCATATACATGCTTATAGAAATATACGGTCGTTCGAGGCGAGGTCACGATCGCATAGTACATACGTGATCTTGCCTACAACGACAGTATACGCCTATAAGCATGTATATGCTTAGGATTTTTGTGAGCGTATTGAGCGGACCTCTGTATCTATGTGTTTTGTGGTATTGAGGCGAATCTAACATCATCACATCAGTCGGAAGATGTCCAAGACTGATCTCTCCCATAGACAGTGCTGAGTCACGCGCATTCAGCATTTTCCCGCATGCCTGACTAAGTCGATCATCAGTCGAGGATCCAACATTACGTCTTTCGACCTACGTTTGCTGTTCTAAACGATACTCGTGCTCCAAAATCCATCAATTCTCTTTGGGTACACATACAAGATAACAGTGAAACAGACATACATAATTACATAGATACACCCTTTACCCTCCGCTGAGGCAGTTGAAAAAAAAAACAATAAATTATTCTAGCAAGTCTTTCGTTTAAATAATGGGGAAGAAAACGCAAAGCTATTTGCAGATGGCGCTACGAACGCTTGACTCATAACAACTTTCAAATAGTTTCGCGTTTTTATTATTGAGGTGTTATAAATTAGTTTTTGTTCTGTAAAATTGTTAAATGGAAAATCTATGCAACTTGGACTGTTCCTCAATTAAAGGCGAAGTTGAAAAGTACATAATTGAAAACGTAACTTTTCCCACGTCTTCTTCATCCGAGATTTTTTTATTAATTAATGATTTCCATTATTATTGCAACCAATCGATCGCCACACAACGCGGCATTTTTTAAATAATTTTATGTTTAGTTCACGTAAACAGTTTTTTCTATACGTTTTGACAGTTAGTATGAGTCAAGCGATATCAGCGCCTCTATCGGCGAGCTTTGTCAGTTTTCTTCCCCATTACTTGTATGGATTTAATACCGTTCGAACGCGTTTAGATATAGTAAGTTTGATATGTTGATTGATGTTTGCTAAATCATAAACAATATTTTAAATTCATTGTGTTTTTATTTAGATTGGAAGTGTCACAAATGGTACAAGAAAGAAACACAATGCTCGGCTCCATGAGAGAACACTGCACGCGGCTGGAAAATCAACTGCATGAGACTAAGGTGACTGTCGACGTTAAAAAAATTGTTGGTATTATTATTTGGATTCTATTAGAAATGAATTATTCTCGTTTTAATTTCGTTTTTGCAGACTGAATTAGAAGAGGAAAAACAAAAAGCTGAATTTTTATCAGTACAGGCACCAGAAATCAAACGTAAGTTGTAAGACCCAGTTTTTTCTTTGTTGTCGAAGATAATTTTAATGTCGTGACGTATTTCTTTTATTCTAAACGTGGCTTTTCTACAGAAAAACTAACAGAAACTGAAGAGAAAGCCAAAGTACAAGATGATAAATTCCAAAAATTGAAAGGAGCCTACACACAGTTGCGCGAAGAACACATAGCCTTAATAAGACAGGTGCGTTATGGTTCTTACCAGTACTTTCAGGTTAACTGTGTTAAATCAGAATTGACAGATATATCATAAATATAATTATTTTGTAGAAAGCCGAAGTGGATAAGTTGTCAGCCAGTTTAAGGGCAGCGGCCGCACAACATGAAAGTGCAAAAATGGCGCTACAACAACAACTAAACGATAGAATAAAGTAAGAACTTATAAACTAACGTTTTTTACAGCAAAACATTTTGATTAAAATAATAATAATTTCAAATACAAATATTGCTTTTAGGGATGTAGAACTTCTTCAACAAAGCACTTCGTCCAGTGAAGAAATTGAAATGTATAAAAATGAAATAGCTAATCTCAGGGCTGAGCTTGAACAAGCAAGGCAAAAGGAGGTCGAACTAGAGACGTTAAAAGCTTCTATGGAGGCCTTACAGATCGAACACAAAACAGCTGCTACTGAGCAAGAAGATAAAATAAATACCATAAGTTATGAACTTAAGGATGTAAAAGAAAACTTAGAAATAATAAAAAAAGAAAGGGACGAAAAAGAGGGTGAGCTAATTAAAGTTAAAGAAGAATTAGTAGGCCTTAGGGAATCTAGTGAGACGGAGTATAAAAAGGTAGTAGAGCAAAAGGAGACAGCTTTGAAACGAGTGGAGGAGCTTACGCAGCAGTTTGAGCAGGAGAAAGAGGTTAGTAAAAGTTTTGTTTATCATCACACAAGGGTTAAAGTCAAGTTTAAATTTTGTGTACAATGTGCATATTTCAGAAATATACGTAGTTAACAAAAGTAGATAGTTGCATGTTTATGTATAACTTTGTAGATTTTTGTTATTATGTTAAATTTAATTACCAAAATTAATTTGTAATACTAGTCGTTAAGTCGTTGTTGCATGACAAAGCTTACTAAGCGGGTATATTAAGTTCACAAATTTACATGAGCTTTTTCGATACTAATCTAGTGTATGGTGTATATTTAATTTCATTTTATTATTATTAGGAGCAGATTCATTGCATAAAAACTTTGCATGCTGAGTTAGAAGTTTTGCAACATAAACTTAATCTATCAGAGTCAAATATTAAGGTAGAATGTGAAAAGCTAAACAAAGAAATGACAACAAAAATCAATGATTTAAACAACTTACTTGATGCAAAGGAGACAGATATTAAAGAAGCAATCAATAAATTAGAAAATATGGAAATTGAACTAGTCACAACTAAAAATACTCATGAAGAAAACTGTAAAATTAAAACCAAGGAGATGTCCGATCTTAAAATTAAACTTGATGAACTTAGTCAAAGAAATGATGCTAACCTTTCTACAATGAAAGAGTTAGAGGAAGAAAAATCCAAGATAACTTTAAAATTACGTGAAACTACCAATGAGAAATCTAAACTTGAGCAGATTTTATATGAAAAGGAAAAGGAATTATCAATTTTAGATGAAAAACTTAAGGAGCTAATTGAAAACCAAACCGATAAAGACACAGCGTTAATACTTATTAAAAATGCGAAAGATGCCACAATTGATGAACTTGAATATAATATTTTACAAAAAGATAATGAAATCCATCAGTTACAAATGCAGCTTCAAGAAAAAAATCAATATTTGGAGCAGCTGCGTAGGGTTGATGAGAATCATTTAGAGACAATTTCCAAATTGGAAATAAAAGTTGAAGAAAAATTCAAAGAAATAGAGGAATTAAATATAAAACTAAACAATACTATCGCGGCTTTAGAAAAGGCGTCACTGAAAACAGAATTGGAACGTAAAGAAAAAGAGTATAACGAAAAAATATTAAATGACAAAATCCGAACAGTAATAGAAAGTAAAGATGAAATTATTAGCAGTTTAAAGAAATTAGTAACTGAAAAAGATAGTCAAGTGATATCTCTCAACCAAGAAGTAAATAAATTTTCTGTAGAAATATCCAGACTTGAAGAAGAATTGAAAGAATCGCAAGCTGAGATGGAAATAGGAAAAAACGAGTTATTAGCTTTAAGAGAAGAACATGAGCACATAGTTCAGCGTTATGAAAACAATCTTTTATTAAAAAATAAAGAGTTCAGAAGTTTAAATGAAGAAGTTAATAAGCTGTCGAAAGAAAAGTCTGAGTTGGAAGGGGAAATAGAAAAAGTTAGGCATGATTTTGTAATAGAACGAAAGGTTAGTTTAATGTCTGTGTTTTGTGGCGTCTATTTGTCGATGTACAGTAACTTACAAATAATTATTTGATAGGTTTTAGAAAGCAAACTTAAGGATCATGAGGTCTCAGACGCAATTAAAACGAAAAAACACGAAATTGTTGAAAAGGAACATGACGCAATAGTTGGCCAATTGAACATTGAAATTGAAGATCTAAAAGCACAGTATGAACGTATGAAATATTCTAATAATAATGAAATAAAAGCTTTAAAAGATACAATTGAAAGCCAGGAGGTATCATTCAGGGAGGAAATTTTTAAAAAAGACGAGATAATAGAACAAACTGTAAATAACTTGGAGGAAATAAAAAATAAATACACTGAATTAGAACTCTCACTAAAGAAAGAGAAAGATGACGTGAATAATATGCTAAATCTAAAAGATAATGAGATACAGGTTAGCATAACTGTGACAGTCTTGAGTTTTATGTCGGCATTTTTACAGGCATAGTCTGATACATGTTGATTGTTTGTATACCGGTGCACGGTGGTGGTCATTATTTTAGTCTTTTTATGGGTCAAGCCTATCGCGACTTGGAGAATGGTCCTTTTTTTAATTACAAAATGTTATAAATTCTGTTCCTTCTCTTTTGTTATCTACTGTATTTCTAGTCCTTTACTGTATTATTTTCTCCTTTCTGTTAACTGTATTAGAAAAACTGTAAATATTCTTATAGATACCTATGTAATGTTTTTTCATATAGTGTCAAAAACTAAATTTAAGCTTAGCACGATGCTGATTCTAATTGCATGTTTTCTTTTCCTCCTTCCTTCGCCTTGGCTGCGACTCCGCTGCATCTTGTGGACTTGAAAACGTCTTGGCTTCTCTCCTGGACTTGATAACTTCGACTGTTGCCTTCGGGACTCCATCGGCTTGGTCCTTGAACATATGACGTCACGCTTGTCTGATTGAGTACGCATGTAGATACTGGAGGCTCGACTGTCGCACACTGAGAGCGAAAGACTGAACGCCGAGTGTGAATTGCAGGATCTGTTACAACACAACAGTGTGCTAGAAACAGACTTGGCAGCTCTCAAACGACAGCTGGATGAAGTGCAGAAGGAACTAGAGAAAGGTTAGTTATTTTGATGCTAATTATCATAGATTTAGTATGAATTTGAATGGACCATCATGACGGTCAATTTTAGTTCGCAGTCATCACTTAAGTCACGCATAATGTAAGAAATTAGCATGTTTACTTTTTCAATGCTTGACCTTTGAAGAGATTTAAAACTTATCGTCTCGAGAGCGTGTAAAAAGCGCTGGCGTGTGCTTCTAGTGGATAAATGGAATGGGGGGGTGGGGGGGGAGATGCCTTTTTTCAACAAACAAGATAGTACCGGTTACTTATATGATATCTGATGCGGCTCAAATCGTGCTGTGTAGAAATCTATAAGTATAAAATGACTTTTTCTTCTCCGAAACAGAGCGATCCCGTCTTGTAACGTGCGCGGGAGAGGCAGCGCTGGAAGTGACGAATTCTGCGCTCGCCACGCTCGAACGAGCCCACGCCCAAGACTCGAGTAAAACGGCAGCTGAGCAAGCAACGCAAGCGCTGCAGCGGTTAGGACACACTGAGGTAGGATAATAAGTTGAACTAAAACCATTTCTGCTACTTATTTCATTTGTAATTTGTAATACTGTACTGTCTATGATATTATGTGATGTTTTTTAACTGAGTTAAAAAGATTGATTGTTGTACAACACTCCTGCATGTTTTTGTTTAAAGCGACTCCAAAAGTATTCTTGGGGACCGTAGCTTTTTTTGATATATTTTTTTAATAAAATTGTTTTGATGGAGAGGCTTTGAGGAAGAATCTTAATTAAGTTCGGTCTGTGATTCTCAGAGTTTAGACACCACTGACTGTCTAAAAAAATATCGTATCATGATCTAGTTCATGGCTTACCTCAAAAATATCTTTACTTTGTGCAGGTGAAAGGCAATGAGGAGATCTTGGCTCGCTCGGCGATCTCGGCTGCGCATAACGCGGCAGCCCTCTCGGCTTACGTAATTGACGTCGCTAACATATCCACTGACATGGAGCTCTCAGACAGTGAGTACAGGCTTATTTTTCAGCCCAACTTGTATTGGTCTTCTTATGTCAAAGAATCTACAAGATATCGACCTCGTTTGCCCTTTATTTTAAAGGGCAGCGATGCTTCATCGATGTTAACAAGAAGTTTTCAACTTTTGCCACTTCCATTTCCGTTTTAGCGAGAAATCGACGAAGGTTGTCTAGAACGGGTTATTCCTGTTTGTCCCCACACAAATAATAATAATTACAATACAGTTGATCGAAAAGCGAAAACTTTACAGGCCAGTATACTGTAGCGCGCTGTGTATTTAGATTTTTTCTACACTATGTACTAAACAACTTCTGACAAAAGTCTTAATTTTCCTTCATCTCGTTTGAAATAATCTATTTCTGTTTGTAACCCTTTAGTATCACAAGTAATATTATGCACTTCTCAGTCAAACGCTTGCCCTGTTTGTATTCAGTTGGTGAATACTGAACTCATCACATCACTGGATTGTGGTTATCGTATCAAGGACGTCAATGGTAAGGTTAACTTACAAACATTGTTCCCCAGAACTAACAAACGAATGCCGGACAATGCTCACTGCCACAAAGCAATGCCTGGAATCGCTCAAGGCTGGTACCATAGAAAGTGGTGCCTGCGACGAAGCCCAGAGGCATCTCCGTAGTGTGGGGCAGGCGGCAGCGGCGGCCGATACCAAGACCACTGGCACCAGGAGCGTGGATGATGAGCTAGCTGACATGGACAAGGCGATAGAGCAGGCTGCCAAGCAGATTGAGGTAATCAATTTATTATTTCAAGTTCCGGTAGATAGGTAGGTAGACAGTGGTAAAAATAGGGGAATTTTGATAAGTTAATTATGTAAAACATTTCTCTCAACCTATTTGTCTTGGAATGCTCACGCTCACATCTCACTTTGTTATTTCACCAGGAAATGCTCACAACCAGTCGCGCTAACGACTCGGGCGTGAAGCTGGAAGTTAACGGTAATATCCTGGACGCGTGCACGACGCTCATGGGAGCCGTTAAGATCCTCGTTCAAGACGCCAGGAGGCTGCAGCATGAGCTCGGAGACCCCAAGACCAGGCAGAAGATGTATAGGAGGAACCCGCAGTGGAGTGAGGGACTCATCTCGGCCGCTAAGGCGGTGGTGTTTGCTGCTAAGCTGCTGGTGTAAGCATTGTTGTTGTAAGGATATTTTTATGGTAGAGATGGAAGACACAAAATCTGGGAAAAGTGTAAAGGAGAAACGTCAGGGGCTGATCTCGAAAAAGGATGTGTTGGCTATTAAAGTATAAGTAGTTCTGTTATTTGAGGTGACGCTTTGGTGACACCCTATCAGAACCTAGCACAAAGGTTTGACTTTTTTTAAGGGTACCCGTTCGTTTAAGATGCATTCTATAATATTCTATCCGATACTCTTTCCTTATAATCTCATTCACCCACAGCACCTCAGCGGACGAAGCCCTCGCCGGCAGCGGTCGCATGGAGGCCGTCTCGGCCGCCGCTCAGGAAGTGGCGGGCAGCACGGCGCAGTTGGTGGCAGCGTCCCGGGCGAGGGCGCCGCCGTCCGCGCCCGCGTTGGCAGCCCTGACGGGGGCCAGTCGACACGTGGCCAGTGCCACCGGCGCCGTAGTGGCGGCGGTTAGGGCGGCCACTGCGCTGCAGCAGGACACAGGTTAGTCACGTAAAGTAAAAAAATATTTATTGAATCAAAGACAGAGTTAAGATCAGTGTACAATAAGTGACCCTGGTCCCCATATACTAGGATCCCTTGTTGTGGGTAACCAGTATCTTCCCTTACATTAAAAGTACGAAGTGATTGATTCGAGAAATAATCGATCATACCCTGGACAGTCCGACAAACTGTCGTGTTATAATAACCTAGTTTAGAGTATTAAAAAATATATATTATGTTTAAAACATGATAATGTGTGTGTTGCGTGGCGTGCGCTAAACAACGGGCACAAAACAAAGGCGATATTACCCAAACAAAGGCGATATTACCCCCCTGAGGGTAAGAACCCTCAGGGGGGTAATATCGCCTTTAGAGAGGAGCATGGATCAGCCATACAAGGCAACTGCTACTTTCAAAGATACTACCTTCTGTAACCTCAAAATAAAAGAGTCAACAAGGTCAATTATCGTAGAAGTTACGTCTAATAGGTTGGTCTCTATGCTAGCTTTGACTGTGAGTACATCAAACAACTGAACTTTGAAACTTAAGTCAAGTCAAGTGTGCTAATGTAAAGGATGACGAATATCGCCACCATACATAAAGTTAATTTATTATGTCTTGATTTTTATTTACTTATTTAAGAACCGAGTGATTGATGTCATACCACAAATCACGTTTTGAAACACCCGCCAACGCCAAACCATACACGCGTCAAAAAGTCAATAATTGCGCGCAGTCGCAGTTACAGACGGCGGTAGTCATGAGTTACGCTGTTAACTGATCTGAGTTAATCTAATCAACAGGTTATTAACAAAAAAACAGGGCTTGGCGGGCGGCTTGAGCTTGCCGATAAAAAATGTTACCACTTTTTATGGATCGTCCATTAGTCCATGACGCCTGTAATGGTGTGATATACCTAAATGCGTAAATAAGCGTTATCTTAGTTCTTCTGTTATGGATTCTTCGAATTGCTTTCGTTTTTAGCTATTGTGTAGTATGTAGGATACATACTTAAATAACATACTTGACTTGATGTACAAAAATTGACTAGAAATTACGATATTAGGTAGGTATTTTTAGGACGAAAAGAGTAACAGTATTTTTTTTATATGAAGTTTGGCGTTTATTTGGGGTTTCATCTGGTCACTGTAAAACAAACCTTTATTCCTGTTGTTCCTGTTATTCCCCACCTTTTTTCGACCACTGGCGGACTTAAAATATTTAGTTTTAATTTAAATACTAAGTTATTTACTTTTAATTCGACTAGTTGAGTTTTTTCAGTTTCAGTTTTTTCTTTGTGAACATTTCCACACACACCAGTAAATTATTTTTGTGTTTTTTGAAGTACATTGGTGTCCTGCAAGTAGAAGAACTTTTCTTTCAATGTATACTATTCAACGTATACGCATTCGCTATATCGTATGGTCTATTGATTACTGGCTGGGGAGTTATCTGCGAGAGCGGAGATTACCTTTATTGTGCTAACCGCCGACACCGTATTGTCCCGGCAGAGGCGCTGGACACGTCGGCGCTGACGCTGACGGCCACGCGGCGGCTGGAGATGGAGAGCAAGGTGCGCTCGCTGGAGCTGGAGGCGGCGCTGGAGGCCGAGCGCGCGCGCCTGGCCGCGCTGCGCAAGCGGCACTACCACCTCGCGCAGCTGCAGGAGGTGAGTGCGGGGGGGGGGGGGACGGGGGGGACAATCTGTTCTAAAAGCGTTTGAAATGCTAGTCATCAGAGTTCTTGTTATCAAATGTCAAAAACAACTATTTGTGTTTGAAATAGCGAACTGGAACGTCATAATTTCGTGTAGTCGTTTCCATATTCCATAATCATTATGATTTTTTTTATAAATAGAAAATTGCATATGCACATGTAATTAATGAACTTCCAAGCTAAGAAGAAGCAAGCTAAAATAGTTAAAGAGCTATTTAGTTAAACATTTTTGTATTTCGTATTAAACACTAAGAGAACTATAATAAGAAATATGTAATAACATAAGCAAGTGACTGTTTGTTCTTTAATAAAATAAATAAAAATATTTCATTTCATAATTAATTGTTGACGCAGTCAACTTTCTTATTTTTCGTCAAGGGTCTTTAAACATGTATGTTTCTTTAAAATGTGCCCTAACTGCATTCGCAAAATGTCTTCTGAGATGCGGACATTTATAAGATTTCTTATGAATGAATTAATCTTGAGGCAGCCGGTTCTTTTCCTGTACAATTTAATGTAGGAGACACACGTCAAGTTGTAATGTTGTTTATTTAGAGATAAATTCGGCTAAGATTAATAAATTAAAAGTTTAAATTTTCTATCTTGTTTGTTACAGAATGGCACCATAACAAATGGAAAACAGTAAAGCCTCCGATGCAGCCCACGACTATCATAACATGGCATCGCACAGCCACAGTTTAAATGGACCACCTCCGCAATAAACTTAAAAAAAAAATCAACCAATTCATTCTGAACTAGCATTTACTCGTCTTTACAACGAATTTGAATGCAACTATTTTCTGTCTAGGTTTATTGGAACTGCTACGGAAGAAAGAGCAAAGTGTAATGTGATATAACCATGGTAAATCTTTTTGGAGAGGGTCTTATGTCTTTGTTGGGGAGTTTTTATGCTACATGTAGGAATAGCAGTAGTTTTGCATAATGATGCATTAATTTGTAACTATTTAGTACATATATATATTTTTATTAAAAGCACATCAATCATGAAATATTTGATAAAGTTTTTTACATTTTTGTAGGCAGCTTTTGGCAAAAGAAACTTGGCTTTTTCCAAGTTTCTTTTGGCAAATACTTGAATCACTGTAAGGTAAGGTATAAATGGACACCAATCCAATCCAAATATAATAATTATGAATATGTAATGTAATCAAATGTTTAGCTTGTAAATAAATAATGAATAGAGGAGACATACTACTTGGTAACTCTGAAGAGGTAGCGAAACTCAGCACCATGTTTTTACAATAAATGCATGCAACTAACACTCCGATGTAATGTGGTAATATTTATCTGGACATTATTAGTAAGTGTAGTCTAAAATGCCTCCCGTATCCCAACGAACTTAAAAACCAGTTAACTATTGTAGATTTTTCAAAAATCTGTCTATCTTCTTCTTATCTTTAGCTATGCTGTTCCCAAGGGAGACTGCGTTTGCCTAGTGTTGCACTTAGCATCTCCCCCGGTCACTGTCTTTGCAACCTATATTCTTATTTGGTTGAGAAAATAATTTACATAAAGTGACTTGAAAGCTTTAAGTTAAGCAGACTCATCCAGAACGGGTAGCATGAGGACAAGCAAAACCGTTCGTCGCACTCATCGAGAGCAATCGTTTGTTTTTCTCACTGGCTCCGCGTTAGAGCGTTTTTGCGCGCGAGAATTGTTTAGATACCCGTGCTGGAGAGAATGAATTATAATTAAAGAAGTTATTACATATAATATTTATAGATATTGTTTACGTAGGTAAGTTTTATTAAGTTGGCTAAAGTATAACACCTAAAATGTAATAGTATCTGTAATGAAAATGAAATGTGTTATGTGCAGTTATTATGTAAAGTTTATTACAATATTTACACGAAACCAATGTAGTTTAAATCCCTATTTTATATAAATTATCATTATTGGTAACGATATCTATTAATGATGATTATAGTATAGCAACTTCAAGCTCGTATCTCAAGATGGCATGAATTATACAAGTACAACTCATCAGCTCGCTAGATTTTTTTTTTTTTATGGCAGAGGTGGCAAACGAGCAGACGGATCACCTGATGGTAAGCGATTACCGCCGCCCATGGACACCCGCAACACTAGAGGAGTCACAAGTGCGTTGCCGGCCTTTGATATGATATGGGAGTACGCTCTTTTCTTGAAGGTTTGAATGTCGTATTGGTCCGGAAATACCGCAAGCGACAATTTATTCCACAGTTTGGTTGTGCGAGGCAGAAAGTTTCTAGTGAAACGCACAGTTTTGGACTGCCAACCATCTAAGTGATGGGGATGAAATTGTTAAGTCGCGTAGAACGATGGCGAAAAGAGGCGGTAGGGATCAATCCGAACAATTCCTCGGAGCTCTCCCCATTGTACATGCGATAGAGAATGCAGAGCGAGGCTACATCTCTACGCAGTGCCAAGAAGTCGAGCCGATCTGAAATATCCTGGCAGCCGACGATTCGAGCCGCTCTCCGTTGAATGCGGTCCAGAGGGAGAAGCTGATACTGAGGTGCCCCTGCCTAGAGATGAGAACAGCCGAACATATAACATATGAGGCCGAACCTGCGCCTTATAAAGTTGCAGGCGATGGGCCGCAGTGAAATACCGTCTCGATCTATTGAGCACACCAAGCTTCTTCGAGGCTTATTTAGCCTTACCCTCTAGATGGCCACGGAACTGGACTTCACTCGATATGTCGACACCAAGGATTCCGATACTAGCTGAGGCATTTAGGGGAGTGTCCTCAAAACGATTTAGGGGAGTGTCCTCGAAACGAGAGATTTACGGGAAGTGAGTCAAGTGTCTTGGCTTTCAAATAATTCCGTAAATAATAGATGTAATTTGTAATTGCCATTGAGTATTAATAAGTACGAACAGGTCATTGCTTAATGATAATTCCAGCGATGGCTAGGATATAGGCAAAATTACGAAGTTTTCATAAAAAGGATATTACTACAGTTTGCTTTGCGCTCAACTTGGTTTAGACTTTAGACAATGCCGAAAAGTTCGCTTCGAGGTAGAGCCTTATGAAAAAAGAAATAAAATTGACCTAATTGCTTACATATATATTTTATTCGCTGTACCCGATTACAATACTGCTATAACTAAACAGGTAAGCATTGCAACATAGTCTACAACATTCTAGGTAAAAAAGAAAACAATTGAAACAATCATAACATCTAGGGAGCTGTTTTAACAACACTACATTTATACATATAAAGAATCATTGGTAGTTATTACATACATATTTCATTTGTAAAAAAAAATGCCTTAGATCAGAAATGCAACCTAAATAAGAATGTTTCTGAACAATTAATCTGGATTGATGTATGAATATATCTTCACAGTGTAATTTTTTAGTTTGTGCATAATTTATAAGTACCTAATGCAAAATGTATAAAACTAAAAGTAACGAGACCATCACTTAATTATTGAAAATACCTATAGTTAGTGGAAAACCTACAAAAATTAGGCCATGTGCAATGTCAGACTTGTACTTACATACAGTCAGTCAACTGCAGGGTAACACGACCCTTTGTTCCCACTAGTTCAGTTGTACTGATCACAAGTTTTGTATGTAGTGTAAGTTCACATAATATGGTTACCATTTACAGTTGACTATACTCTGGAGCACTAAAGCTAATGTGGCAATGTCTGAGAACTATGCTAATATCTAATACCATATGCAAGAAGCTCAAACCTACATTTACAAATTATTATCAACTACAAATTGATATCAAAACCTTAGGATGTTGGTAAAACATTCGAAAATTAGCACCACAATATTGGCTTCTCACTACATATTCCAAAATACTGTTTATTTTTACCACAATAAGTACATATTGTACTGTAAAAACAGTTTTTCATTCCAATAATAGAGTATGAGCAAGTTTTATTATTATACATATTGGCATTTTGTTCAGTGACTGAGATGACTAATTGTAAGTAGTTTGACAATGTGTAAGTAAGTACAAATAGTAGGTGGCAATAGGCAATATAAGTTCATCTGAAGGACAAAGTGGCAGTAAAAATATGTATATTTGAATTGATTTAAAAAATTAAAAGCACAATTTAATTGAACTTTATAAAAGTGCCTATAAGTAAAACAAGAGGGGAACCTATAAGGTTAATCATGAAAGATCAAATATTGTACGGAAAAAGTCGCAGTGATATTCAATTTAGGAATGTTACAGAGGCGGTTCGTCCCATTTGACGTGCTTCTCTGGAGTCAGGTGAACTATCCTCACATGGACGGCCTGGCATTTCTCAAACTTTGGTGGAATTGGACAAAGCCGGTATATAACTTCATCTCCTGGTAATGGCACGTATTCTCCTTCAATGCTGAAATAAGCATAAATATTTTGTATATGCATTCTAAGGATAATTTCTCAAGTAATCATCTCAAGTAGTCATCTGACATAGTCATTCTGTTGCTTCATACAGATGCACAAGTTATTTAATATGTACCTTATATAAATTCGATTTTTAAATATAACTCAGTAGCCACTATCCATCTTAAACAGTGTGTGGAACAAATAAAGCACAAAATAGTTACTATGCCACTACTACTTTAGCTTGCCTAATCATATTATGCTTGTCATAAAACAAAAGACATGTGTGAATTCATTGTTTACTGACACCCACACTAACACGTAAAAAGCTTTTTATGATAGATGTTTTACAAATGAGGTCAACTCTATTCATAGAGAATAACAATAGGGTTTCTAGCCTTTTTTTCTAATTTGGTTAAAATGGAACACGGCAGTGGGTTTCTTAGAGAAGATAGTCTTATATTCCAATTGGAAGGTTCCTCGAGTATCACTAAAGCCGGATAAATGTAATAAAATACGTTACTTACTCGGATATATGTACGAAAATATCTGGGCCGCCCTTTACCGGAGTAATGAATCCATGTCCCTTCGCCCGGCAGAACGACTTTATTTTGCCACTTTCCAACGGGTTGCCTAATGCCCTTTCAGAACTGTAAATAACAGATAGAGTAGTTGATGATCATTATAATTTAATAAGATATAAAACTGCGACGCTGAAACGAAATATTCAATTACTTACGTTGAGGCCGTTCGGTTTCTACGAGTAATTATCGGGCTGGGAAGCTGGAGATGCGAATTCGTTTTGTTCGGTGAATCATCACTGTTAAAGCCATAATCATTGGACATGGTTATAACAATTATAATATTAACTGCACAGTGATAGATATGTGAAATTAATCACATAAACTTCCTTCTCAAAGACGAAGCTGTCCCGCATGCAGAAGACACGAAAACAAAATGTCAGAATGAAGCAAGCAGTGTTGCCGGCACAGAAAATGAAAAAAGTCCAAAACCACTCGTGAAAAGTTCCGTTTTGACTTGGAAAGTTCCGTTCACAGGCCACAATAAAACTTTTTCGCTACAGCGTGCGTGCGTCGCCGTCGCTACAACGTTATTCGCAACTAGGTAGGTACTAGACCCCACAATCACCGGCTCAGATATATTGCAAACTGATATCTGTCGGACATGGTCCGTCCTGGAGGGGAGGCCACGTAAGGCCACCTTGAGAGGCCTCTCAACTGGCAGCGTGTAAAAGAACCAGTTAATGCCGGGTGACGGCGAGGGAGTCTCGTGCGTGGCGAAAAAAGTCCCGATACACAGGTGCTGGGACACTGAGATCTAAAAAAGGGCGAGTGAAGCGAGCCCGAAGAAAAATTTCAAAGTAGCGTCCGTCGACTCGTTTGTAACCACGCCAAACACCGGTCAAGTGAATTTGGAAGTTTCGCTTCCTTCAGCGCGAGCTTTATTTATCATTAAAAGTTCCGAAAAGTTCCGATGCTTATTAAGTTACGCAAAAGTTCCGCTGAAGGCTCAAAAGTTCCGAAATCGGAACAAAAAGTACGCGCCGGCAACGCTGGAAGCAAGTGTGACCATATACGATTTTCTTCCACTATTTTTTGAGTTGTTAAAACACAAGGAAGGGAGGGGCCTAATTCCTCCAAGCCCTAGAGAGCAAGCTTCTAGGGGCATGCTCCCAGAGTTCCTTCCTAATGTAGCGCCACAGATTATTGGTAGTTTACACGTATTAAGTAGCGAAGTAATTAAGTTAATTTTAACTAAATTTCTGTGATAAACAGTCACTTAACAGCTATTAAGTCATAAGTACAGCTCGCATCACGTAAAAAGAGCGCTGGCGGGCGTTCCGAGGGCACAACAGTTCACTCTGACAACAGGATAGCATAATATAAATCGCGTAAGTGTGAAAGAGAGGGTACTAAACAGTTGCTGTCAGAGTGCATCCTCGGAACACCAGCCAGCGCTCTTTTTACGTGACGGGAACTATAGTAAGTTGACGATTTAGTAGACAAGTGGACAAGTAGAATAGAATGGAATCTATTTTTCGAATAAGTTGCCGCGCCCCCCGTACCGCGCGCATTCCCCGGTGGGTGTGGCCTGCTACTAAATGGATAGCAAGCAAGTGGCGTGGTACTACCCAGCCGGACCACCACGTGTGTATTACGCCAGCGGAATGTTCTAGCTAAGAAGGATGTGAGTATAATAGAAAATTAGAGCATCATGAGGACTAATTGTGCGCCAGCAGCGGAATTTGTGCGTCTTACAATTTCGGAGATATTCATAAAAAACCGATTCCGCCACGGTAACGTTCCCTCAGCGGCATAATTTTGAAAAAGACGGTCTAGCTCATAACAAAGTACATGACTGAGTAGCTTTCGTCGTGTTATAAATGTGCGCAAATAGCGGAATTTGTGCATCTTACGGTTTTCGAATTATTCAAGATTCCGCTGCAGTAACGTTTTTGTGTTTTCTGTAGCTCGAAAACGGCTGATAGGAGAAATTTCAAAAAAAAACCACTAGTACACCTTAATTTGTGCGTAATTTGAGCAATGTTAGTTTTTTGAAAATTGTGATATTTTTTTAGTAATTAATTTGTTCAGAAAATCAGGAAATTCTAATTTACAAGGAAACGAGTGAAGTTGCAATCGAATAAAGAGCACTCAAATATTCCACTAGTAGACCCTAATAATGTCTGCAATTGTGGATTGTATTATCCGATCAATTAGTGAGATATACCATTTAATTACGAAATTAGATTAGCGAAATTTTAAAGATCGAATTCAGTGCTCCCATAAGACTATGTAACATGAAATTTTACATAAAATTAGAGCGTCCTGCTAGCATAGTATAAATAGTAGGTTATCTTCATACAATGGTACATCGCGCGGCTTGTATGTGTGCGCGCCAGTAGGCACCGCCGTCTACGCACACAAAAGCAGAAAATGCCGAGGTGACCGTGGTGAAACTGTTGGGGCTGCACCGCGGCTGAGTGACGTGACGTGTTAGTCACTTGCCGTCTCTTGACACGACACGACATCGACGCCATCGCGTGTAAAAAAAATGACTGCATCTACAAAGCGAAAATATTGTTGTGTTTCTGGAATTCAAATCCAGAATTGTCGTTATTCAAGATACCGACTGATATGATATTGAACAAACAAAATATTAAAGCCACTTATTCCATTCTTTGGTAACTGACGGAGGAACATTTACATTATACCTACAAGTGATTAGTAATACCTGCACATCTCTTAACTGGTGATTCCACTCTTGAAACTGAAAAACTTGTTCTATATAACTTTGGACAAATCACATTTTTTTCTATGCTTTTCATACAAATCGATCAGCTTATTGAGCGTAGTTCATAATGAGAAGTCCAAAAGATTATGCAATTTAAGCAAAGTTCTAGAACAAAAGTTGTTCAGTTCATAAGTAAAATCACCAGTTAAGAGGTTAGCATTTGGGTATGTGGCAGTCATCCTGTATATTTTTGATCACTATTATCAATTTATCACTGTGTTTAAACTTTTAATTGATGGGCTTTATGGAGGTAATTTTACAATGATTATAGACCAGGAGCCAGAGGGCTTTAATTTTTCATTTAATATAAATACAGTCTGAACTTAAGATTTTTTTATTGCTATCAAATCGCCACTGCGCAATAATAATAATATAATTTAAATACTAGCTCCTTTTAATTGAACCGCTCTTATTCTGATTATTTTCACAAACTTTTTCTAAGCCTGTCGTTCCTTTCCTTCGTGCGGTGGTACCGCTCATTATTCTCGGATTTGCTATTTTTGGGTTACCTACCACGTTTCTTTTTTCTGATTTGACCTACAAGTCAATTTTTGTATCATTTATTTAAAAAGTGTTACAACAAAAGTTGTCACGTTAGACCCGACTACTAAATAGCCTTGATATACCTTGTTCCAATCAAGAAAAAGCAAAAGGTAAAAATCAAACTTACTATGGAACTGACACATGTCAACTTCAGTTGCCTACTAAGTTTATTTAGGTACCATTTGATTGAAATGACCTATATCTTTATGTATTTGTATGTATCTGCTGTTTAACAATCAGTTAATTATTATAATGGTTAGTACCATACAAAATACAATACAAATACGCAATGATGTGTGTGACTGATAAAATGCAGTAAGCTCCCGGTCTACATGACGCATCTAGAATCACGCAGACGGCCGCGGGCCGCGCCGCGCATGCGCCGTGTGCCGACCGAGAGCTGTTGCAACGCCGCGCCGCCGCGCCGCTCAGCTTAGTCACATGAGTATCTGCCGGCCGTACCGCACGCTGTCCGCTGCGACGCCGTCGGCCGCACCAACGACGTCGCGACGACACGATTTCTCGCTTGTTATATTTTACCGTACCTATTTATATGTTATCTATAAGAAATCGTATGAAATACGTTACACGGTAAAAATATTCTATTACTCGGTCTGTCGTAGTTTACTATAGTACTTGTACTATTGGGTATTCTGTGACGATAGTTATTCTCAGAGATCACTGATCTAAGAGCGTTTAGTAAGTTACTAATAAATACACGGCTTCGTAGTTCTCCTTGATACCTATGATGTACCTATGTGATTCAATTTTAATTAGTTATAAAAACATAATATAGTGGGTTTCACTTTTGGTCGATAATTATTGTATGAATAAAATAAAATACTATTTTATTCCAGGCAATTTTTTTATATAAACATACATACATATATACACTAATGCGTTTTAAATACCAACGTAAATATTATATCATTAAAATACACCCAGACACAGGGCAAACACATGTGTGCCAAGGTGGGAATCGAACCTACGACCCTCGGATCAACAGAGCGCTAGCCATTGAGTCAGTCAGTTTTTTTTTTAAATAAAATTACATAATTATTAATAGGTATAAGGTACTAACATTATTAGTAGCCGATATTTTAGTAAGCACTTTTACTTCTGATTTTGAATCTCGCTAAAATATTGGGCACTAATAAAGTAGCACTTTATGCAGGTATTCTACTCCTAAAACCTTGCCCGATAATAAGCTCATAGTCAAATCCCAAAAAAAAATGCCATCTCATAAAAATTGGTAAGCTGATTATCGAATTTTGTATGGGAAGTGATTTTTTGGTATTTATAGGTGTTTTTTAGGGAAATTTCTCTAAATTCATGATTAGAAGCCACAGTTAAAACTTTGTCGGTCATTTTGTATCACCCGGAATAGGTAAGTACATACACTTCTACAGTGAGGCACAACCCTGCGTGTTTGGTCAACAACACCATATACATAAGTATTATAGTCTACTACCGGCGAGCAGATCACCTACTCTCTCTACTCTGCTGCTAGCAAGCTTTCCTGTAAGTTTCAGCTTTGAATAACGTTGATTTAAAAAGATTTACCCAAAAGAAGAAAGAACAAACATTTTCCCTATAACCCGCCCAAATTAGAATGTATACGAGAAAGCGGCCGCGCCATACAATAAGGTAACCTTTCTAAATTGGTAGCATACAACCAGAACTAATTGGACAATTAAGCAGAAAAATGTTTGTTATGATGTTTATAAATGTTTTGTTATTTGGCGTCTTATTTAAATTAACTAAAATCGGGTAACATCGACAAGTTGAACAAAAAACTTTTTGATGTATCGGCATAAAACTCAAAATGTTTAAGTAGATGCTTTACACATGCTTTTAAATCGTCAATTTTTTTTCTGCCTAGTACCATAGAACAAATACCATACCATAGAATAGCATAGAAGTAATTAGTACTTTATTACCTCTATGTTTTGAGGTATATTTCTAGCAAAGCAGATATAATCAAATCAATGCTTTGTTAATTTCTGATCAGTGTTTATCTTATCGCTTTGAATTGAGCTGCGCTCCTCGCACAGGTAGCCCCCGGGGCACGGGCACAGGGAATGAGCTCTAGGCATGAGTCCGATATATCAAAACGTAACTAAAACCGGATATGAGGATCATATCATAACATATCGATATGGCAGTTTTTAATATCGGATATTAGTAAAACTGTATATAGGTTAAGTAACCCGCGAAATACAAACTCCCGCAACCCAAGCATATGATATCAAATGTATGGATATATTCACTTTCTCTCTTTCTCTCTTTCTAACAAAAATTTCATTAGTGCGAAAGAAATGCAGCGAATATTGAACTGGGACGGACATCAGCGGATGATAGGCGAATTGACCATTATGGTTATTGCAATACGGTTTAGTTTGGACTTGATAACGCGTGAGTTTGTGTTTCCGTTCGTTTTCTAAACAAATAGATAAGTTACGTTTGAAAAACGATTAATATCGTGCTACCCATATCGATATCTGAAAACGGTGATATCGATATGAGAACTTCATATCGGTTACAATCCCGTTTTCCAAAATAACTGATAACGCCCATGCCTAATGAGCTCCCCCCGTCGCGTCGCGCGAGTTCCCGTGTTTTCGAAACCCGTCCGCCCCGCAGTGTGACCATTTGTGGCAGATTTATGCCATTTGGGCAGATTTGGCTACAAAATTTTAACTCTGGCAGAATAAGCTGACGATTTAAAAAAGTGTCAGAATTTGGCAGTTTTCAAGGAAATACTTTTTTTTTAAATAGCAATAGAAAAGTTATATATTTTTTTTATGATTTGCTTGCTAGAAAATATTTTTAATTTTATTATTTTTAATTAGGCAAAGTAGTATGGGAATTTCCCGTTTATTAATTTTTAAGTAGGTAAACCATATACATAATTATCCATAATATCGGGGTTCCACGTAGTGTGGCAGATTTTAGCAAATCTCTTCTTTCTTCTCTCAGAACTCATTGTTTCATTCTTCTTTTTAATTTTTATTTTAACCTTCTCGAACTATTAATCAGTATGCTAGAAACTAAACACTACTTAATGTTGCATTTTTTTATCCTCTATTGGTATGCCCTTGGTATCATCTCACCTGATGGTAAGTAATGATGACGCCGAAGATGGAAGCGGGCTTATCAAAGAATCCCCAACGCAATGGGGAATTGGCTATCTTCATGGCGGAACACATCCGTGCTTTTAACATTTATGTTTGGCGGCAATAAGATACTTACTATTATATCTAAAAATCGTATTACAAGTATATTTTATAATAGCTTCGTCCCTGCCGCTATATGAGTACGTAGGTACCAGGGTTCGGAAACCGGTTTTTTGAAAATACCGGTTTCGGTCATTGACCCCTATATCGAAATAATTTCGGTTAAGGTTTCGTTCAGGTTTCGATTACCGGTATATTTAACCGGTTTAACCAAAACCGATATTTTTTCGTTCGAACGGAATTAACCGGTTAATTTGAAGAATATGCGACTTTGTAGGCATGTTTGCCGCGTGCAATCAATTGAAAGCGTGCGAGAAAGTGAGCAGAAGACTCGGGCAGTGGCACCCGCGCGACGCGCCTGTACTTGACTAAGTTTGGTTTTAACCGGTTAATTTAGTTCTTATTTCGGTTAGAAAACCGCTTCCTGATTAACCGATATTTTATTCAAATTTACCGGTTAAGCTGGAAACCGGTTTTAACCTGAACGGAATCGTTAACCGAAATTCGAACGAAATTAACCGGTATTTGTTAACCGGTTCCGAACCTTGGTAGGTACTAAGAAAACAATCGTCAATAAAACATTTGCACGCAACTGTACTTACAAAGGTTCCTTCAATACACCTTTCATTTAAGAAGGTTCTCCTTTTGTATGGCGCGGCCGCTTTTTCGTATACATTCTAATTTGGTCGGGTTATAGGGAAAATGTTCGTTCTTTCTTCTTTTGGGTAAATCTTTTTAAATCAACGTTATTCAAAGCTGAAACTTACAGGAAAGCTTGCTAACAGGACGCTCTAATTTTATGTAAAATTTCATGTTATATAGTCTTATGGGAGCACTGAATTCAATCTTTAAAATTTCGCTAACTTAATTTCGTAATTAAATGGTATATCTCACTAATTGATTGGATAATACAATCCACAATTGCAGACATTATTAGGGTCTACTAGAGGAATATTTGAGTGCTCTTTATTCGATTGCAACTTCACTCGTTTCCTTGTAAATTAGAATTTTCTGATTTTCTGAACAAATTAATTACTAAAAAAATATCACAATTTTCAAAAAACTAACATTGCTCAAATTACGCACAAATTAAGTTGTACTAGTGGTTTTTTTTTGAAATTTCTCCTATCAGCCGTTTTCGAGCTACAGAAAACACAATAACGTTACTGCAGCGGAATCTTGAATAATTCGAAAACCGTAAGATGCACAAATTCCGCTATTTGCGCACATTTATAACACGACGAAAGCTACTCAGTCATGTACTTTGTTATGAGCTAGACCGTCTTTTTCAAAATTATGCCGCTGAGGGAACGTTACTGTGGCGGAATCAGTTTTTTATGAATATCTCCGAAATTGTAAGACGCACAAATTCCGCTGCTGGCGCACAATTAGTCCTTATGATGCTCTAATTTTCTATTATACTCACATCCTTCTTAGCTATAACATTCCGCTGGCGTAATACACACCTAAGGCTCGGGCAAAGAAGTTTCATATCGTCGATCAGGACAGCACTCTAGACAAAGGGTTTGTTAAAAGGTACAGAATGTGGTAAATGAAACGCACGCAAGATGTTTAGCGCTCCTGTCCTGACTACTCACCCTAGGATTGTGGGTTAGATTCCCACCCAGGGCAATCATTTCTGTCGTGAACAGATTATTTTGAAAATCAGCTAGGTGTATATCAGTCTAGTTTCCAGTTTGGTTTGGGGTCGCGTGGTAGAGACTTTGTACTAGGTAGAAAAAAATAGCATCTACTTACATAAATTAAAAACATTTTGAGTTTGATGACCAATGACCATGTGTGATTTGTTGCAAATATCTATCATAGGTAAAGCAGCCAGTAAAGAACCCTATGGGGATATCGCAAAAATAAAACAATTTTACACTTTAGTTTTTATTTCTTATTTGCCCAGTGTATACAGAGTATGAGTAGGTAAATTTCAAATTGTTAGTTTGATATTTACTGATTTAAGTATTGGTCGAGATTTATCCTGATTGATATCCAAGGCAAAAAGACTGATGTTACTGGTGAGGGTGGGTATATGTACCATGCCTAATAATACCTAACTAACGCCTTCATAGATTGCGGACGCTGGCTGGATGGATTTACCCAGTTCCCACCAATTAATAATAACAGAGTATGGATGGTTGCAGTCCATATTCGCACCTTGAGACCAATAACGTCATTATACGTTTAGTAAAATCACAAATTGAGCTTTATTTGCCATCTATTTTACGAAGCCCTAAACTTTCGAATGTGAAGTCACCTGTGGAGCTAGTACTGATAAAAAAGGATAGGATGGCATAGTGTTTACATTATCTACAATCAACAATTTTCAAAATTTTAAACGCTCAAACGCTGTTTTTCGTATAATGATGAATGAATGAATGAATGTTGTTGGTCTCAAGGTGATCAAAAATAATCATTTTCTAGCTTGAACTTTTTTACGTTTTTTAGGTATTTATTGTGCTATTTACAATATATAGCAAAATACGCACATATTTTATGCCTCTTTTACTTTACACATCATTTCTACTTTCTTATCTTCATAAAATAAACGAATAGTATTACATAATAATAATGATCTTCATTCATAGAGTATTTATTAGCTGGGATGTTAAAAACACTTTTTATAGCTATTTTTTATTCAACTACATTTTAAAATTTTAAGCATTTTTTACTTATTTATCTATAAAAATATCATTGTAAGATTCTTGACAAAATCTCGGCTTTTCTGGCAGCTCGATCCTTATCTTCGGGATAGTTATGCCCTCCCACTCGCCCTGAAATAATATTGTATGTTATTACATTTCAAAATTACAATATGGATTATTATTTATTATTATTTCTTTTTCAGTAAAAAAATCAATTAAATCTGCATGTTTCTTCAAAAGTCTCTCTTAACTTTACCAAGTTAAGAGACATAATATTCAAGGTCATATTTTTTGTCTTCAGTCCGGTCTTACAGACTGTTTTCTCCAGTTTGGTTATAAGCTTCTTGGTTCGATTCTTTGTCTAAGGCACGGCCATATAGCTTGCCAGCTATATGGCAATTCTAACTGTCGATTAAATTCAATTGATTGTTGTTACTTAGTACGTTGCAACTGTTCACTTCACTGAACAAATTTCAATAGTTATATAGCTTTTAAAGTGTCATTTTATAGTGGCACTCGTGTTTTTTCGGAAAAAAAGATTCAGCCTCAGGTTGAGGCAAAGTAAAAATAGAGCATTTGGCATGCGCGTGTCCCATACTAAACTGTATTTATTATACAGGGTGTCCCGAAACTAATGCGACAAATTTTGGCTGGTGACAGCTTTGATCAACCTATGAAAATAACGAAACATATGTTTAGCAAAAGTTTATGGTTTTCGGGTTATGCCAGATTAAAAAAAAAAAATGAAAATCACTACCTTACGGTGGTCTTTTGAGCTTTTGTTATTAAAAAAACCACTTAATTTGTAATTTTTTTGCACTCAAATATTTTCGATTAGTGTCTCTACCCGAATCTACTATTTATTCTACAAAAAACTAAAGATGCCATCAGAAATACATCATTAATTCAAGAAAAATCTTTGAAAATATCCGATAATGAAACTTTAAACATTGGCGACGTAAAAAAAATTTACTGAATAATTTTGTCTAATATGTTATAAAAAATCCTTGTTTCATGCCCATTTTAGAAATGTATAATACTTGGAAATTTTCCTTGCAAACATTGAGTTAATTGCTATTTTTGACCTCAAGGTGCTGCTTTAAAAAAATCTTATATTCGAGGTTTTTCAAATAAAAATAATTAGATTGATTAAAATAGAAAGGAGATCATGTGTTTGTTCTACAAAGTCACCGTAACTTTCTAACTGAGATAAAAAAAACCGGCAGTGCGAGTCGGGCCCGCGCATGAAGGGTTCCATACCATCGTACAAGAAACTCCAAAAAACACGTCTCTTGTATGGGGACCCCTTTAATTTTAAAATATAATTTTATTTTACTATATTTTTAGCGACTATAACAATACAAACTCAGTGAGCATTTCATTTAAATCGCAAGAGTGACAGAGCAGCGGCGACACTGTGCCACAAAAGTACCCTAATCGGAGACAACTGTACTATTAGATTTTGAATACACCCAAGCTACTGTTTGGCAGACTGCCTCGCCGAAGTAGACAAGACGGAGATGTTGTTTTGGAAGAAAGACGGAAAAGTGGCGGCAAAATGTTTCTTTTTTAGGGTTCAAAGTTTAAAGGCCAACGGGACCATATTATTGTACTAAGGCTCCGCTGTCCGTCCGTTCGTCCGTCCGCCCGCCTGTCTGTCTGTCAGCGGGCTGTATGTAATGAACCGTAATAGGTAGACGATTGAAATTTTACAGAGTGTGTATTTCTGTTGCCGCTACAACAAAAAATGATAAAAACAAATTAAAGGGAGCTCCCCTACTAGAAATGTGTTTTTTGGGTGGTTTTGGGTCGGTTTTAATAATAGCAAGGGGTAGACGCTTGATTGAAACGCTTACAAAGTTTGTATTACTATAGTCGCTAAAATAATATAATAAAATAAAATAATATTTAAAAATTAAAGGGGGTCACCATACCATAGACGTATTTTTGGAGTTTCTTGTACGATGGTACGGAACCCTTCATGCGCGAATCGAACTCGCACGGCCGGTTTTTTCTTTTCTTTATCTCAGGTAGTAAGTCACGGTGAGGTGACCTTGTAAAACACACACATGATCTCCTTTCTATTTTAAATTAATCTAATAAATATTTGAAAAACCTCTAATAAAAGATCAGCACCTTGAGGTCAAAAATAGCATTTAACTCAATGTTTGCAAGGAAAATATCCAAGTATTATATATTACAAAATGGGCATGAAACATGGATTTTTTATAGCATATGAGACTAAATCATTCAATATATTTTTTTTACGTCGCCGATGTTTAAATTTTCATTATCGGATATGTTTAAAGATTTTTCTTGAATTGATGATGCATTTCTGATGGCATCTTTAATTTTTTTGCAGAATAAATAGTAGATTCGGGTAGAGACACTAATCAACAATATTTGAGTGCAAAAGAAAATACAAATTAAGTGGTTTTTTGTAACAAAAACTCAAAAGACCCAGGCAAGGTAGTAATTTTCTTTTTTTTTTTTAAATCTGCTATAACTCGAAAACCATAAACTTTTGCTGAACATAAGTTTCGTTATTTTGATAGGTCTTGATCAAAGCTATCACCGGCCGCAATTTGTCGCATTAGTTTTGGGACACCCTGTATATCTATCTATCATGTTTGATGACTGGAGAACAGTGCGAAAGAGATAGACATATCTATATCATTATACATTCATAATATAGCTGTCTCTTTTGCACCGTTCACATTAAGGTTTCATCGTCATTCGCCAAAAGACTTCCACTGCTTAACAAAGGCCTCCCAGGATTTTCACGACGACGGGTCTCGCGCTGCCCGCATCCAGTTGCTTCCCGCGACCTTCATCAAGTCATCGTTTCACAGTATGAGGCCAACCTATATTACGTCTTCCGATGAATAAGTATTACCTGAAAACGATTCCCATCAGACTTGTTGCACTGCATGGAGATAGGCGACTCGGTGTACAGGGTGTGCAGCGCGGCGGCGCGCAGCGGCGTCCACGGGCGCACGGCCAGGTAGTTGGCGCGGGGCGGCACCGTGTGTGAGATGGACATGTTGTCCCAGCTGCAAGAATAATATTTTTAGCACTTGCGTGAGATTATACGTATGACTGATAAGTAATACGAATAATAATGGGGAAGAAAACTGACAAAGCTCGCCGATAGAGGCGCTGATATCGCTTGACTCATACTAACTGTCAAAACGTATAGAAAAAATTGTTTACTAAAAAAATATTTAAAAAATGCCGCGTTGTGTGGCGATTGGTTGCAATAATAATGGAAATCATTAATTTCCTAAAGATTCTCGGATAAAGAAGACGAGGGAAAAGTTACGTTTACAATTATGTACTTTTCAACTTCGCCTTTAATTGACGAACAGTCCAAGTCGCATACATTTTCCATTTAACAATTTTACAGCAATTTATAACACCTCGATAGTAAAAAACGCGGAACTAATTGAAAGTTGTTATGAGTCAAGCGTCCGTAGCGCCATCTGCAAATAGCTTTGCGTTTTCTTCCCCATTGGGAAAAGGACTGTCTCTTACCCGGGAACGGTACATCAGTCTAATACGAAGGAGTAGACTGATGTACCGTTCCCGGGTAAGAGACAGTCCTTTTCCCAATATTTGCAAGAGATGGCGCTATATAAGGGCCTGCGCAGACGGGGGACTATCGCGGGGTACTTATTATCCATCAATTTAGATCCCTTAGAAACGAAGTACTTTTAGTCATTTGTTTGCGTCATTGATAATGAGGGATCTATATTGATGGACAAAAAGTACCCCGCGGATAGTCCCTCGTCTGCGCAGGCCCTAATACAGGGCGCCGTATGTAGACACGCGGGAGCGTGTCCAGCCAAGTTCAGAAGAAAAGAACTGGCGAGTCCGCTCTGTGTGTAATATTACACGAACCATTTGGAGCCACTTTTGCCACCTTCATAACTCAAAATCTATTCAACATAAACACACCAAATTTGGTTTATGTACTAAGACCCCCTAGATAAACGAGTACATTTTATAAACACAGCTCAAACGGTTGGTATAGATTTTAACATCCGAAAATCGACATTTTTATGACTGACTCACTGACATATAGATCAAAAAGCTAACCCACTTCCAGATGACCTAGAAAGTTCAAATTTTGCATCAAGCTAGGTAACTGTGTGTATGCAAAGAAAAAAAATCAGAAAACAGTGAATTTCTAAGAAAAAAAATTTTTTCAATACATTTTATGATTAAAAGACTCAGTCACCGTCATCAAAAAGCTAAGGTTCTTCTAGCAAGGCTACGAGCTTGAAATTTGTTGTGCGGTTAGTATTTCATGTACTGATAACGGAAAAATTAAAAAAACATGTGTTAAAAAAATTAAAAGACCTAAAAGTAACTTATGGTGAGGCTCGAACTCGCACCTGCACGTTACACGTGCGACACCAACACTAAGTGAGCTATCGAGGCAGTTACGGAGATGGTGAAATACATGTTAAAATAATACTACACAGTTTAGTAAATGGAAAACAGGAAAAAAGATAAAGAGAATAAAAAGTATACGCTAGCATTTCATTATCATTTATCACTAACAATAAGCTGAAAATATAATAAAAATAAAGTTAAAAAATAAAAAAATAAAAATAAAATTTAGTTTTACCAGCACCCAGCACATGAAATATTTAGAAGAATAGAACCTTATAGTATAAAAACAAGAGCTTGCGTTTAACATAAAGATGATACGTTGATAAGCCAAATGTAAGATGACTAGTATGTGAAAACTAGCCAAGTCAAAGTTAAGGTTAAACAGATCATAAGTTATTTGCTTTGTATAAATAATTCTACTATTTAAATTTAGAAAGTCATACTTTTAAATAGCAAACATTGTTGTAGCAGTAAAAAACAAGAAATTGTGTTTTAATTTACTTAAGCATGTTATACGTTCTTAAAATCAATTTCAGGATTGTTTACAGACCTTAGCATCCATTTAGATCTCAATTCTTTCCTCGGTAAAGTTGACAACCACACCATACATAATATTGAACTTGGCTCCCATTTTCACATATTTTATGTTTTTGATGCGATCTTTCTTTCGGGAATATTCGGGGAACGGCACATCAGTAGACTAGACTACTAAGCGGACTAATAAGTGGAACTTATAAAGGTAGGTCTGTGAAGTTACATATTACGAGTTACAATAGTCTCTGGTAAATTGCCGGATGTAATATAATCATTGCCCCACTGGGGCACGGGCCTCTTCCATCAGACTACGTTGCGTAATAAATTGTCAGTTGGCACGGTAGAAGAATTTTTCAAACTTCTCTCCCAAGTCGATCAGCTGATTGGTGAAGTCAGTTTGCGAAATAATAAAAAAAAAACGCGGGTTTCTTAAGAAAATTTGTTCAATTTCTTAAAGAGAAGCTCTACAAAATAAAATCTACAAAATTATCTCAGGCCAATATAAAACTTTTTATCCTTTTTGCTGTCCATACAGGCATGTGTGAATATAGATGGCAATGTTGCGTGAGCGAGAGGCAATACTGTCTAATCAGAAAACAACAATTTTCAACATGTCAGAGTTCTATCCATAATAGGAAGCAAACAATGACACTCTGTAATAAATAGTCAAGCAGTAAGTATCACATTCTGTAGTAATTTATCAACACTGTACTGGGAGCATGTTAAGTTACATAACGGCGATAAAAAGTTAACTTTATGGAACCATTCGGGTCCAATCGACCTCTACTATAGTCTGTCTAGATACCAGCCGCAGTCCTTGATGTCGACCGAAAGATGTAACATAAACGTGTTTCTCTTTCTAATATACAGGTGTAACAAAATTGGTGTAGGATCCTTTGGCTGGGAATTCTACTCATCGTACTGAACAACTTTTGTTCTACAACTTTGCTAAAATCACAAAAAAACTGTTGGTCATTTCATACAAATTGATCATCCGTTTTGCCGTTTTTGTATGGAGAGTCCAAAAAAATTTTTTACAACCTAACCTACACCAACTTTGTTACACCCTGTATAGGAGCGAGCAGGATAGCCTAGTGACAAGTGTCACTTGGCAGTATTAATGGACGACAGATAAATGGCAGGGGGAAGTTAATGTCACTTCGTGTTGTAGAAAAAGTATTATTTTGCTAATATGCATGGGAAAATGAGCCACAATGATAAAGACTAAGGTAGGTTTTGCGTTACCGTTGCTCAAACTGGAAGTAGTCCTCCAAGGCCTGGTTAGAGACGGCGCTCTTGCAGACCTCCAGCTCAGTGGCCGGGTAGTAGTGGATGTAGTTGACGCACATCTCGTCCGTGATCGCGTGCCCGCCGATGGTGGCGTTCGTTTTGTTCATTGTGTTGTAGAGACACGTTGTTTCTAGGTAATCTCCCTGGAGGAATTAATGATCCATGTACAGTCTGTCAAAAAAGTCTTGCAAGTGGATTTTATTGAAACTACAATTATTTCTGATGGCAACATCAAAATTTTAATTCCTCATTTGTTGAATATGCTCCAATGTTGCCATGTTAAAATGGACAGCGCCCTCATTTATTTTCAAGGCTTTCTTGACAGACTGTACAGTGCGACCTTCGTTGACATCGTCTCTTATTAAAGTTTGACGCCTCCTTTACATTATATTATAAATACCCTTTTTAGGTTCTATATCTTAAAAGGAAAAAAATACTAAATGCGTGTAGGATCATGCATAACGCCCTCCATACAATATGCGTATTCTAACACTGCTGAAACCTGATGTTGAATATTTCAGCTCTGTATATGATTCGTACGCTGGAAACACTAGAGTTGGCATCTTACCGGCAAAACCTTTACAGGTCGGTGCAGAATCCTGATCTCCTGAAAGTGCGTGGAATAGTGCATGTCCCTATTGAGCAGTGGCAGTTCGATCCCTTGCCGCGCGTGCCGTGTCCACACTGCCACGCCGGTCAGGTGGGTGTGGAGCTGGCTGCCAAATACCACTATGCCTTCTGATGGTAGGCCCTGGAAAGGTCATCAACTTTGAAGTAAGAAGTAGTACCACACTTGCAACTATAGATAAGTAATTTTTAGTACGAACTCCCTAAGTAAGCTGTAAACCCTCGTAATTTTGCCCCTTCCTTTTATCATAAATATAACGCTGTATATGTATTTTTAACTGAGATGGATGAACAATAATAGGTAACGTTCCTTCGTTGTTTTTGTTACACAGACTTTCAAACTTGGCATATGTTACTCAAAAACAGAATAACAATAGAGCTTCTTCCCTCTCGGTAAACGATCGGTGCCAACCAAATGGGACTGGGAGGTCGGGTCATGTTATAGTGTTTATTTTTAGACGACGTTCCGATTTACGGATCCTACAACATAAATTAGTATTTACCACTCCCGTGCACTGAGGGATGCAGTATCCGGAGAGCGGGAACGCCTCCTGCCCGGCCGGGATGGCCATTTTGTCCGTGTACTCCAGACCTAGCTCCATGATAGCTGCATCATACCGTCGCCTCTTGGCCGTCACGTGGAGCGTGATACCGGAGCTGTCCACCCAGTCTGTAAGACATAATGTCGCATAAAATCGCGGACCATAACTGTGGTTTAGCCAAATTTCTCTAAGGAATAATTCAATCGGAGCAAAAAAAAGTTATACACAAAATAAATAACAAAATTAACTCAATTCAATTAATCAAATAAAAAATATTTAATCGAATTAGGCAGTACTGTACATTTTTCGAAGGTATTTTTTAGCCTACCTTATACGAAGTTCCCACCACTGGAACTCGTATACCCAACGCATCGGGAAGTTATCGCGGAGAAAGTAACGCCGGGTCCAAAATAAACTCCAACTTTACACAGACTTCTCAAGTAAGCTTACCTTTTCTCATTTCGGGGTTATTGTAGTGAACTTCGAGCATCACATACTTGTTTGCTTCGGGCCCCCCGAGAGGCAGGCCGGTCTCGGCGGGGTAAGTGAATGGGGGTGCGCCCATCGCCCACGCTGCTTTAACCTATGGAAAGGTGTCCTAATACAGTAAAATTCATAAGAATTTTTTACGATTTTGAAACAAGATTGTGACACATGATTTCGAAAATAAGTATTTCATAACTTTCGATTCTGGAATTTCAATTTCAGTAAACATAGACAGTTTTTGCGTGACCGGTTAACACCGGTTGTGAACAAGTATCATAGTTTATTAATAGTTTAAAATAAATCGGAGTAGCGAGCTATTAGTTTTTTATTGATATCCTTGATAAACAACCGAACCTATTTTACAAAATATATAACTAAAACCCAACTGCATAATATGTATCGTCGGATCAACAAAAACACAGAGTGCGTTAAGCTGTTTTGGCTACAGGCGGTAACGATAAAAGTGACACAAATACTTACATACGCTCGAAAACATTATTCCCCAGTTCAGCAGTTGGTTAAAAACCAGAGTTGGTAAATATCCGATATTTATAATAAATATCAAAATATCAGATATTTTTGATAATATTTTTGATATAAATATCCGATATTTTTGATATTTATCAAAATTACATAATAATTTCAATTTCTTACTCTAATACGTTTTTTTTCGAAATAGCTGAATTTAAAATGTAGGTATATGTTTGATAATTTGAAGATGTTTATCTCTCTCTCTTATCGTGTGGCACAATTTAACCGTCCTATCCGCAAGGTATAGGCGGCGGTAGCCTGATGTTGCACGGTTGCAAGATGTTAATGAAAATAACATTCTTTTATACTCTGATGTTTTTCGAAATAACTGAATCTAATATATATATTTTATCTTTGCTAATTTGAAGATAGGTTATTAAATTAAACTCATTTATTTATTATTGTTATAATCATATCTTTATTCTTTGGATTTGGCACATTCATTCTTAAGAAACAGCTCTTAGAAGCTAGGAAAATATAAATATAAATATTGATATATCAAGCATAAATATCAATTGATATATATCATGAATAATCATGATACCTATTTCGACTGATATATATCATGCGAACTCTGTTAAAAACCCATGAAGCACGTACCTTTGAACAGCGTTTTGTGATGTCTGGTCGTTCGGGAGCGAAACAGTTCCCGTCGTACAGAGGTATCGCCTGATCAGGTTCCGCGTCACAGTAGAACACTTCCATGTGATGGACCAGTCCCTCGTTGCCTTTAGTTATCGATGATTGGAACTAAAATAACCAGGCAAATAATTCAGTAAAACTACGGGAAATACGATATTTAACTATAATAGTAGTCATTTGAGTTGACAGTTAATAAAAAGTAACTCGGATGACGGACAGTTAATTACCGGTCTTTGTATACATTAAAAAAATTACTACCTGCACGATATGATGAGGTCGCGCCGTTAAGAAATCTGGAAGCCTAAACACCTTACACCAATACGTGGTGTCACTTCCAGGCACTTTCAAGTTCTTGTTCGTGATATGCAGTTGTTCGGCGTCGGGTTTTGGCAGAGACGGAGGTGTTAGCAGTCGGACTCTGATGAAGCCGTGGTTTTTGGGCGAAGTGCAGGTTAGACAGAGTCCAGTTGATGAGAAGAGTTTGTCTATACCTCGGGCCCAGATTACGTGAACTGTGCCATCCTGAAACATTTGAAATGTGTCAATTTAGGCCACTACCTACTCGACTTAAAAATCTGTTCTTCCGTTCCATATTTAGTTTAAGAGTAACAAACTTCTAAAGTCTAATAAAACAAAGGTTCTAACTTTCACATTTAAGTAGATATACATAAAGAAAAAAAAACTGACTGTACGGATACCTCAATAACGTAATCTTCATCATCGCAAGTATCAACATCCCTTTCGAAGCTGATGCTTCTGCTTCTGGTGTTCATGGAGAAATTTTCGCAGTTCTGATTCTCATCTCGTATTAGCTTCCCATCATTATCGGCGTGTAGGTCCTTAAAAGAAAAGGATCTCATTAAATTACGATTACAATTTTATTAAAAGTGATAAAACATTGTAGGAGTGAGCGAATGAAAGTTAGTGCTTTTGGGCCAGACGAAGTTTTTTCTTATACTATAAAGACTATGAAACGACGAGCGTACTTGTAAGTTGCTAATGGTAGAAATTTAATTCATATTAGAAAGTATTGAAAGTTCAGATCAAGCAGATCAATTGTTGATTTCATGGACTATAATCTTATAACTGACCATTGCTGATCAACTGAGTTACTTACCTTTGTATGAAATCTTAACTCACCTCAAAATGATCGTGGCCTTTATAGTCGCACCAGAGGAGACAAACATCGGATTTCTCCAAATCGCCTCTATCGGAGAACCCTAGAGCAAACCAACTGAACATCGGCGCTCCCTTCGACAGCACCAGAGTGAAGTGAATCCTTCGAGTGGCGTAGTTGACGCGCCATTTTAGCAGGAGATCGCCGTTTGGGTCCAATACTGACTCACTTTGGGCGACGCGTCGCTCTGCAGTGGGAAATGAACATAAAAACTGAAAATTATTGTAAATAGCCATATTAAAATATAGAAAAGCGGTAGAACTATTTGCATTGTATGAACACAAAAAAGTGACGATCCCAGGGTACTTTTTTCTACTAAGCTATAATAATACGAATTACCTGAAAAATCCTTTTGAATATCCTGATCATAATAGTCGAAAAAATGTCCAAACTACACTTATTACAAAAGATTAAGCGCAGAGTTGAAATAAACACGGTCTAATAAATTAGGTGTAGAACGCTCAGGTTCTACTCATGAAATTGATCAACTTTTGCTACACGACATTCACTTTTTTCTAGAACTGTCTATGTGTCGCTTGGAGGAAGTTGTTCAGTATAGGTGTACGGTAACTAGTAAGAGCCCCTAGTTAGACCTATTTGGTTACACCCTGTATAAGCTAGTAATACCTAATTACTCGGTAAACAGTTACATTTAAAAAATCTTAAAAAAACTTACCTAATTCTCGTGGGATCGTATACGAAAAATACGAACATATCAACGAAGTAATGATAAGGAAAACATACTTCGCATGCATGACTAGTTTAAACGTCTTTATTAGGAGATCTGCATAGTTTTAGCCCGACCTAGCCGGCTCGGTGTCTCACACTGTAATGAAGAGTCGCCCCGGGTCACACCAGGTTTGTTTGGGGTAGGCGCCGGGCGGCAGGGGCGGTAAAGGCATGGGGCGACGGGTGAGATTGGAATGTCATTGCGGTAAGGTAGATTATTAGAAACGCTGGGTGACGATTTTGTAATCGTTCGAAAATATTTTGGTTTCTAACGATAGAAGATTTTGTGTTAAATATTTGTGAAAAATTAAAAAGCTGTAGTTAAAGAAACACAAATACTGCTGAAAAATTTATAAATGTCGCCTGTAATGGTAGTTTGTATGAAAAAGTTAAATCAATTTTAGCGATAAGACCGCCTTTGTACACGTAATCCAATGCTTTATATGTTTTGTAAATTCTTTGTGTACACTAAATCATTAATACATACATAAATACAAATAAAGACTTTAGTGTTCACAAACAAAACTTAGTTTGTGTAAGATTTTTTTAATTATTTAACTTTCATACATACAACTGATATTCAGCATTCGTTATGTCTCTCCCAAATAACGTAACCAAAAAAAATTTGCAAGATAGCAAAGTTTGGGCGTAATCCAAATGTACTGTATATTTCGATGTTCAGGACCTTTTCATATAGTTCACCTAATAAGTCCCTTCGCATCGTCATATTCGCACAATAAAACCGGACGTGACTGTATGATCCGTATGCAAGTATTTGGCGCCGGCATGCAGCCCGCTCCTTATTAAATTCCTCGCCCCTCGCTCCACGGGCCGCAGCCGTGGATGCTTCGTTTATCCGATTAAGGCTTCGAATTAAATGCTGATTATTGATAGATATATTTGAGTTTTATCTTATTTTACGATTGAAAGTAGATCTTTTATTACTTAGTTATTGTATTGGTAAATATGTCTAAAATAAAACGCAAACAAAAAAGCTCAGGATATGTAGTCGATGTGGAACTCGTGTTAAGCAAAACTACAATTAGAATAAGAAAACATACCCAATCACTATTTACTCAAAAGTTCTTTGGAAAGATTTATATGTATATCAATAAAAGTCTGCAATAACATATGTATAAAAAATATTTATTAGCGCTTAATATAATAAAATACAATATATATTGGAAAACTCCACTTGTACCCAAAGGTAAAATAAAAATAATACTACACAACTATACAATCATTGTTGGTTACCACTATTGGAATCATCTACTTTATTGTTTTCTGATACCTTACTATCATTATTTTCTGCCTGATTCACATCTGGACTTTCTTCAGCATTCTCTGTTGTTTCAGCAGCGTCTTCGTTATCCGATTTCTGCAAATAAGTTTCCAATTTTGTGATTTTATTAGTACCACTTATTGTCTTATTATTACATATATTTTAAAGATCCCTATACACTATACACGAGTACATTTAGAGATGTATGACGAAGGCGACATTTAGCGACATCTAAATAATTATTAATTATTATAGAATATACAATGTAAAAGCTTACTACACATACTCAGTAGGAGCCAACACGCTTACTTGCTCAGCCCGTACAATACGTAGTAAGACCTATGGAGTTCGTCATTAGATCTGACTAATAATTTATCTTGATACCGCCTCCAATTCTAACCGCCTCTGTAGCCCAGTGGCTAGTCCTCTCGCTTCACATCCCGGCGGGGTCCAACTTTGTAGGACTCGGTTTGGTTGGTGGTAGGGCATTTTCTGAGCCCGCCTGGCTAGCTACCACCATCTTATCTAAGTCTTGCCGCCAAACATCAATGTTAACAGCATTGATATATATAGATAAGATAGCCAGTTCCCCATTGCGTTGGGGAATCTTGGTAAGCCCGCTTCCATCTTCGGCATCATCGTCACTTACCATCAGGTGAGATGATGCCAAGGGCTTACCAATTGAGGGTAAAAAAAAAAAACCTGATCTTGAACAAAACAGCTCATTTCGCTTGTTTACTAGCAGGATATCAAACGGAACAGCTCTGGCTGACACGAACCGCCACTGATAATATTCTCACAATAAATCCATTAAGTTCTTGAAGTACAGACTTATGAATCTTAACAAAATCAGAACTTACCGATGCTTCTCTCTCGAAAAGTATAGCCAACTCCACATGCTTGGTGTGCGGAAACATGTCGACCGGCACGGCTCGAACCGGCACGAAGCGAGCGCCGCGGAGGGTCTTCGAACACGGTCGCGCTAAGTCGATGAAATTCTTTACGGCTGAGGCCGGACTGCACGAGATGTAGACTAAGCGAGTGACCTTCTTGGTGTTTCGGAGTTGCGTTACTGCTCGCATATCTGTTAAAGAGTGGCAATGGTTTTCCTATTATGTTGGTGGACTTTATTTCTATACAATTAATATAACGGTACGAAAAGGGTTTCATTAGTGCCATCAAAATTCCGAGTATATTGTATTATTTGTCATGATAGAAAAAAACAGTTACACGTATATTGTAAGTCGACTCCCATATAAAGTTATGATTAAAATAAGACTATAGCTAGGTATCTTATACTACCGTTATAAATATAAAATCCTGTGACAAAATGCCAAACAAACAGGAGGCATAGATTTAGTGGTACAGCCCTGAGAACAGTTAAATTCAAGTAATTATTCTAATGATTCCTGTGGTCTAAGAGTCATTAAAGGTGAGAAGATAATCTAAGATCCTTAACTAATTAGGGTGCGAAATTCAAAACAAACTTCAACAAAACATTTGCACAGATAATGGCTCCACATTACAATAACAAAACAGAAAAACAGGCATTTATAGTACGGCTACTCGCGAGATTAACACGAAGCTTTGCGAACAAACGAACTAAAAGTTCAGAGCAAAAACATAATGGTTTCTTTAGTGTTGCTCACAACAGACGAAGTGCTTCAACGAAATAAATTTTGGAATTGTTTGGATACAGTTTGGATCACTGAAGATCTTGAACCTTTTGAAGAAGTGAAGCTAGAACACTCGTATACAAAACCTTTATCGAGGGACTATTATTATTCGATATACCCGGAGATCCCGCGAAGCGAGTCCGAAGACGAAAACCCTTTGACAATAAAGGGTTTCATTCACAAACACCAAGAGTGGAAATCTAAGGTAAGCATTAAAAGTTTCGAAGCGAAAAGAAGAAATTCAAACTGCAGTGTTAAATCCACCAATAGTAATGGTTCGGTTAATAATATTTCACGAAAAGTGACATCATTAGTTGAGAACTGTATGAGCAAAGAGGAGAAAGAGAAAGAAAACGATGAAAGGGTTAGAGCATTCTTCAATAAGTTGTTGGAAAGTGTACCTCCGCCGCCGCTAGAAGATTTGCCTCCGGCAGCTGATGACGATTCAGTAATAGCCCCTCCAACAAAACTAGAAATAAACGATATTGATCTACCAAACTATGAAGACTTTGAAAAGGACCGACTTGAACAGAAGCCCACTGCAGAATCGTTACAACGCATGTCTACACTAAAAAGAAAGAAGCGAGTCAGTTTTAATACAGATTCTTTTATACATGTAGAAAATTACCAGACTTGGAATGAAAGCATCTATGGTATATCAGATTTTATTGATAACGGCTACGAAGAGAACATCTCAGAGAAAGCTGCTCATCCAGAGATAGGAGTAGAAGATTTAATCCTCAACGATTTGAACGCCTCTGAGGTCCTTGCGTCTTGGTCTGAGATAATCAACAGTATATCGATAAACAATACAATAATTAGGAGCAAGGACTCGGAATGTCAGATGGAGCATCTAATCAGCCAGTCCCACTGCAATGATTCTGTAATGATATTCGACTTATTTCAAGAAGACGACGATAATGAAGCGGAGTACGCCAGATTTGCGATCTACAAGATTTACAGAACTTTGAAAATAGAAGACGAAATGAAAGATTCTTCGCCTATGAAGGATTTTGGGTGTGATGATAATAAAGTTAATCTAAAAAGTAATATTAAGGGGAATTTGTTTTTTTATTGTTTGTCTCCAAATGATGATAATTCTGCTTAATTTATTTATTGTTTAGTTATACTTGTTTGACATGATACAACAATGTATTATAATAATAATGTAAATAAATATCGTGATTTAATAACTTTTTGCGTGTCTTATATGTGAAAAAAACAAGGGTTTTTTTTCACATATCTATCCAAGTATAGGTTTGTAGTTAGGAGACCGTATAAGGTTTACTAACTCGTGTTAAAACGGAGTTGTATGTTCTGTTCTGGAACATATGTATATCCTGGCCAGAGGTGGCTAACTGTAAGAGTTTCCCTGTGTAAATAATATAATTATCTCACTCCAAAAGCTATCTCTGTTAGGCATACTAGAGCTTATTATTATAATTATTGTACAATACAAATTTAATGCCCTAGATCCACATAGAGAAGAGCAGTCTAAAACTAAATATAAAGTTCTTAACTTAAAAATTCTTTTTCCTTATGATATTACATCAGGTCCGATGTTGCCATGTGAAAAATATTTCTAAGCTATTACACAAGTACATAAGTAAGCTAACTATTGGCGGCTTGACTGTGTGCACCTGGATCTAAGTTGGAGAAGACGACTCATGAAGAACTCGCGTCCACCGTTAAAATACGCCTCCTCATAGGCCTATAGAACAGATTAATTCTGCGAGCTTTACTGGACCACCATGCTACAGTTAGTCACGACAGCGCTTTCAACCTACCCTACCTTCAGACCTGAGTCCTTGTAAGAGTAGTTAAAGAGCAGACTTACGCAGGCCAGCCCTCGGCGGGTCCACGATCGCCACTATATCCTGCCCCCCGGCGCGAGCCAGCACCGACGGCAGGATGTCCTCAGCGCGCCCAGTGAAGAACTCGCAGTTGTCAATTTTGTTGAGCTCAGCGTTAGCTTTGGCGTCTTGCACTGCTTCCGGTACTAACTCCAGGCCCAGAACTTTGTCGCAGTGCTGGGGAGAACCAGGTGTTGTGATATCGAAATATTATATGACGGTTAGAGATCATTACAGATTTGTTTTATAATATAATAATAGTATGTTTTATAATAATAGTAAAAGGAGGGTTCTTTCTAGTTTTCATAAAATAGCATTCGGTCAGCATTTAGCTTAAGAATTATTAGTATTCACATTACACATTTATCTACATTCTACACAAGCACCACGATATTTTTCGTAAAGATTTGATGTCGATATGATCGGTGTATTAATAAAAATAAGTGAAACTTTCACAACTGGGCATGTTATGAGGAGGGACGAATGAATATGAATTTGGATGGATTAGTGGGAAGGGGAAGATCAAAAAGGAGATGGCTGGATTGTGTAAAGGATGATAATATATGAAATGAGCACTGAGATGACGCCAAAAGATGAATGGAAGAAGAAGACATGTTGCGCTGACCCCAAATGATTGGGAACAGGGCAGGAAGATGATGAAAATTTCACACTTTCACAGCTTAGGTTTCGTTCCAGAACACATTCGCGAGAGTAATAAATTACCCTGACAGCAGGATAGTCTATTGTAAATCTTTCAGTGTAAAGGGTCAGTCATGTCATGTATAGAATAAAATATTTGTTTTACAAGTTTTCAGTTTCTTACCTTGGCAAAGCATAATCCTATCGTCCCAGTTCCACAGCAGATGTCCACAACGATTGATTCTTTATTAATCTGACTCATATCTATTGCATTTTGATATAAAATTTCAGCACCAGCTGTGTTTATCTAAAATGCAAGAAAGGATATGATACTTATTAATCAATCTTCTATAAGATTCTCCATCAGAACATCATTTTTTTATTATGTTTTTACCTTCAATTGGTAAGCCCTTGGCATCATCTCATCTGATGGTAAGTAATGATGACGCCGAAGATGGAAGCGGGCTTACCAAGATTTCCCAACGCAATGGGGAACTGGCTATCTTATCTTCAAGCTGGATCCCATCCATTGATGTTAACAGCATTCTGTTAACATTGATGTTTGGCGGCAACACTTAGATAAGATGGTGGTAGCTAGCTAGGTGCGCTCAGAAAATACCCAGTCCTACAAAGTTGGACCCCGGGGGAATCGAACACGCAACCTCCTGATGTGAAACGAGCGGACAAACCACTAGGCTATGGAGGCGGCCATATGGCAAAATATATATTTTATCTTTTTGCCGGATCATATCAATGCTGTTAGCTCGGGAAATAATGCTCTGAGAATGTTGTTGTTGTAGAAAACAGCGTCGATACTCATTTTTCCCGACTTCAAAAACTTTTATCTAAATTATTTGTTTATTTATTTTTATTTTATAATTTATTGTGTATAGAAACTTAAAAAATACAGTTACACAGAAAACATACACAAAGGGTCAAGCTTATTTCTAATAGAAATTTCTTCCAGCAGACCCGGGTAAAGGAGAATTTCAACTAATAAATTAAACATATATTACGCAATCATCAGTAGTTTTGTTCAAAATCTTTAAATAACTTACTTGGAAGAATGCTTCAGGCGATATCCTGAACTGTCTCCCTAATATCGTGTCTACAATGTGTGTATCTCCCATTATGTGAACAGGCTTGGATCCCTCCTCACCCACTCTCCTGAAAAAAAAAAGATTAATTACTACTGCCCACGTACTAGAGAATGTCAAGAGCTTTGCTATTTTATTACTTACTGAGCACTTCTGTGTGCTGATTTTCTAAGCGATTTCGGTTACATTGGTTATCTGGCAAATAACTTAAATTTAATAAATAATCAAGTTATTAAACTTACTTTTTAGTCACCAATTCAAAGTATAAAGACTTGATACCGCAGGCTACTGCGTCCTCTGAACTAAAATGCTTTACTAGATCTGCCTTAATTTTGTCTAGTTCTGTGTCTGTAAGTTCCTGAAATTAAGAGCCTTTGATAAATAAGAGTAAGACATAATCGAAAAATGGAAGACATTGGTGTCGATTCGGTTTTCACGATTAAACTTATTTGACAGGATTAAACTTAATTTAGGTGCTCTGTCTTTTTCTTTCTATATCGAAAAGACAAGGACAGGACGCTTTAATTAAGTTTAGTCCTGTCAAATAAGTTTAATCGTAAACACCGAATCGACACCATTGTAATATTAAAAAAAAAGTGTTGTGTTGTTTTATGAAGTGTTTTCATACAACAAGATATGTCTCCCCAGTTGTCAAATCATTTGAATTCAAAGGTCGTAGCAAAAACATTATATTATAAAAAGAATAAAATTAAAATAAACAAATTATGATTTGGGAAGAGACCTGTGCCCCTGCAGTGGGGACGTAATGGGCTGTTAACAACTACAAATTATGATTATTAATATACAGAGCTAGATTATTCAGCCAACATGGTATCGATGCACGGTACCTGCGGATGCATAGCCACGACGAGCATGACGTCGCCGGTGCTGTGGGAGTGGCGCACGGTGAGGCAGCGCCAGTGGCCGCCGTAGTCCGCCGGCGAGAACGGACTCAGCCCCGACTGGCGGACGAACTCTTGGAATATCTGACCGACAAATATTTGCTTTTTAACTGATTGCCCAAGGTAAGGTTAAAAAGGAATACCTATTTTATTCTTACCACCTGAAGCCAAGACGGCTTTTTGGATTTTGATCCCCGCCCTAACCTCTCTACTTAATAAAACTCTAATTAGCTCTTATCTATTCAATAAAAGTTTAACATTGACTGAGAGATTATGGAGTGCCCGGCTGCCCTTATACTCGGCGAGCGTGAGCTGCCCTGCATCAGGCCTGTCTTCCTTCGACGAAGCTATATACGAGCGCAAGTACGAGCGCCACACGCCCTGGAGGGGATATCACTAGGGGCAAACTAGGACAGGAGACACTGAACGTTCAGCGTAAAAGCAACTCTCGCGCGTTGTGATTCGGTACATTATCCCCTGTATGTATGCGTGATGCGCATTTATACATATATAATAGCACGTAGCTTACAGGCATGCAAGATTGGACTTAATCACTGTGTAGTGAGAGTATCTTATTAATTTAACATTTCTGCAGAGTGAAACTTCCATAGGTAGTATTGTTCTTTATTCTATGGGTGATCTATTTTATCAGCGTAACAGACCTTGGTGGCCACTTTGTCTAAAGATTAATGACTAAAATGTTAGAGGTATTTGTTTTTTGTGTTATTTATTAAATCCTTTTTGGCCTAGCTAGTGGTCCACGGTATAAGCACATTATACAGTATGGACACTCCCTGCCGCTCTGAAGGGTACCTCACCCCCCCCCCCCCTGTGTGACCGATTAGTGACCATTTGTCAAGAGATTGGCAAACCAAAGCACTGTATTTTATTTTTTTACGGAAAGAGCTAAACGCTTGTAAGGCTATACAGCCTTCACTTTATTTGTAAAAGTATAGCTAATAATTAAGAACGACGAAGGCTAATTGAATCTCGATTCAACCCTAGCCACACCTTTACAAGTGTACAAACATGAAGGTCTATGTAGTAAACAATGGCGCGAAATTTTTATGAAGTTTCCGGGGTGTGCTAGTGGACTGTCAGCTTCAACTCTCTTAACATATGGCTGGTTAAAATTTATACATATACAATACATATGTATAGTAATAAAGTTTATTAATGTGGTGCTTAGTTACATAAACAACTTTACTGTTAAAACATAGATATAGTGTCTGATAGAGAAGCTTGTAAATAGCGCTTACCAGCACAGCTTTCTTTGTCTTCTCAGTGATATGGGTTAGTGTATGTACTGGTGCCACCCCCACCGTGCCAGTACAATAGCTGCCCAGTCTAAATCCTACAGTAGGCAACTTTGTCTCCTCATCTATCCCAACAGTAAACTCGCATTTGTTTCTATAACCTTCGGTCACAGGAGACCTCTGTATAGGCTTCAGCTCGAAGCTTAATCCATTGTGTTCTTTGCGGCCATTCTCAATAGTGGAACGCAACTCCCTCCCAATCTTCCACAACTCATTGTCGAATCTCATAAGAATGTTGCGTATTTCTTTCTCTTTGATTTTTAACTGAAACAAATGTAAAAATTAAACCAGAGCTCTTTTTATTACTTAAAACCCAAAGTAGAATGACATATTATAATTTTTTTAAAGGTTGCATAAAGATATTTCTTGAGTTTTTTTACATGTTATTAAGTCACAAAATATACTGAAAGTTCTAGTCAGTTATAAAATATGTATTCAACAAGTATCAACAATGATTCTAAATTGTTTTTAACCTTTTTATAGACAGAAATAAAACAGTATATTTTCAACAAACCTGCTCTTCATAAGGCATGTTCCAGTAAGGTGTGACAGCATCCTGAATTCTGATCTCTTGGCTCTTACCATCATCTTCTCTCTTCTTCTTCTCCTGAACAGTGCCATCTTCGTCTTGCTTTCTCTTTCTAACCAGGGGATCTGGTGCTGGCTTAGCTATCTCTGCTATTAACGTTTTACCTTTGAAGCAGGATATTAGTAGGTATTATTGAAATTGATATTATTCATTACCATCCAAAACATTGGATGCATTGAAATCTTGCTTCTATACTTCAGACTACAGAAGAATTCGGATATAACGACTTTTAAGGGACCGGCGAAACTTGGTCGTACTAACCGGACGACGCACTAAAGGAATGAACGACGACGAATGAATTTAAGGTTGTGTTCAACTAAAGTGGCAGTGGATGGGGCACATAGCTCGTAAAACAGATGACTGTTGGGGCTTTAAAGTTCTCGAGTGGCGGCCGCGCACCGAAAGACGTTGCGTAGGCAGGCCTCCCACTCGGTGGACCAATGACTTTTGTTTGGCTATAGGAAGATTGCGGGAAGCCATTGGATGTAGGCAGCGCAGATCCGGTCGTTGTGGAAATACTTGGAGGAGGCCTTTATCAAATAGTGGACGTGTTTTGGCTGATGATGACGATGTATCAGTATACTCGTACGTAGGAGAGCCGAAAAAGCCGGGATGCGGGGGCGGGGCGCCGAGGTATGTATTGTTTGTGCGTAGGTGTTTTAAACAAAACACTGTGCGTCGTTTTAACCGGACGATTTCTTGTCAAAACAGGTCGCAGTAAGCAGAGAGTCGTACTAAACGGATACATTTTCATAGTACTTTAATGTAGAACCAAACTTGAGTTTGCATATCCGTCGCTAAAAGCGGTTCGTCTTTATAAACGTAGTCGTGGATTCTACTGTATTTTTATATTCATTATATGTGTTTTAACAAGATGAATTGTAAGGTCCGACCGAGATCTCGGTCTCGGTCTCGGCATCAGTGATTCTCAGCTAAAATCGGGCCGAGATTCTCGGTCTCGGCCTCGGCTAAGATACGCCGAGATTCTCGGCTAGGCCGAGACAGTACGCCCGGCGATGTTAGCGATTCGGTAATTCAAATATACGCGGTGCGGCGCGTCGTTTGATGGGGATTGGTTTGATTTGACCATTCGCCCGCATTGACAATACTTGATATGTTGTGACTGGGTAATAGGTACCTATGGCGGTACGTGCTCGAAAGGAGAAAACTGTGAAAAACTCCTTTTTCTGAATTATAATAAAAGTATATTTAATTTCGGTTATTAATAAACATTTAATTAATAAATATACATTTTTATTTCTCATATTTTTGATTCTTAATCAAGTCTCTGTCTCGGCTGAGATATTTTTTTTGGTCTCAGTCTCAGCCGAGACTGAAAATCCTGGTTTGGTTGGACCTTAATGAATTTTATAGTATGGTGGGGAGGTATATGAACACATAGAACATGATCTTTTTTGTTTTATTCCACAATTGATAAGCCTTAGGGCATCATCTCACTTGATGGTAAGTGATGTGATAATTCAAAGATTAGCAGTTACTAAGACCATTACGTTTAGGGCCCTTAATAGGGCTGCATACCCGACTTATAAAAATGATTGCCCTAGACAAACTGACCTAACCTACTAGTCTGGTCCAACAAGTCGCTTCAGTATTGCTGCCTTCTTATAGGCACTCCAACTAGAATGTGTATAATACAATTTAAAATTTTATATTGCCCTCAAGGTCACATATTCAATAAAATATTGTTACTTTGAATTGTATATGTTGTGGCCGACCATTTCATAAAATGGCCAGTTAAAACTGACCATATCATTTAAACGTCAACGTTTAATGATATGTCCATCCACGTTTACCCATATTACCACGTTTCCATGATATCAAAAGTTATATATTAAAAATACGTTGAAAATTTACTGGCATCTTTAAATCTGAGTAATCTTGGTTAACAGATAAATTATACATTTTTAATACTTTCTGAACATCAAGGTTTTTACGATGCACTTGTTTTTTGATTGACTTTCGGAAAATTATTGTAGTTTAGTGTCGTAACGACATTTAACTTCTATTTTATCTTAAATTGGTGCATTATTAATAGCCATTTTTTTATTATTAATTGTACGTCGCTATGATGCATCACAAATACAAAATGATATCAGCGCCTCTAACAGTAGATACTGTAACTATTTTACTATATGATCACTAATGCTTGACCATTTCATGAAATAGCTGTGCATTTAGCTGTATATCATTAAACGCTGATGTATTCATAGATCTGGCCAGACCATATCATGATGAGATCAGCGGATATTTTCCATTTCATGAAATACGACCATTGAAATGGGCGGCCACATCATGAAGTGATCAATTCTATGATCTGGCCACGACATATAATACCTTTCCAAGAGTAGCCATTTAACGCAGCTATAGCTTTAGTTCTTTCTTCGTCATTTTGAAAGCAAGCATAGAGCCAATGGCTGCCATTCTTTGGTCGCTTGATTTTACTTGTGCTCAGACCAAGCTTTTGATTCATTAATTTCTTAAGTTCCTGTAAAATTAAATAAATTAAAAATACATAGCCAAAATATATTATGAATAAAAAAATTGGTAAAGAAACAATACTAACCGCAATCCCATAAAACTTTGGAAGACCACGAAGTTCAATTTTAAACCTTTCTGAGGAAAAACCACCTCTGTCCAGGTATGCATATTCTTCACTTACAACAACAGTCTCTACGTTGTTTTCTGTATCTGCTTCTTTAGTTTCAGACATTTTTATGATATTAAAATAAAATAAAACACGCAAGTACAGCTGTTTTGAGGTTATTTGCTTGTTTTGTTGACACTTGCGGTGCGACTAAAAAAGTGTGTTTGCGAAAAATGAGAAAGAGAGTACGTTATGCAAAAAAAAACTTCCTCAAAAATATATCTATCACTTTCTTGCAATCTTCTTAAGACACAAAAAAACAGTACTGTCACAATCGTTTGAAAACAAAATCGATTTTGTTTCATCGATAAAGTGGGTCAGATTGTTTTAAATCCTCCAAGGTCACATTTGGTTGGTTTCATTCTCTATTACTACAGGATCGCCTATTCTTGTAACTAGGGGCAGCTGAGGGATCGAAATGTATGACTATATCACCCTCGCTAGCGTTATAAGGAACTTCCTATTTATACAGTTTTATGAAATGGGCTCTTGTTACATTTAAAATTTAAATAAATACTTTCATAAGTTTGAGTTGTATTACTACAGGATTGTTGCTGCTTAAGGGAAATAATCTAGATTCTTATATTAGTAAAGTTATAAGGATGGGATAAAGTAAGCAACGTGCCCAGCAGTACATGGTAACTCAGACTAAACGCACGGTAACATTTCTATGCTCAAATAGTAATTCGACGTTCGTTTTTGTCTGGCCTTTGTTTAGTAGATGGCGTTCTGTCCCACTGAAAATAAGTTCTTAGATATATTTGAAAACAAGGGACTTCATTAGTATCACGACATTTATTAACAATAACATATACTTCACATAATGTATTATTCACAACAAAACAAATATTATCTTTAACACTAAATTACGATATAAACTTCGTACTTACCTATTAGACACACATTACACCCATCCATACACTGTATACAACACAAGTGACTATATATTTATTAAGTGAAAATAGTAAAATAAGTAGTTTATCATTATCACAGTCTTAAAAAACATGTTTGTTATAAGAAGTTGCAAATGTTAATTACTGTACTTAGAATAGAATAGTTCTGTATACCGATCTACCTACATACAATGCATACAAAATTGTTAAGAAGGACATACTTTGGTACAAAAATAACTATTGGACACAGATAATAAATATTTGTAAACTAGTAAGTATATTGGAGTTTGTGCATTAGAAATATATCCAGTATCTGCTGGAAAATAAGTCTATGTATTTTCTTTCTCTTTTGAAAACATCTTCTTCATAACATTTTTGTCTAGTTCAGCTTTTTGCTTGCGTAAATTATTCAAGTGATCCAATTCTTTGTCGACAGTTGCTGCCATGGCAGGGTTCAGTGACTTTAGGCGAGTTAGGTCCTTTTCAGCTTCGTCAGGGTTCCATGCGCCTATATGCGCTTTTGCTCTTCTGTATAAAGCTTTTTCATTATCTGAAAAAAAAAAAACAATAAGTGTAATAAGGGGAGTACCTATTTATGCCTACAATCGATTAGGGGTTGTCCATTAATCACGTGAGGCTCAAAAGGGGGGGGGGGGGGGGGGTTCGGGGAAAATCACGAAATGTCACAAGGGGGAGGGGAGGTGTACTGAGATATCACGTGTATTAATTTTTTGTTGAGCGCGCGATTTCTAGAGTAAGTTCCAAAAGTCGGACTGTTGTTGTTACGTTGTTTTTCTATTCTTTTTTTCTATTTGGCATTCCACATCTTATTTAAGGAGTGATTTTGCCAATGTCAGGTGAAAAATGGGAGAATCTTCAATAAAAAAATGGTGAAACGCCAATGTCAAGTAAAAGACGCGGCTTGGTGATGGGCACCTTAAGACGTTCCAAGTGGTGGTTTGCTGCTGGAAATCGGAAAACGGAGCTGTCTCCCGAGTTAATCTTCTTCTTATGACCGCTTATCACTGAATCGGAACCACAGCTATTTCCCCATCACAAAAGTAACGTTGAGACTACTCTAAAACGGAAATAATTAAAAAAATAACTCAGCAGACGTGTGCTCGGTACAAGTCCCGGCAACCAACCCCACGTTGTTTTTAACTCATCTCAAGGTTTGAAATGGCTTCAGGTAGTCAGAAACAACCTGCAATCTTAATGTCTGTCTAGACATTTTTATCACGGTGGTTAATTTTCCAGAATTAAATTACATTATACCTGTTTTTAAAGATAATATTTTGTACTATAAAAATACACGTGATTTTTTTGGGGTAGTCTAAAATTTCACCATGTATCACCAGGGGGGAGTGGGGGGGGGGTCTAACATTGCTAAAAACATCACATGATTAATGGACGACTCTTTAGATACCTGAAACGTGCTGCATTCCGGCAGGTGGGATATCTAGCACTATTACAGACACAACAAAACATTTAGCTAGTCGTCCAATAAAAATTAGGTAATTATAATACCTTTATCAAACTCCAGAACGGTGTTGCAATGCTCTATGACTGAATAGTAGTCTCCTTTCAGCAATTTGCATTGAGCGTAGTTCAGAAGTATAGGCAACTTGATGATATTTAAGCTTTTCCATTCGTCATCTGTTTTCCTTTCCCTGCAACATGAAATGCGGTATTTGAATGAAACCTCAATGTAGTTAGTTTTAAATTCTGATTGTACACATCATTAAGCAATAATGTTGTTAAATTTTATTTACAAAAGTTTCTCATTATCTTTCATGAATCGGATTTCCCCATACTGTCAAAAATAAAAATAAAGAAACACCTGTATAGGCAATTATATTTGTATAAACCCACTAGTTCACTTTTCTTTTTTATTACCTTTACATTAACTATAACAAAACAGTTACACATGGCATTCTTTTATAATCAGAATCTAACCTGATCATCAGCTGTTCACAGACACCAATTGCTCTGCAGTATGTTTCTTCAGCCTCGTCATATTTCTTCTGACTGTACAGTTTGTTGCCCTTCTCTCTCAGGAGTGGGATTAACTTCAGCCGCTCTTCGACATCTAACTGCCATATTTCTTTCTCATATTCATCAGCTCGTTCTACTTTTAATATTTCTGCAATTTAATAAAATTCATATAGTGTAAGACTTGTTTTGTTACAGTAATATAAAAAAAAAAGCTACTCTTAACCTCTGACAAAAGATGACAGCATTCTTGATAGCTCCAAGCAATTCACTATCCATTACATACTTACCAATAATAAACTCCAAATCACAAGGGTTAGATATAAGCTCGTCTAAATCTGAGTAACCAATGCCTTCGGTCTGCAGAGTCATTGTGCACATGTGCTTTGCTGCCTTGGAGTCGTTTCCGAGCTCTCTAAGGGTCTTTGACACAAACGGGTAACTGTATACCAACTGAGAATGCAAAATACAAAATATTATTTCCAATGTATTGAATAAGGGCAGTATGTATATGACTTACAAGAATTTTTAACGTTGAATCAAATCAACTGCTTTCTCTTTTAAGATGTGGCATAATTTTCTTAAGGATAGCATAGCCTTAAGGCTCATAGGTGTTAGGCAACGGTTTTGCGTTTTAGGATCAAGGAGATTAAGAAGAATCTGATGTCACTGCAGACTAAAAATCTATTTATAAGTGATTTTAGTACAACACGCTCATCTAAGCATCTAGGGGCAGCCAGGTAAAATTGATGAAATATGTGATCTACCTACCTCTTTCTTGACTCTGAAACTGGCGACTTCACCAACTGCCATCATTTTGATGATGGTTTCCCATACTTCTAACTTAAACTTGTGTCCTATGACTAAAACCATGGGTTCTTTCTTGCCAATTCTTCTACTGTCGTCTAGTAAGACTCTCTCTTTACCGAGTTTCCAAGTTTGGAAATGAAAGTGAGCCTGGAACAAGACTGATGTTAGACAGAATTAGGAGAAGTACAGCGAATATTTTTGTGATGTTTATTTACCTTACTCCCGTCTTCGATGGGTATATACTTTTGTCCGGCATGAATAACATTTTTCACTACTGGCGCAGTAGCATTCATTTTATTGTTTTAATGAAGCAAAACAGAGAAAATAAAATATTTATAATGTAATCAACAGAATCAATTTCTTATCAGTGTCATCAACCAAGTGTTGTCAACCAAAGAGAATATAATCACTACGTGATCACTACGGCGTCAAATGTCAGTCAAGGCGATCGAAACACAGAGTACTTTATATGATCGAAATATCGGAAAGGAGTTGGTCCAAATGAATCGATTAAAATCAGATAAATGGCAACATTTACTTCAGTTCCGCCAATATAACAATAAAATCTTGGATCGTTTTTTTGCTTTGACTGTTGTTTATTTTGTAACAAAATTTTATCTACACCTACGCTAATGCATACAAATTATGAAAACAAGTTACAAAATAGCACCGACAAACAAGTATTGAAAACGCAACGACGGAAAAAAAAGTTGACGTCTTTCTTTCTCTCAAGTGATTTCAGCGTTCCTAGTTTTTAGTTTTATTTTAGAGAAAATTCAATATTCTAGCATAGTTTTATATTAAAATAAGTTACATTTATGTGTGCTGTGTAGTGTCCTATAGATTTTAAGAGATTATGGCCGATTTCTTGGAATCCGAGGCTGAGGAAAGCGAGGTTAGTAAAAATGGAGAGATGCTTGTTTTTCCATTTGATTACGTTGCGTCTTCTTTGATTCCGTGATTTAAATTATTACTGTCTTGTTTTTAGATTGATTCTGAGGATGACGAGCAGCCTGCGGAGCGCAAAAAGCCCAAGCGCAAGGCTGCAGTGCAGAGCGATGACGAGGATGACGATGAAGGTTTGTAGCTATTTCCTCTCTTCTGAGCGCGCAATACGATCTTTAGTTGCTCCATTTCATTGCTCTCATGCTCACACTGCGTCTTATTTCGTAAATTATCGTGTTAAAGTAATTGTTTCGCCAATTTTAACAAGACTTACTGAGACATCTCTTTCAGTTGGCAGTATAATGATATCATCGCGGTTATTTACGCTATAAGGCCCAAGTAGAGCAGTAGCATCACAGTAACACAATCGAGGGACAACAATGGTTAGAAATTTACGATCAGAAATTATAAATTTGGGTTACTCACAAACTTTACTGAAACTGAGCAATTTTCAAGAAATGTATGTTGCAGTCAGTGTACAGTTACAGGTTTCTTTAGCTAAATATTTTCTTCTTCCTTAGCTAAATATTTTCTAATTATGTTATAAACTAGAAGTTTACAAATCTCATGTATTATTCTTATTTCAGATGATGAGGAACGACTTCGTGAAGAATTAAAAGACTTAATAGACGATGCACCTATAGAGGAGTCTGGCAGCGATGGGGAAGATTCTGATGCTAGTGAAGGGCCAAAGAAGAGGAAAAAAAGTGATGATGAACTTGATGATCGATTAGAAGATGAAGATTATGACCTCATTGAGGAGAATCTTGGTGTCAAAGTTAAAAGAGTAAGTGTTTACAGTTGTTAATTGGGAACACAAATGTGCAGAAGATTTACCCACTGTATGTCAAGTTTTAGGTAAGATGTTCTATAGCCCTTTCAGAATGATAAAGAATATTTTCGTTTTTGAAAAACTTTTGTACAAATTTAGGATCTCCGCACGATACGTCACTACCCGCCCCCAACCCGCCCCCAACCCGCACGACCCTCTGTACTGTGTAGCTAGATCAACGTTGCACTGTACAGTGCATTCTGAAAAGGTTAGATTAATGTCCATATAGTGGCATTATTTCCCATGCTTGTGTCTTCTAAACGATGTGATAATTGTGAGTTGCTTATATCACCACAGCTCTCTAGATTGCTTAGTCTTCAGATAGTAAATGTTGGCCTATTTTGAGATACCTCATGTTTTCATTGCATAAATCTCCTCTATTTTTACAGTGTACTTCCATATGTACAGTATTTGCCAGTAGTAAAACATAAGGCTTAAGCCGTAAGGATTTTAAGCTTAAGCATTACTGGGTGGGAGAAAATTTAAATCAGAGTATTTATGGGTTTCTATTCTTGACAATATTTCTGAATATATCAAACATAACAACGCTGAACACGTTAAAAAACCGACTTCAATCGTAACAACTACAAATTTGCTATATTTTTTGTTTTTGTTGATTTTTTCAAAAAACGCTGAATCAATTTCGATAAAATTTATATGGGACCATCTCTGAAGTATTACCTACTAAACAAAAAATAATTATTAAAATCGATCCACAATTGTTGGAGTAATCGCATAACATACATACAAAAAAAAACATACAGTCGAATTGAGAACCTCCTCCTTTTTTGAAGTGTGTTAAAAATAGGTTAACTTCCTAAATAGGTCACATTAAACTTTCGTATAACATTACCACATATTTATTTCTTTGCAGAATAAATTCAAGCGTCTGAGGAAACTTGAAGATGATGATAGCGATAATGAGAAAACTGACGATCCCCAGTTGGAGAGAGAAGTTATTGCTGAGTCCCTGTTTGTTGGAGGTTCTGATGAGCAGGTTTGTATCTTTGCAATGAAGAATACCACCAATTTTTGTTTTTTATCTTAAAATATACTCTATTAAAAATAAAAAAATATGGTGAAAAAATGTTTTTGATACGTTTGATAGTTTCCGAGATACTGAATTATTTAGGTAGGCAAGTGACGCGGGGTCGCCGCACGCTGCTGTGACGTCACTCTGCAACGGTCGCTCAGTGCGCGCACCGCTCCCTACCTCTATGTATGAAGTTTGCGTTGAAAATTTTAAAAATGACGAATCCAAAAACTAGAAAATCATGCTCGTGTCAAAGTGCTTAAATACAACTACCAATATACCCGAAAAGTTATTTTTTACTGTTATATTTTTGAACCTTAAAATCAAAAGAAATACATGAAAAGTATGATCCACCCAGACCCAAAGCCAAAAGTTGTGTCTATCACCTTCTCCTTATCTGATAACTTTTGCATAAACAGTAACGTCGTCGCCGTAGCTATTTCTAGCCAATCTAAAATAAAATAAATATGAGTTAACCTATACACATAAAAAATAAAAACCGGACAAGTGCGAGTCTGACTCTCGCGCAGAGGGCTTTGTCCACACCTACAAACAAAAAATATTTTAAATTTTATCAACTTATTTTAAGATTTATAGATAACTTCTTAGAGATTTTCAAGTAATTTATAAGCGAAGATCTATTTTCTGTATATATATTTGTTTAAGTTTTATGCCAATTTTCGGAAATAAGGAGTGAGGAGCATGGTAAAGGTGATGGTGTCAAAATCACTTATGTCATCAACTGTAATATAATGACACAATAACGGCACTTAAGCGGTCATGGCCAGCGCTGCTTATGTGGTCGCATCGATCACGCAAGTTAACTGACTACAGACACGGTCACAACTTGGATGGGCTTAAATATCAGTAACTATCACTAGATGGCAGTCGCCAAGCTATGTCGGAGGCGTTATAGGCAGCTTGGATGGACTGCTAGTCAAGTCCATCCAAGCTGTGACCGTGTTTGTAGTCAGTTAACCTGCGTGATCGACGCGACCACGTAAGCAGCGCTGAGCCATGACCGCTTCAGTGTCGTTATTGTGTCATTATATTAAAGTTGATGACATAAGTGATTTTGACACCATCACTTTTACCTTGCCCCTCACTCATTATTTCCGAAATATCAAGTTCATAAATATCATTATTACCTAAATTTTTCAATACTAGTAATGAAAAATAGGTATGTAGGTATATATGTATAGGTATCTTATAAGGATCAACAGATTTGTGATAAGAAAGAAAAAAAATAAGTTGTAAGTACTTTTGCATTTTTAATCATTGTCTCGGCGGCCGCGGTAAAGAAATCGGAGTTATTTGAGAAATAGTAGCTTAACTCGTCTATTTAAGGAATCATTAGATTTTTCAATCAATTTTTAAAACTGTCATCGATTATACTTGTAACACTACTGTAACACCGATTCACATAAAAAAAACTACAGTTAGAAATGTTATTGTGGGCGAACGTAGGGACCATCCGATAGCAATGTATGAAGAACACAGTACGGTGAGAGCGGCGAGTTGCGGTATGACGTCACGCGCGCTTGGCGCGCCCGAGCGAAGTATTTGAAAAAGGCGGAAACTAAAATTATCGTAACTTCAAAACTACTCGCTTGATTTAAATGAAACAAAAACAAGTGTATTTCTAGACATTTAGGCTACAAGGTCATAAAGTTTCAAGTGATTTAACGGACCCATTAACATTCTTCATTTATAAAAGTGACAATTTAATTATGTATTTAAGTTATGAAACCCGAACTGAATTAACATGTTACTTTCAATAATTAGTGGCTATAATTTTTATAATAAAAGGCTCTTTGCTTAAGAAAAATAACTGAATTCAGTCCGTGTTACAGATAATGCAGTCAAATTAATAGTTAAAAGTCATAACCCGTTACAACAATGTATTGTAATGAAAAATGAGTTAAATTAAACATTATTTATTTCTTTGCAGTAACTAGTATTTTTTATCTTTTTAAAATAAATAAGATATCACTAAGAAATATCTGAAAAAGTAAGCTTTATGGGTTAATGTTAAGGGTGATATTTTATTAAACATTTACTGTGTTTTCATAATGAAGGGCTCATTAAGAATTCATTTTGTTTGCTGACAGGATGATGAGAATCAATCAGAATCAGCAGTTCCTCGAGAAGAATATGATGATGATAACGAAGAAGAATCTGATGCTGATGATTTCATTGTGGACGATGATGGGAAACCTATCAAGAAGAAGACACGGCGCCGTCCTATATTCACTGATGCGTAAGTTGGTTCTTTTACTAAAATGACCCTTGTCTTGGCAGAAACTAGGAGGAGCAATGGCCTGGTCTATATAGGTTGTTGGAATGGAAATAGCTATGAAACGGCGGGCCTTTTATGGTGTCAAAAGTTAATCAACGCAAACTGATAAACTAGTGATTTCATGCGAGTTGATGATTTTTGTCTTATAGTAATAGCAGAACGCAAATTACTTGTCTATAACATAATTGCTAGCTTTGACTTGGTAATTATTTGTTTGAAAAGTCTTCAGTGTAAAAAAAATATACATACCCTATAATATAAGTTACCCTAACTTATTTTCTCGGAAAAAACTGGTAGACAATTGGGCAATACAATTAGAGCGAAAAATAATGTTGATGACTTGATAATAGTTGTTGATAATTAGAATGGAATGCCTTTTTTTTCTTTGTTCGATTGTATTGTAGCCCTTTAGGGAAAATTGCTCAGTTTCATGATTACCTTCCACCATTTGCCACTTTTCGGAGAATTAAAAGTCACTCTTTATAGCCATACAGATACAAATTAGCCTGTAAAAGTGGTAATTGTGGTAAATAGTTAAATAATAAATGTAGTATACAGTTTAAAGTCTAAATCGGGTACATTGATGCTTTGCAGTGTGTAAATATTGTATTGTTTTGTTAATAATTGACCATGCTGAATATGTTAAAAACAACCGACTTCAATCGCAACAACTCCAATTTTTCTATGTTTTTGCTGATTTTCTCAAAAACCGCTGAATCGATTTCGATAACATTTTTATGGGACCACCTTAGAAGTATACCCTTTTAAACAAAAAAAAGAATTTTCCAAATTGGTTCAGGCATCTTCGAGTAATTGGTGAACATACATAAAAAAAAGATTCCGACGAATTGAGAACCTCCTCCTTTTTTGAAGTGGGTTAAGAATACTTAAGAAGGCAAACATTTTCAGCTCCCTTCAGGAAGGTCAAGACATATTCGGTGTGGACTTTGACTATGATGAATTTGAGAAGTACGCCGATGACTATGAAGAAGAGACAGATGACGATGAATATATTGAGGATGAGGAAGAAGAAGATGGTAAGAGAAAGCATAGAGCTATCATTTGTCTAGGAAAAATTATGTTTAGCATATGTCATGATGAATTTTACCTTATGTGATTACCTGCAGTAGTTTCTACAAGCATAATACATTTAAAAAAAATACATTCCAAGTTTAGAACCCCTCTCTTGGCTTTTCCTTAGTCCATATAAGTTCTTGTAAAAACTACCAGAGACTCCAAAGTAATGACTCCCTCCTATAAAGAGGTGCAGGTGTAAATTTTATCTAATGTACCAGTGGGTTTTTCAAAAAACTTACTAACAGGGCTGTAGGAGTGGTTTCTAAACAAATGATATTATCATTTCTGTATGGTTTGTAGGTGAAAGGAGGAGAACTAAAAAGGGTAAAGCAAAACGGCCCAGCAAGAAGATATTTGAGATCTATGAGCCCAGTGAGCTGAAGAGAAGCCATTTCACTGACTTGGATAATGAGGTTAGTGTTTCATTTAAAACTAGGGAAAAAAGATGCAACTTTGGCAAAGTTCTGTATTTTTTGTCCATTATTAAATTGTTACAAAAATGATGGCCTTTATTAGTATAATTTACTAAAACATACCCACAAAATTGTACATAGAAAAAACCTCTGAATGTAGCTTTCAGTAGAATAACATTGAATAGAAAATAATTGATTCCAAGCCCACATATTATCAAAGTACATAACAAAAGAACTAAATTGAATATATGTATACTTTAAATAATAAAAAAACAGTAAAAACTTTAAAATAAAGTAAGCAAAGAAAATAACCTAACTCAGCTTAGGAGCTGCAAGCCTTATGGAGACTAGCGCTGATAATTATAGACCAATGTTAATAACGCGAGCTGAGAAATAAAAGAAAGAATTAGAGGTCAGGCTAATAAGTACTTGCTTCAGTAAAACATAATAAATTAGTGTGTAGGGAAAAACAGCAAAAGAAGAAAATAATGTCTCGAAAATTATTACTGCCATCCCTATTCTTCCATAAAGAATACAAAAACTAACTGATTGTACATTTTTTCTGATATGATAACCCAACGTGTTAACTAAAGCGTAAACAAAAAGGTTCCACACTTATCTGCTTATGGTTTAAGTTACCAGTTCGAAGATTTAATACAATGATCGTCCCCCACAGATACGTAAAACAGACGTGCCGGAGCGCATGCAGATCCGCGAAGTGCCAATCACTCCGGTTGAGGAAGGCAGCACGGAACTGGAAGAGGAAGCTGAATGGATATACAAGCAGGCGTTCCTGAAACCACCCGTGTCTAAGCCTGACGCGCAAGAGGCGAGGGAACGGTCGCGCAGGTAAGACGCGAGTTTAGGATAGAAAAACGATAGATTTAGCAGATGCGGAGGGGAAGGGCTAAACAATCATTGTTCGATGTTCCAATTTTTGTGTGCATTAGGATGGCCGGTGCATGTTTGCAAATCTGCATACCATAATCTGACATCTGACACCAAAATATTTGTGTACCCGCCATTCTGATAACAGGAATATTAGTGCACCCGCCATTCTGATAACAGGATGGCGGGTTCACTTTTATTTTGGATATACTGCTGAATATATATTTAGGCGTCAGTTGCAAATTTATAAAGGTACATTTAAAATCTATATAAGTTTTTTTGTTTTTCTTTCTGTCTTTACTTCGTTAAACCGTGGGCATTACATGGTCATACTAGGTTACTATAGAAAATTAATTCGCTGGCCCTTCAACCAGGGGCTCGAGCACCGTGACGAAGATCCGCCAAGCGCTAGACTTCATGCGCAACCAGACGTTAGAGGTGCCCTTCATCGCGTTCTACCGCAAGGAGTACGTGCAGCCCGAGCTGAACATCAACGACTTGTGGAAAGTCTACAAGTACGACGCTAAGGTGTGTAGGACACAGATTATCATTACAGTTACCGCAAATACTGCGCTCATTAGAAAGATGGCGGTTAAGCATAAGGCAATTTAATATACTTAGCCGCTTTCTTTTTTACCTAGGTAGTATAATAGCTGTAGCTCATAGTCCCTGAGCATAGGAGTAGACGGTCATCTAAAAATCTATAATCTAATCTATAATCTGCTTGAATGTTACTATTGTTTTTGTCATACCAGCAAGACAGAGCTTAAGTAACAAAAAGTTAAAAAACTAAAGCAACAAATATAATATAATGGTCCAAAGTCTGTGAATACTGTATTCATTCAGCCACAATAGTTGAGATTTTAGGTTAAGTTTAGCAAGAGTTACCTTTAAAATGTGAGTACTAATAGTTTGTCTCTTTCCCCAGTGGTGCCAACTAAAGCAACGTAAACAAAGTCTGTTGAAACTTTTGGAGAACATGCGAGAATTTCAATTGGATAAGGTTATGCAGAACCCCGACGCGCCCATCCCTGAAAACATGCGGTTGATCAAAGACGAGGATATCGAGAGGTAAGGTCCGGGGAGCAGACAGACAGGACTAAGTCAGTAAGGAGGGAAGGAGACGGGAGAATAGTCGGTAGAAGTCTTTGGTGATTCCCAACAATGTCTTTGCAAAAAGGGATCTTCAAATTCAAGTAATGGTTTTTCCAACCGTTTAAAATGTTGCTTATAAAGTTATTTTCCAACGGAACTACTCGCTACAAAACAGGCAGCAATGGCTCAGGGTCTAGTTACTCCTAAGTAAGTTAGTCCTTTAGTGAACCACCTCTTTTTTAATGTTTAAGTTGGTTTGGTGGAAAGGGATGTATGGAAGAAGAAAACATTTTGCGCCGACCCCAAATGATTGGGATAAGGGCAGGAGAATGATGATGATGAAGTTGGTTTGGTGGATGTTTTCCGTTTTACGAGTCGTTACTTCAAGTTTCAGCACGAGATATGCAAATAATAAAAATTCCTCCAAAAATCCTGTCACGATTTTCAATTGAGAGCGGAATTTAAAATACTTTTTCGAAAAACGCCGTATGCCGCATATACTCGTACAGTCTCCTTCTTTCCCTATTTCTTTTAAAATGACATCTGGCCAGTTTGTTTACGACCTTTTTTCTCGCCGCCGCAGGTTAAAGGCGGTTCAGACGAGTGAGGAGCTCCGCGATGTGCACACGCACTTCCTGCTGTACTACTCCGGCGACCTGCCTGACATGCAGAAAGTGCAACGGGCGAAGGAGAAGAAGAAACAGCTTGAAGACAAGAAGTAAGTGCTTTTATGGTGGTTTTATTTTTTAAGATAAAGAAATCAAGATATACGGTACCTTTAGCAAACAGTACAGTACGAAATGAAACTGTAAAGAACTACACACTGTCAAAAAGTTGGAAAGTGGCTACCGTTACGGATTACGGGCTATAAAAAAAGAAAACAAAATCAGAATGTTTTATTTTATTTAAGTAGATGCTGTACAGTTTCATTTTTTTCTATCAATTACAAAGTTCTGCTTCTGCTTCTAAGAGCTGATTCAGTGGTGCTTCCTTTTACAATATTACTAAAAATTCTGACTGACTCGGTGGCTCAGTGGTTAGTGCCCTGGACTACTGAGAGTAGACTATCTGAGAGTTGTGGGTTCAATCCCCACTCAGGGCAAACATTTCTGAAATGCTCGGTGTCTGGGTGTATTATATCGATATACGTATGTATTTAAAAGTATATGTATGTATATCAGTCTGGTTCTAGGTAACAGGTAATCCTAGTTTGAGGCCAGATGACCGTGTGTTATTTGTCCTAAGATATTTTATGATTATTAATTACAATGTTACAATTATTTCAACAGGAAGGCAGCCCGCGAAGAGGCAGAGAGGAACGGCGAGGACCCCGAGGAGGCCGCCGCGGCCGTGGAGGCGGCCGAGCCCGAGGAGGAGGAGGCCGCGGAGGTGAAGTACGCGGTCCGCTCCGGCCCCTACGAGCTGTGTCGGAAGGCCGGCATCGGTGAGTCACTCACATAGCATTTTTTTTATGTGATAGGCGGCAAACGAGCAGACGGATCACCTGATGGTAAGCGATTACCGCCGCCCATAGACACCCGCAACACCAGAGGAGTCACAAGTGCGTGGCCGGCCTTTGATATGGCATAGGGCCGAGTCATAAATAGTTTAATTTTCTTTTCTATCAAACAGTAAGTAATATTATTACCGCTTGCCACAGAGCCCCTGGTGAAGCAGTTCGGGCTGACCCCCGAGCAGTTCGCGGAGAACGTTCGCGACAACTACACGCGGCACGAAGTGGAGCAGCCCGCCGAGCCGCCGCTCGAAGCCGCCGCGCCCTATGTGAGTGCCTCTTTATAATATGCCAGAGTTTTTCAACGTGTCAGTCTTTGCAATATACAGGATTACTGGAAATGCGATACAGTTCCTTGGAGGGGTGAAAGTAGAGGTCATTTGCGATAGATTTTGTCATGTGGTATATGGTTTCCTAGCCGAAAATAGTTAGTTTCTGAGCCTCTGGTAAGGCAGTTCGGGCTGACTCTCGAGCAGTTCGCGGAGAATTTGAGGGACAACTACACGCGGCACGAGGTGGAACATCCCTCTGAACCGCTGCTCGAAGCCGCTGCGCCCTATATGAGTACCCCTTTATAGTATGCCAGGGTTACATTGCAAGATCTACAAAAGAATGAAATCTTTTCTCTCCAAGGAATCTGTATGCACCCTACGCGAGTGCTCCCTTTATAATATTGCAGGATTAAATTGCAACGTGAAATTCTTTGCAATTTAGTAAGATCTGTTTTCGCCGAGGAATCTGTATTAATTTGGCACTATCAGAAAGTTTGAATAATCGATGCATTTTGAAGGGCTTTTTGAATCTTACCAATTGTGGATTTAAAAAAAACTGTTTTCAGCATTTTATCTGATGGTGAGTGACGATGCTCGAAAAATGAGTTTTCATCTTTTTGAGAAATACAAAAAAAAAATTGTTAACTAAATCTTTTATTCAAAACTAGCAGTAACCGATCTTTCATTTCTAAAACAAAAAATGAATAAATTTCTCATCTAATGCGAAGCTCGTGAAAGTGTCTCCAGTGTGTTTTGTGTATTCAACAATAAAGCTTTCTTATAAATTCGCTTAGTTGATTTGTCTCGTCCACCACCCAGGTCGGCGCCATAGGCTCCCCCCAGGAGATAGTGAACCGCGCGGTGTACATGTGTGGGGTACAACTGGCCCGTGAGCCGCTGCTGCGCGCCACGCTGCGTGATGCCTTCCGCGAGCGCGCCACGCTCTCCGTGCGCCCCACGCCACGCGGCCACAAGGAGATCGACGAGAACCACGCCTGCTACAGGTATGTGCCGAGGGTATCGACGAGAACCACGCCTGTTATAGGTATGTGAAGAGGGGATTGACGAGAATCACGCCTGCTACAGGTATGCGCGGTCTCTGCTTTCAATGTGGGCAAAAAAAGCGTTACAGTTTTACAACTTCAAGTGGGCGAGTGACAAGGACGTCACTGCTACCCAAGCAACTTCCAAATTAGCTACACTGGTGTTCAGACTATAAACCCAACAAATACGTAGCGCCTCTAGAGACAAGTAATTAAGGATCTAATTCTGTAGACTACGACAGTTGCCACTTTACATCGGGTGGTTAGCCTTTTTGCACTTTTTTTTTAATTATATAGGAAGGTAAAAGGCACTTTTGCCGCCTTTTGAATGTTTCAGTTTTTTTTTATATAAGCCTGTTCTGTCTTACTGCTGGGCAAAGACCGGGAGAGGGAGGGATAGTGCAAAAGTCTCCCGGTCCGTCTCTTGACATTATTTAAAGAAATATAAACAAATTAAGAAAAATTAAGATAAAATCCACAATATTTTGCCTATGATTATTTTTAAGATATTAGAAACGGGCTTGAGCTGGCTCAAACTCCATAATATCGAAAAACATCAAAAATCAAAATCAAAAATCAAAATAAACTTATTCGCCATTGAATAGGGTAATAAAGATGTACAATAATTAAATAAGCACTCCTATCAGCCATATACTATGACATGCAAATATTCTTAAATGGACATTTACATTAGCGTTGAAGAACACATCTTACAATTTTTATAGTTATGTTCAAAAAACTCTTTTGTTGAATAGAAGACATGTTGAATGAGCCAGCGTTTTAAAGCGTACTTTAATTTACTCAGAGGCAAGTCCTTTAATTGTTGAGGCAGTTTATTATATATAAGAATACACATTGCATATGCATTTTTTAGGAAGCGCGTGCTCTTCGGAGTCGTTTCAAACACTAGTTTTCCAGGATACCTGTCTGTTCCTGTTATACTTTTAGCTAGTTTGAAATAGTGAGGATATAATTTGACAAACTTTACGATCTCCAAGATGTATAGGCATGGTAATGGGAGAATGTTCGCACTTTTGAATAAAGGTTTACAAGAGTCTTCAGGTTCAGCTCAAAAAAGGCTCGTACTCATTTTTTTGGGCGACGAGAGCATTATTAATGTCAGTAGAATTCCCCCAGATAATGAGCCCATATCGGAGGATGGATTCAACGTAGGCAAAATATGCCATGATCGCTGTATCACGTGAAGCTACTTTAGACAGTTTGTACAAAGCAAAGGAAAATCTGTTAATTTTGTCGCAAACTTTTTTCACGTGTTCCTTCCAATTTATCTTTTGGTCTAGGATAATTCCTAAAAAGGTCACACTGTTTGCACTTTGAAGAGATTGTCCTTTATAATTTATATTTAACTCATTATTGTAGTTGTTAAAATTAATAATATTAGTCTTTGTCAAATTCACATGCAGGTTATTATTACTAAGCCAATTAATTATTAAGTTGTTTACATTGTTAATGTCCATAATATGTTGATTTAAATTCATTGTACTGTCAGATGTTACTATAATTGAAATGTCATCAGCGAAAAGTATAGATCTAAATTTAGTTACATTATTAATGTCATTAATATAGAGCAAGAACAGCAATGGTCCTAGCACACTACCCTGGGGAACCCCAAAACGATTATATTTGAATTGGGATTTGTGCGTCTCGCATACATTTTTACTGTTTCGTTGAGTTATTTCAACACATTGGAGTCTATTTTGCAGATAAGTATTGATCCAGTTTAGGGCAGGACCTCTAATACCTAAGTTTTCAATCCTTTTTAAAAGCAAGTCATGCGAGACGAAATCGAATGCCTTCGTCATGTCGTAAAATTGCACCGAAGTAAACGATTTGGCATTCAAATTGTTCAAAATATCAGTAACCAGATTACAAGCAGCCAGAGTTGTAGATTTGCCCTTTTGGAAACCATACTGATCAGATTGTAGTATTTTCTCTTTATCCAGGAATGACATTAACTTTTCATACATGACCTTTTCGAACACTTTAGAGAGAATAGGAAGGATAGTAATTGGGCGATAATTATTAACTACATTTTTATCACCTTTCTTATGTAGAGGTTTAACTTTTTAATCACTTAACACTAATCACTTAACACTAACATCACTTTTTAAACATTGAAATATTCAACATCAAAACCATGTATCAATACAGGCATTATCTTACACAGTATGAAATACCTCAAGAAGAAGCCAGTCCGCGACCTCACCGGTGACCAGTTTCTAAGGCTGTCCATGGCTGCTGAGGACAAGCTTCTGGAAGTAACCATCAGCGAGCACATCGAGGGTAACACCGGTCCCAACTATCTGGAGGAGTTGAAGCAGCTATATCAGAAGGTCGGTAATACCAACGGTAATACGGTGCACTCCAACCTAACTTACGGCACTGAGCTATGGGCTCGAGCCGCGGACGCTGATCGCATATTCGTGATGCAGAAGCGTGCCGTACGCGCGATGGTAGGTGCACCGCCTGACGAACCATGTAGACCGCTTTTCGAGCAGTTGGGTATACTGCCCCTGCCCTGCGAGTACATCTACCAGGTTGGAGTGTTTGTCCACAATAACCTCGGATCCTTCCAGCGTAAGGGTGTAAACTCAAGGCTCGATTCCAGCATGACCTGCCAGTGCCATTTTGTAGAACAGCCTCTTGTAGCCGAGCTGTTAAACATAGGGCACCCGAGGTTTACAATGCCCTGCCCGTACATTTAAAATGCCTGTCTGACAAAAAATTTTTCAAACAAATCACCAAGGTTCTAGTCAATTTGTGCCCGTATGATTTGAATGAATTCTTTATTAATATTAAAAATTGTAGAGATTAAATTATAATTATGAATGTTTTTAATAATATTGACTTTGTATGTTTTTGTAAATATGGTTTTTATGCTTAATTTTGGATTTTATGTTTAATATTTTGATTTAGTATTATTATGACTACACCACTTGTGGTAAATTGCATTGATACTGTTATAACTATTTAAGAACTTTTTGTTACATGCAGTTATGGTCAATAAATGAAATGAAAATGAAAATGAAACGAAGCGCACAACTTGCGCAGCAACGCCCATAAAGATCGACTAGTTGTACCGCCGCACAAGCTAGCCAAGTCAGACCGATCGGTCTACATCCAGGGACCTAATGTATACAATCGTATACCTATAGAAATAACGAGTGCAGCTTCCTGCCAAGCTTTTAAATATAAATTTAAACGCTGGTTAATGTCCAAGCTCTTCTATAGTTTCAAGGAATTTATGGAATTGCCTTGTGTATTATGACATAAATTATTTTCATGATTGTTGTAAATTAATATTATTTTATTTTTCATTTATTTTAGCATATTTTATAAAATATGTAGACATTAAATAAAACAATAATTTATATAATATATTATAGATATACCACTGTGTACAGTGGCGTGCAGTCCATAGAGGCAGAAAAGCACTGCCTACCCTGATAAATCTGCCAGTTTACAAACAAAAAAATTAAAACTTACGTATTATATTACACGATACTTTAACTTTTATTTACCGTTGCGCCCTCCGTTTCCATTTAATTATAACAATATCTACTCAACTCGTAAACAGCGCCACCTACCGATTTTGAGAAAAAACGCAGTACTAAAGTTGGTTAACAGAATCGTCTTATCGCATTATGTGACAGTGCTGCCGACTGGTGTCATAAGCAGACAACATTCTGCCTGTCTTTCGCCATTTTTTCACAAACACAAGTACAATATTTTATACGGTTACAGTGTAGCCGCTATTTATGTATGTGAATAATTTTGTACTGAAATCGCGCGTGTGTGCGTGATTTGTAGGCACTGCTTGTTTGATTACACGGCCATTTTAAGAAGTCTAATATGAAAGTAGTGCTAACAAGAATTTAGTTGGTATTAAAAATTTGCCGTGTATTTTTTAATAGCTGCAAGATGGTTGCAAGACAATGATGCTCTTTGAGTTTACAAATAAGAACCATTTCATTTTATTCTTGTTTTTTTGTGAGTCCATTCTTGGAAATTATTTAAAATAATGCCATATTCTTTGTTTACCGGTTGCAAGTGTAACGAAGTTTGAAAGAAAATTATTATAAAGTAGCTTATTGCGCATTTGTTGATAATTGAAAATAGCTAATTCTTGTTGCTAAATGTTTGAGTAATTCAGGATAATGGATAACTTTAGCTACGAGAACTGTGCTGGAAATGTGTGTTTAGAGCTAAACTAAAAGACGGCGTGTTTTCGAAGTGAGAAATCTCAAATAATAGCTAAAGGAAGGTGTGTGCTAGAGTTTCGTTTATTTCAAATAAATTAATATTAATTAATAACTGGCTCCGCGAATTGTGTACACGGATATACTGTATTGTTTTCCGTGCATTTTATTGTCTAACAGTAAAACAGTTTGGAATGACACTGGCTTTAAATGCCTCGTTAAAATAGGTAGCACAATCTCTGTGAAAAGCACCTAGAGTCTTGTTTAAAGTTTCACATATTTAAAAGTCGTAGGTAACGAGACCAGTTGAAAAGGCCGGTTAAAGTTAACTGATACACTAATGGTAAGTTTTCCATTTTTATATAAAATTTTATTTCTGCCTACCCTATGTGTAAACTCTGTGCACGCCACTGACTGTGTATAATGACTTGTAACAAATGAGTTATCAATAAAACATTGTATTGTATTGTATTGTAATAAAATGTTTTGTAATTTAATAGGTCATGTTCCAGATAGCGTCTTTCCTTTATAGGTTGGCGATACGCGTTTTTAGTATGATTGAATAACGACATAATGGGTCAATATCACGAAAACATAGTTACTAAGTTTTGGGAGCAACTGATTTCTAATCTAGTCATGCATTTTCTTTTTGTCACAAAAGATCAAAATGTTTCAGATGATACAAAGTTCACTGCCCTCCGGGTATAATCTTCAGATTTTTACTTTAATAATATACCTATGACCATGTCTTATATTGTTCACTGTTGGATATAGACCCCCCAGATATTCCCATTCAACATCCATCGGCACCCTGTAACCATCACCAGCACCGGTAGGTTGACGAAGTTTCTCGCTTGCGATGCGACGCGATAAAGGGACCGTCTCGCTCCAACGTTGAGCCAGTGAGAAAGACAAATAAACGTTTTCTCTCGCTGAGCGCGACAAACAGTTTTGTCTACGCCCTCATGATACCCGTGGTGATCATTAGTTCATTAGGCGCGAAGCGTCAAGCGTATGCTACGACCTTGTCTTTTCTTTTTAATTTTATTGTCCTCCTTAAACATGTTTATTTAAGAAAATCAACAACAGTATCTTGTATATCCCATAACAGGACGAGTTTGCAGCTACAGTGCAGGCCTGGAACGAGCTGAGAGCTCAAGCAGTGACCATCGCGCTCACAAAGATTATCTTGCCGGAGCTACGACGGGAACTGACGGCGCTACTTCTCACCGAGTCTAAGGAATATGTGCTCAAGTTAGTACAGTAATACACATTTAATAAGGCTTGCCGATGTACCTGCGCAGTAGCCAATATTTTAATTACGCGGGAAACTGATGGTCCAATCAAGTAGCTTCATTGTCACCCGCTCTTACCCGTTCCGAAAATCTCTGCCGCTATTGGCTGATTGATTTCGCGCCTGATTCAATGAAATTGTCAGCTGTCAGAGAGCTGTCACCGTGCGTTGATTGTTTCGGGTGTTTCCGTCGATGTTTTGTTCTTGTCTGCGCGAACGAAGATTACCGACGCGCCTTATTTTTTGTGTACTACTGTACCCATAGCATCCTCATTGTTGGGACACGGGAACGTGAGTGAGATAGAAGCTTAGTTAGTGAGATAGAAGGTTTTTTCGACAACCAAATAGTACAGAGTGTGCTAAACTTCACATTATAAAAATAAATCAATATGATTTCGTAAGTAATAGCGTGAGAAACACAATTCATAAAGTTTATTTTTCCCTATTCTCGTGATCCCATGGCTTTTTCTTTTAATAGGTCCACGAGGAAGACTTATAATCTCATAGTTCCTTTATCCTACTCTATAAGTGTGCTATCCCAAGGCACCCTATTGAATGCATCATGTTTTGTGTAACAGATGCTGTCGTCGCCGACTGTATGATTGGTTGAAGGTGGCTCCGTACGAGTCTCGCGTGTCCGATGACGACGACGAGGAATGGGATGCCTCCAATGGTAAGTGCATTTCGTGATCATATACATAATACAAGCTTCAATTGAAAGGTAAATTGGGCTTCAGCTAAAGGGTGGGGTGTAGTTTAGAGATAAACTGGGCTTCAACTGAAGAGTGGGGTGGTGGGACTTCAAGAAAAATTGGACTTCAACTGAAGGGTGGATGAGGAGGTTCAAGATAAATTGGGTTTTCACTGAAGGGTGAGGTGTGGGGATTTAAGATGAATAGGATTCAACTGAAGGTTGAGATGTGGGGGTACATGATAAATTGGGCTTCAACAAATCAGGGTTCAAGATAAATTAGGCTTCAAGTTACTTCAACGGAACATGTTCGTCTGCAGGTCTACGCGTGCTGTCGATAGCGTACGTGCCGGACCGGCAGCACTCGGCGTTCGCGTGCCTCGTGGCGGCCGGCGGCGAGGTGGCCGACCACCTGCGCCTGCCGCACCTGCTGTACCGCCGCAACTCCTGGGACGCGCTCGAGCGGACCAACAAGGAGGCCGACCTTACAGCGCTGAGGAGGTCAGTCATGTAGTTGTGTGGCAGCGCCCTCTAGTTCCTGAGTTGTGGCAACACTGCTAGTCATCAACTAGTGGAACGCGCTCCAGTGGACCGACAAGGAGGCCGATCTTACAGCTCTGAGAAGGTCAGTGATACATTTGGGTGGCAACGCCCTCTAGTTGCTGCATTGTGGCAACACTGGTAGTTTTCAACGAGTGAAACGCGCTCGAGCCGACCAACAAGGAGGCTGCTCTTACAGCGCTGAGAAGGTCAATGGCATAGTCGTATGACGTCGTAGTCCTATAGTGCCCTCTAGGTGCGGCAGTGGTGCGACATTGCTAGTCATTTGAGTTGGCTACTCTACCGCCGTAGCGGCTGGGACGCGCTCGAGTGACCTTACAGCTTTGAGGAGGTCAGTGAGAGTCGTAGGGTGGCGCCCTGCTGTACCGCCGCAACTCGTGGGATGCGCTCGAGCGGACCAATAAGGAGGCTGACCTTACAGCTCTGAGAAGGTCAGTGGCATAGTCGTATGGCGCCTTATAGATGATAAGGATGCCGAACTTACAGCTCTGCAAAGATCGTTGACAATAGTGAGGCAGCGCCCTCCAGTTGCTGCAGTGGGATAAACTTCTAGTCAATTGAGTTGCCTGCTCTACTGCCGAAACTCATGGGACGCGCTCGAGCGGACCAATAAGGAAGCTGATCTTACAGCTCTAATAGCGCTCTTTAGCGGCTGCATTGGGGCAATAATGCTAGTCATTTGAGATTTGGGTTTTATAATGGACACATTCAAACACAGTCATCATCATTATAAAAATTTAGTTATAACATTTTTTTTTCCTTCATATAGATTCATCCTTCGCAAGAAACCGCACGTCGTCGTCATAGGCGGCGAGTCCCGCGAAGCTCTGAACATAAAAGCGGACGTGGCCGAGTGCATTCAGCAGCTGATCGAGGACGAGCAGTTCCCCCGGATACCCGTCGAGATAGCCGATAACCATATTAGCAAGATTTACAGCAATAGCATTAGGGGACGGGTGAGTTAGCGTTTTTCTATATTTGATCAAGCAAAGAATAAATTAAAACAAAATTTCTACTACGCTATTTAAAATATTATACTGCACAATAACATTTTTACAAATTGTAAGTTTTTCTTTCTTCCTGTGTAGGCGGACTTTAGAGAATACCCAGAAATCCTTCGACAGGCAATCTGCCAAGCTCGCCTACTACAAGATCCGTTGATGGAAATATCACAACTTTGTGGTCCCGACGAAGAAATTCTATGTCTCCGATATCATCCCTTACAAGATCAAATATCCAAAGAAGAATTACTCGAAGGTATCGAGTTAGAATTCGTAAATAGAGTTAACGAAGTTGGTGTGGATGTCAACGAAGCTATATTAACTGGACGAGGAACTGAACTGCTTCAGTTTGTCTGTGGTTTAGGTCCGAGAAAAGCTCAAGCACTAATCAAGCTATTCAAACAAACCAATCAAAAGCTAGAAAATCGAACACAATTAGTCACTGTATGTCACATGGGACCAAAAGTCTTCATCAACTGCTCAGGATTCATAAAGATAGACACTAATAGTTTAGGTGACAGTACGGAAGCGTACATAGAAGTATTGGACGGCTCCCGAGTGCATCCGGAAACGTACGAGTGGGCCCGAAAGATGGCGGTCGACGCTTTGGAGTACGAAGACGAAGATGCCAACCCCGCTGGAGCTTTAGAAGAAATCCTCGAAGCGCCAGAAAGACTAAAAGACTTAGATCTGGATGCGTTCGCCGAAGAGTTAGAAAGACAAGGCTTCGGTAACAAGAGCATAACGCTATATGACATCCGAGCTGAATTGAACTCTAGGTATAAGGACCTGAGAGTTCCATATCGCTCAGCAACTCCAGAGGAGTTGTTTGATATCTTGACGAAGGAATCTCCAGAGACGTTCTACGTTGGGAAGATGGTGCTAGCTTCGGTGATCGGCATCACGCATAGGAAGCCGCAGAGGGAGATGTTGGATCAGGCCAATCCAGTGAGGAATGATGAAACCGGCCTGTGGGAGTGTCCCTTCTGTCACAAGAATGATTTTCCGGAGTTGTCTGAGGTGAGTAATGTTGATCACTATGGTTGTTGCTGATTGTATTGTGTTATTTATTTTATAGTATACTTTTTTATCTTTTTTGTTTCTATATATTAGCTAGTTCGTTACACTAGCTGGTGTATTACAGGCGGTATAATTTAATTTCCAAACTTCAGTTAAGTTCTTCATCACTTTTGGATTCTATAAAACTTCGTCCACTTGTACCTACTTGAATCAGAGTATGCGAACGAGGAATCACACTTTGGAAATATCTTGTTGCTCCCACCTGTACATGTAAGCATTCCCATTGCAGTAGGAGAATCAGGACATGTACGTCCTCGTGCTCCTACCAGTAGGAGCACGAGGCCGTAGAGCTTCAATATCAAAGAAGGCCGTTTGCCTATGCATTTTTAATAACGCTTTTACATTTCTTTAAAATCTTTAAGAACCCATGGTCCTTTTACCTAACGATCCAAATATTCCCAGGTATGGAACCACTTCGACGCGGGCGCGTGCCCCGGCCAAGCCACGGGGGTGCGCATACGACTCGACAACGGCCTCTCCGGATACATTCACATCAAGAACCTGTCAGACAGACACGTGGCCGACCCCACCGAGCGCGTGCGAATCGGCCAGACGGTCCACTGTCGCGTGTTGAAGATAGACGTCGAGAGGTTTTCAGTGGACTGCTCCAGCAAGTCTTCAGATTTGTTGGACAAGAACAATGAATGGAGGTGAGTAATGTATTGAGTAGAAGTTTAGACCTCGTAAGGCCCGAGCCAAATTTCATTGCAGCCCAACGATCTAAAAAAATTACCCTAACGCTTGAACTCAAATGTGGTTCAGTCAGAAATGGAGCCAATATTCAAATCGTAATAAGAGTTCGAAAATCAGTTCAAATTTTAGGTAGCTTTTTCTCAACTACTTTTAAACCTATGTCCTAAAAATAGGACGTTGGGCCTAACGAGGATATTGGATTTGTTTTGCACACTCTGTTAACATGGAGACTTGTGGAGGTTAAGGAATATAGTTTTATTGTTCGTTGTTTTATTATAGAATGTATAAGATACGTATAGAACCATACGAAATTTAAAACAATAAATTTCAGATTAAAAACATTAAACCCTGTGGCAGATAGGATTGTCTATGTAGGCTAAAGTAGCGATTACACTCTCCAGAATTTAGGAAACCTAATTAGGAAAGGAAGGTTATAAGGAAAGTGTAATCGGACTCAAAATTTATGTTTCGTACATTTTTTAGATATTCTTACTGGTTTCCTAATTAGGCTTCCTAAATTCAGGATAGTGTAATCGCTACTTTAGTTATGAATGGGGTCTCATTGACACTATCCTTGTAACAGATGGTACCCTAAAAGTATATATTCAACTAATCAATGTATTTCAGACCGCCGAAAGACCCGTACTACGATCAAGAGGCGGAGGACAAAGACATCCGCAAGGACAAAGAGGCGAAGCAGACTAAGGAGCGCATGCAATACGTGAAGCGGGTGATAGTGCACCCGGCGTTCCACAACATATCCTTCGCCGAGGCGGAGAAACTGATGGAGAATATGGCGCAGGGAGAGGTTATAGTGCGGCCTAGCAGTAAGGTGAGCTCGCTGATACACTGTAGATGCGACCATGGGCTCATGGGACACTTCAACAAACTATCGCGATATCTTCTGCCTAGTACATAAATATATGACGTTTGTACACGCATTAATGAGTATGTTGCGTGACTTGTGCTAAGCGACCAACATCGAATCTTACCCGCAGAGTACTGTATGATACCACTAATGTGTTATGGGAATCGTGGCAGGGAAGGTGCGAGGCCATTGGTGGCTGGTGTTAGAATGAAGCTGGAAAGACGTCATGTCACTTAAATCACTTCATTATCTAAACAGTGAGGGTTCGGAATCGAATAATATATTCTTTGGCAGTTTAAAACAAAAAGTTGTTGATTTAAAAATGAATTACAAATAATGTTACTTATGAGAAAGCTGATTAAGGATGATAGGATAAGACAGACGATGAGTACCTTAAAAAAGACAAATCGCAGAAGAAGAAAAGTCATAAGATAGTCTAGTCGATAGTCTCAATGAGCTTCGCGTATCAATCATTGTTAATGTACATTTTTAAAATTTTGTGTTCATTGGTTACAGGGTTCTGATCACCTTACTGTGACTTGGAAAGTAGCTGATGGCATTTGTCAACACATTGATGTTCGGGAAGAAGGGAAAGAAAACGCGTTTTCTTTAGGTAATATATTTGTTAGCAATTTCAGTTTAGGCGTGTAAACGTTGAATTTAAATTAACTAGTTTTGGATCTAATGTAATTCTTTTATTACTCTCGCAGGTCGAAGTCTTTGGATTCAAGGGTCAGAATTCGAAGATCTGGACGAAATCATCGCCCGATACGTAACACCGATGGCCGGCCTCGCGAGAGACCTCATCGCCTATAAATACTACAAGCCCCTCAACGGCATGCGGGACAAGGCGGAAGAAATACTCAAAGAGGAGAAAGCGAAAAACCCGAACAAAATACACTACGTCATTTCGGCCGCCAAGAACCATCCCGGCAGATTTTTGCTCTCATACTTACCTAGATCGAGATGCACGCACGAGTACATATCGGTGTCGCCCGAAGGTTACAAGTTTAGGTTAAGAATGTTCGACTCTCTAGGCGGGTTGCTCAAATGGTTCAAGGAGCATTTCAGGGATCCCCCGCCATCGGGGACACCTGTTAACCGGACGCCAGCTATGCGGACGCCACACGGCATGACGTCACTATACCACACGCCAGCGGCGCACACACCTGCCTTCCACACACCGGCGCACACGCCCGGCCCCGCCTACATAAACACTCCTTACACGCCGTCGGCCCAGACGCCGTACATGACGCCGTTCGCGACGACGCCGCGGCCGCCGGAGTTCCTGCCGCCGGCGGTGGCGGTGGGGCGCCACAAGATGGCGGCGCCGGTGGCGCTGCCGGTGCAGGTGCCGGTCTACGCGGAGCCGGCCGACTGGCAGAAGGCGGCTGAGGACTGGGTGCGCCATCGCACTGCCGGCCCGAGGGACACGCCTGCCACGCCGCGAAGCAGGTTAGTCACCTAGTCATGTTGTTTTCAGTTTTGCCGGTAGTTCAGTAGATATAGTGGAGATGGGTAGGTTCGGCCGGAATCGGAATCCTCTGAAGCTTTAGTATTTTTGTAATAATTCATCCTTTTTCTGCAGTCGGTCGGAAATTCACCAAATAAACTAAACAGGAGTAAGATGCCTTTGTTCAACAGGGGACGTCTTTTGGCTGATGATGTTGAATACGGTACTCATTTAATAAACGAGAATTCGTACTGATTTTGTCCAGTTCTATTAACATTACGACATAACTTGCGAGCAACTCGAGTAATAAAAGCATTCGTTCCTTTCATGACTGCCAATGAAAGAATGTTTTCTTTCGTGATACCTGTACAGGATATCTATTTTTTTCTCGTCGGTATTTTTTTAATATTTTTAAAGCCTTAGCGTTCTGTAAACAAAACCTTGAAGGCATGATTTTGTTTGTTGCAGCAGCGACGGTCTGTCGACGCCGCGGCAGGGCGGGCACGGCGGGCACGGCGGGCACGGCGGGCACGGCGGGCACGGCGGGCATGCGGGCCACGGGGGCCGCACGCCGCGCGAGGGCCGCACGCCGCGCCACGAGGGCCGCACGCCGCGCCACGACGCGCGCACGCCGCACGCGCACGCGCACGCGCACTCCGGCCGCTCCTCGCGCGCGCACTCCGCCCGCTCCACGCCCCACACCAACACCTCGCCCAGATCCATGTCCTTTGGAGACGCCACACCCCTGTATGACGAGAACTAAACGCTTCCGAATGCTATATCCAGGCAGGAGAATAAAAGCGACGGCAGTTGAAATGCCTCCAATCCAATGGCATTAATCCATCAACTATTGCCGGGATCGCGCTTATTCAGCGATCGGTGATATGTTATACTGAAACCTACCGTATTGGCAGGTTTAGCAAAGTTTCCTCGTATTTACGACCGACGACTAACACTTTATAAGTGGCGAGTTCGGCGACGCCATTCCGTTGCGTGGCGACAGAAACTGAACTGATACATAAATTATGTAGTTTTATTTTTGTACTTTGTACTCTTAGAGTGTCGCTGTCTTAATTTGGAAGGCTTGCAGAGCCTTTTCAAGTTTGTATTAGCCGATTGAATTAACATGGCTTGCGGCAGAAGATGGAAGGAATTCCATTGGCGCATACCGCGGCATACGCCGAGCGCCATGTTAATTCAACCGGCTAGAAACTCACGGAACATATAAAACTGTAATCTTCTTTTTCCTGAATCGTGAGACAACTGAAGATGCTACTAAACAAGCTTCTTATATTACTGAAATACTCTTTCAGACAATTCTTTATCTTTTACTCAACGAATCAATTAAAATCATTGATAGTGGTATCATCAATTGTGCCCAATTAGCAAAGAATATTTCAAACTTTGTATGCAATAAGGTTTTACGCTAATGTATTCATGTAAACAGGAACTAAATACAGTTAAATGGAAGAATGATAACTTGATTTCTTATTTATTTCTAATGTAAGTTCTGTATCTGAGTGCTCTTTGTGAATATTCTTAATACATAGTCATACCTGTGAACCCTGAAGGGAATAGAATGGTGCGGGTACTTGAACGTCGACAACGAATTAAAAAACTAATAAATGAAAAAAGTCGAGCTCGACCCGAAGCGGTCGTAGCTTAGTGCGGCTTTCTTGGCAGCGTCGATCACGCAGGTTAACTCGACTATAGACACGGTCATAATTTGGATGGGTTTGACTGTTCGTGGAATTTATTTCGACCGTTTTCGTGCTTCGCAAGGCAACTAAAGCCTTTGCTGCCGATTTTTATCACTAGATGCAGTCTTGAAAACATCTCACAGATAGGTTTGCCACTAGCCCCACAACCACTAATCCGGACTTGGCCTCTGTATGGAGTAAGGCCTAAGCTTTCCTAGGTAAGGGGATAAACCTGTGCCCTGACAATGAGGACTATATGGGTTGTTAACGAACTCGACCCTGGGGAAAGGCCTAGCAGCACACCTTTAGGCTGCTCAAATCTGAGACCTGCCATGATTGCTCTAAGTATGCTCTGAATGCTGGCGTCCAGGACACTGGACGGTTGACATCATTTGTAGTGGCTCGCCCACAACGGAATGCCATGAGACGAAACAGAGTCCCTATAATATTTTTTCCGTCTGCTTGGTTTAAAAAGTAGTGTTGAGCATATGCAATATTATAATCGCTCCCGACTCGTGGTCCCACAGCATAGTCCCACTGGTGGGTCGACGAGTAATTGACTGTTTACTCGTGGTCCCACCGATTCACTCTTGACTGTTCTTGGAGGATACGAAACAATGATGTAGCAATATTGTATGTTACTGTCATAAAATAATCGATTTATTTTTTCATTTTAATATAATATATTCTCCATTTTCAAAGAATATTTCGAATTTATCTTTGTTTCTAAAATGTTTAATTTCGCGCCAATTAAAAAATAAATAAATTTACTGTACCTTTTACCTAACAACCCTCTCACTGCATAACGGAGAAAAAAATAATTATCTCGAGAAATATCAAATTATATAAATATAAATAAAAAAAATATAGGCGTTGTATTATTTTTGCATATACTCATAAAAATTGGGAGTCAACATTTTTAAATGAAACTAAATATAAATGGCCAAAAGTCTGCTTAACATGTGCAGAAAATTCTTGTTAATATTTCGATTCGTCACATTCGAATAATTGAGCGTATGATTTGAATGCCGCATATGTAGACTATGCATAAAGTTACGTTACGTTAACACCTTTTGTTTAATTGAAACTACGAAAGGATCGACCAAATGCGTGTCAGACACGCGCACTTGTGTGTTCCGTAGTCAGTTGTAGATGTGAGAAAAAACCACTGAGAAATATATAGGTGTTAATAAGTATGCCACCTTATCCTAAGGGTTGTTTGTACAACAATATATTTTATATTTTAACCTACGATAAAATAAATAAAAAGAGATTCTAACAGTATAATGATCCTTCCGATCCTTAGGGCAAGGTGGCATATGACCGCGGCTTTCCTCTGAACATCACTATATAATATTGTTTCATACTTTTCAGAGAGATATGTTTCCGTAGTCGGGTTTTAGTTTTAAACTATTTTTTTTTTGTATTATTTTGGAGTCCGGCTCACATTATCGAGCGAATGCAAGCAAAGCAGCAAGCAACAGCTAGTAATATCTTCTATATACAGGGTGTCCCAAAACTAATGCGACAAATTTTGGCCGGTGATAGCTTTGATAGCAAGACCTATCAAAATAACGAAACATATGTTCAGCAAAAGTTTATGGTTTTCGAGTTATACCAGATTAAAAAAAAAAATGAAAATTACTTCCTTGCGGTGGGTCTTTTGAGTTTTTGTTATAAAAAACCACTTAATTTGTATTTTCTTTTGCACTCAAATATTGTTGATTAGGGTCTCTATCCGAATCTACTATTTATTCTGCAAAAAAATTAAAGATGCCATCAGAAATGCATCATCAATTCAAGAAAAATCTTTAAACATATCTGATAATGAAACTTTAAACATCGGCGACGTAAAAAAATATATTGAATGATTTTGTCTCATATGCTATAAAAATACTTGTTTCATGCCCATTTTAGAAATGTATAATACTTGGATATTTTCCTTGCAAACATTAAATTAAATGCTATTTTTGACCTCAACGTGCTGATTTAAAAAATATTTTATTCGAGGTTTTTCAAATATTTATTAGATTAATTTAAAATAGAAAGGAGATCATGTGTGTGTTCTACAAGGTCACCTCACCGTGACTTACTACCTGAGATAAAAAAAAGAAAAAACCGGCCAAGCGCGAGTTCGATTCGCGCATGAATGGTTCCGTACCATCGTACATGAAACTCCAAAAACACGTCTCTTGTATGGTGACCCCCTTTAATTTTTAAATATTATTTTATTTTATTTTATTTTTTTAGCGACTATAGTAATACAAACTTTGTGAGCATTTCAATCAAGCGTCTACCTCTTGCTATTATTAAAATCGAGCCAAAACCACCCAAAAAACACGTTTCTAGTAGGGAAGCTCCCTTTAATTTATTTTTATAATTTTTTGTTATAGCGGCAACAGAAATACACACACTATAAAATTTCACCCATTACGGTTCATTGTATCCTGGCGTAGCGTGTCGTTTGTTATTCAAATGAACAAACCAACCAAAGTCTTGCTTAGTTACTTTTATGTCGATAAAATTTTAGTATAGCAAAACTCCCAAAACTCGACCTTGGTGCATTAGAATTATCATAAAAAAAATTGTTTTTAATGTAATGTCAAACAATTATACCATTTTAGAATTGTCAATAACTAAGCAATTTTTTAAAGTTGTTGGCACGATCAGCTTAGTATTTTTTTTTACACCAGAGGCTATCGAAGTTTACTATTCGAAAAAGTTTTTGTAAAAAATTTGCAAAACTTATTTTTTTACAGGGTTTGCCAGCACTTTAAGAAATAATTTACATTGTGTTTGATGAATTATGTATCCACGAGTATTAAAAAAAAAACAGGAATTAAAAATGTCATAATTTGTAGGAATGGCATGCATTAAACTAAAGGTCAATTTTTTTGAAAAAAAAAAAAACTAAAAATACCGATATCACAAAAATGGTGAGACTTTTACTAGAAAATTTTTTTTGGTATGTAGTAGGAAATGATTCGACCAATCCGCAGGTGAAGGATTATCCTTCACTTTTTGGACACCCTGAAATTTTGCACAGAGTTACCTTATAGAACGGAGGCGAGCACTAAGGAAGGGTTTTTCAAAACTCACCCTCTAAGGGGGTGAAACGGGGGTCCAAAGTTTATATGGGCAAGTAAAAGCTAACCCCCTGGGTCTAGAAACTTGAAATTTTGCATAGGGGTTCCTTTTAGAACGAAGGCAAGCACTAAAAAAGGGGTTTTCCAAATTCACCCTCTAAGGGGGTGAAACGGAGGTCCACTATTTCTGATGCCTCCTTAGTTTCTCAAGTCACTACCCTTCGACAAAACCTTTCTGCTCTGAAACTCTTCTAGGTAATCCTGCTCCGCGGACAGTCCTTCCCTTTTTGCCATTTTCTCCAACTACCTAAATTCTAGATTCCTTTGATATATACTCGCTTCTCTGTATTCGTTATTTTTGGGATTAATTCCGGATGAACAGACTTTACTATTTCAATATTTTATAGATTATAAGAGAATAGTATATTTATTTGGGGAGTAAAGGGGTATAGGACCACAGGAGGGCCCTATTAGATCACTGCGACATGGATAGATCTATAGTGTAACTGCATTTTTAATCTACGCGGGCGAAGCCGCGGGCACAAGCTAAGTATTTTATATACTGCTCAAAAGAAAATAAGGGCCAGCACTAGGTTTTTTGTTATATCACTAGACCATCATTGTTAGACCCCTACTGAACATTATTTGAAACATTAATTAGCTAAAATCGTAAACAATAGCATTATTTTAATATGATATATTATACTTAAAATATTTTAATGATATATGTAACAAAAAACCTGCTGGCCCTTATTTTCTTTTGAACAGTAAGTATATATTTTTGAAATGTGCTCGTTAAGCTCTTTCATTTGATACCCAACACGGTACCTTTTAAGAAAAAAATTTTTTTGGTCATGATTTTGTTTTTGGGGGCGCCATATTGGATTTAGTGTGACGTCACATAGCCTATAGCCAACGGACAATCAATACACTTCTATCTAATAATACCTCATTTGTCGGATTATGATAGGTAGTTTAGAAATTATGCAGGAACAGATGAACATACATACAAACATACGGGTTAATTCATAACCTTCCTTGTTGCTTCACCGTAGTCGGGTGATCTTTACTGCGTTTGAAATTTTAAGGGGTTTCTTATAATCAAGTATAGAATCATCATTATCATCAGCCGAAAGACGTCCGCTGCTGGACAAAGGCCAAGGATTTCCCAGCCGTTCCACAGTATGACGACCAGAAGAAAAATTTTGACATTGGCCAAAATACACACTTTTAGCTTTAATAATCTTTAATTATATCTATTAATAATTCAGGCCTTGGGATATATTGTACTGTTATTTTTTTTTTAATCTATATTCTAACATGTTTTTTTAAGGCTTCAAAGTGATCTCCTAACGCGTACGTATTTCACACTTAAAAATTAGCCCAAGCTTTGAATGCTTACTGTAATAAACGCTGCACATTTATTAATACTGTGTTCATTTTATACAAATGAGCATTTATTAAATACTCTAAAAATAAAAGTTCCATAGTTGTAACTCATCACCGTTTTTTATAGAACTGTTTTAATACACAATAGTCCGATTAAAGGCAAATTAATAATTTGATCATTCATAAAGTAAAAAGTTTAACTTGGATCAATATGAGACATAGTGCGATAAATATAGTAATTATTCGTCTTTAAAACAAGGTATATCACATTGTCGGATATTGTCGGATGCGAGAGTTATGATTTTTTTCCTGAAGGAAGTCGTTTACGCGTCAAACGAATAATGATGATTTTCAATCACAGAACTCAAAATATATATACAAGATGTGGTTTTAAAAAACGACGAGCGCTTAAGGGGTCAATGTACTCATGTATAAGAACAACTTTAACTATTTTAGTACCTCTTAAATTGATTGACAGTACCACAAAAGACTTTGGGAGAATTTGAGACCGTCTTCAACTTGGTATTGTAGACCAATAATGTTTAATTTCACAAAAGAAACGGAAGAAAATCTTTGCAATGAAATCACTGAAATTAAAATCAAGCGGAATCTTTGTCTCTTTTTTACTATGATCGATGGGAAAGTCTGTAACGCTTTATCAGATAATAGATCCACTTCTACCTGTAACATATGTGGAGCAACCCCAAAACAGATGAATGATCTGACTCGAGTTATCAATAGAGGCGTACAACCAGAGTTTTATGCATTTGGGTTGTCTTTACTACATTGTTGGATTAAATGTTTCGAGCGTTTATCACATATAGGTTATAAACTACCAATACAAAAGTGGTCTACTCGTAACACGGATGAAAAACATTTAGTCGAAGAAAGAACGAAAATAAAATGGGCCTTCTGGTGGATATAGTCAAACAAGGAGCAGGAAACACCAATGACGGAAACACAGCAATACGATTTTTTTAAAATTGGTCATTATCTGCTACAATCACAGGGGTAGACGAAAATTTGATTAAAAGATTTTATATCATTTTACAGGTTTTATCTTCGGGTATCGAAATAAATTTTGACAAATTAGGTGAATTTAATAGAAGAACAGCAGAATTGTACGTACAAAATTATTCGTGGTATTACATGCCTGTAACTGTGCACAAATTATTAATTCATGCAACATAAATTATTAAACATCATGCAATAATACCAATCGGAAAACTTTCCGCATAAGTTCAAGAAGCCAGGAATAAAGAATTTAGGAATGTCAGAGAATGTCACACTAGAAAAGGCTCTAAAATCAAAAACAATGAAGATATTATTCATAATTTATTAATACGTTCTGATCCTTATATTTCCAGTCTAAGAACTGAGCATCAACGTAAAAAAGAAGAGCTGCTTCCAGAAGCAGTGGATTTATTAATGTTGGCTGATACTGATTCAGAAGACGTAGAAAGCAGTGAATGTTTATAATTTACTAATCTACTTGTCGTAAATAGTACTTTTTTATTATTTACAAAGAAAATGAAATAAATTTATTTTATGAATAATATAAGTACTAAAATGGTTTATCATATCTATAAATTGCATGTTTAAAATAATGAAATAATGTAGGATTTTATATATTTTCTTGAAATTAAAATTAATAAATGGATCTGTTTACTCAGAAATATCAAAATTAACAACAAACTTTTTTTTTCTATAATACCAGTTATGATAATATAATTAAATATGACACAATTATATAGCTCAACTCTTTAACAAGCTGCGAAAAAAAAAATCGTATTAATATCTCTACTACTTTCGGAGATATCAGACAATGTCCAAAAAAACACCATTTTCGTCACACTGTGCGTTCTTGCGAACATGTTGGTTGTATAGTTTTGTTTACAAAACACACGTGTAGTACAGAGTACTCGTTTATCTGCGAACTACTCGTTCACAACGCGGCGTCCACCAGTTGACAACGCGGCATTCGTCCACCCTTTGAACACCCTTCAACAACGAGTGGACGCCGAGCGACGAGGCGGTGTTGGTAGGGTGTCGGGTGGCTGCAATGAGCGACAACCTTTAGTATTGAGATAGTACCGTATTTTGGACGAGACGATATTGCGTAAGTACAAAATACGGGAAAAATGTTTAAAAAATTCGATCTTTTTTTTTTAGTTTCCCATACAAATTCTTGATTTACTATTCAGATTTTGTATGGGAAACTGAAAAAATAATTGTAGATCGGGTTTTGTAAAAATTTTTCCTGTATTCTATACTTGATTAGGAGTAATCCCTTAAAACAAACGCACTTTTTAACAGCCTGTATACATAAATAAAGCCTTCGCAAGACACGTAAAAAAATTCTTCGACATAATTGCACGATGTAACGTAACGTGTAATGTTTTAACGTCTTTTTTAAACATCCATTAGAATTGAGAGTAACACAAAGTAAAATAAAAGACACGCGAATACCTACTTACATATGACAGTATGCTCAGAGAACATTGTAATATAATTATACTAATGTAGAGTGGCAAACAAAGGAATAATTTAACATAGCGTGTATTTTTGCAGGTGTCCCAAAAACCCAATCCGACTGCTTGGTTTCGTTTCAGTAACCTATCTTTGTGATTAATTATGCTCACTGGCTAATGTACATTCTTCTTTTGAAAATGTACATTCAATAACTGTTCCCAAGGAACATATACTCAAATAGTAGGAACAAAAAATTGGACTCCTCATACTAACTGATCAACTGATCCGCCAATTTGGTATGGGAATTGAGATGTCAGTTTTTTCCGAATTTAGTTGGTATTGATTCCCCGGGGAAAGTTGTTCAGTTTCAGAGTAGAAGCCACTGTTAAATTTTTTACGTATTTTAGAAAGACCCTATATAATTTCCTATTTATTAGTGATCATCATTTTATTTTATCAGATATCTTTCTACTCCAGTTTCTTCATACATTCCACAGATAAATAAATATAATTGGTCAATAAATAACTAAGAATTGACTGTGGGTTCCTTGGGGAAAGTTGTTTGAAAAGATGTTCAGATCACCAATCACTTTAATAATGTCGTGTAATATTAGATATTTTCATAATACAGGACATAGGCCTCCCCCCAAGGCACGCCACTTTATACCTATCTTCGGCCACGTGTATCCATTTGTTGCCATAGCCCTGGGGCGTCCCGGGCTACATTTGCCCAAACGCGGTCTCCACTGTAGAACTCTGTTTGTCCAGCGGTTGTCAGTTCTTCAGTCAGTCAGGTATAAGTGGCATGCATGCATGTCCAACTGTGGACTAATACGGGCTGACGATGATAAATACAGGCGTTCAAAACAGATCTGATGAAGGCTATTGTCTTAATACAAAATGATTATAATAAATATTAAGTAAGGTTGAGAAATATGTTTTTTTATCCACAAATAAATGCCTAGTACAGGGAAATATTTTTTTGTTATGTTTTTCTGTCGGGATTAATCTTGTACTTACTTGCATGAATGTATACTGTTACGTTACAAAGGAAAAGAGGGGGTTATCCGGGATAACAATATTTAATAAGATATATATAAAGAAAACTATACAAAAAATCCAATTCACTACGCACTATTTACAACAAAACAAACAACATCACTTAGGGCAGCGGGCGGCTAATGCTTCGGGCGGCTGGAGCGGCGCGCCCCGACGGCGACGGGTAGAACGGCTGGCGTGGCAGGAACCGGACTCCTAAGTCCAAGTGTCCGATGGGACGGCAGCACGAGGGCCTGGGACTAGCGGAGAGAACACTTGAAAGAGAGAGGTCCCGGGCTTCCGTTCTAAAGAAGTTGTCTCGCGGAGTCCGGCGTTGGAGCAAATCTCAGCCTGCTGACGTGTTGAAGAAAAATCCGAGACTGGTCATGTTCATTTAAATTTTCCCTTTGACATTCTTGGTCATCAGTCCTGGTTATTCCCACTAGCCAGGAAATATGTGCGTTAAACAAAAAAGACCGTAGTTCTTAATTAATCTCTTAATAATAAACAACTGATGCAAACTCCTTAAGAAGAAAATGAGTTTCCTGTAGAAACTATAAGATGTCAACATAAAAACATTGAATTGAAGTTGCGCCGAAAATAAACAATATTTGAGTAAATACAAGAATTTCGAGATAAAGGTAATAAGAAACGCTAACTTAAGAACTTACGCACATAAAGGAATAAAAGGAATACATGAATAAAACTAACAAAGGTAAATATTTACAAGAGAGATAAAAAACCCTATAATACATACAGATATTTTAAAAATATTTTTTGAATAACTTCTATATTTAAACATAATTTTGCTATATTCTCATCTTCAGAAACTAGTGATAAAGACTTAAGTGCATAAAACGGTTTTGGAACTTGATTTTGATTTAATTTATTGTTAGACTTTACAGACAATTATCTCTTAAAATCTAAATCCGTGCCTGGAAGTATCCAGTACATACATACATTACATACATACAGTCCATACAGTATGTATTTGAATTTTAAGGGGTTACTTAACTTAAGGAACAAAGTTTTGAAAAAAATCCGAGCTACTTTTTTTAGGTTCCTATACAAATTCTTGATTCAGTATTCAAATTTAGTGTGGGGAAACTGAAAAAAAATGATGATCGGATTGTTTCCTTATTTTTTCTGTTCCTTTTTTAAACAACCTGTAAATAGACGTAGGCCCCTTTAGTTGGGGCAAGTACTCGTAGTAGTTACCTACTTCTGTTTTAAGACATTATTGGTGCAAAAGCATTTTTTGACATTTCATATTTAAACTCAGCTGATTTGCCAACTTTGTATGGGTAGTCCAATATTTTTCTTTTTCAGGAATGTCCTGGAACAAAGGTTGTTCCACGATTGTTCTGTATGATTGGTAGAAGCTCCTACAACTATTTGTTGTGTACACTCTGTTTAAGACGCACCAGGGCTGTAACGCCGAGCTACCGCCGGTTGTTACTAATTAATACAACTGTCTAACTTAACTCATCGAAACCTTACTCTACTTTTTTTATTGGGTAACCTTCGTTAGTTGAGATCAGCAGACTTTTACGATATGATGACACGACACTGAAATGCCTACGACCTAATCTTCCACATTTGGATCACCGTATTTGTTTATACAGATAAGGGAAAACCGCAAAATTTACAAGAGTACTATACTTTTCTAAACATTTATCTGCATTAGTACGATAGATAGTCACTTATCTACACTTGTACTTATCTATTACTAGTTGTGCTCTTAGAACATACAAAAGACATCAACGAGAACTGTTGTATCTTTGGTGACTTTTCTGAGTACTATCAAAAATATTAAAACTATAGGCTACATTAATATTTTACTACTACCTTACGCCCGCGACTTCGTCTGCGTCGACTTCAGAATTGGGTCTAGAGAGAAATAAAATGTTAAGACAGCGCCATCAAGTGATGAGGTAAAAATTTCAGTTTTTAACTATTTCTCCGGGAACCCTCGAATTTTTCGGGATAAAAAGTATCCCATATGTTAATCCAAGTTATAAACTATATGTGTGCCAAATTTTATCTAAATCCAATCAGCCGTTTTCACGTGATTGAGTAACAAACATTAAAACATCCAACCTTTCACATTTATAATATTATTATAGTAGGAGAACCATATATTTCCATCGCATACAAATTTTCTGTCGAAAAGTATTGTGGACATACATGAACAACAGATACGGAATACGGAATCCATTTTTATTATTCGTTATTTTCCACAGCTTGCCTATTCATAACCGTTTAGCCATAAAAATCATAATAATATACTAATAAGTTAAAACAGTAGAAATGGCATGTGGATCCTTAATTCTTAAAATAACCAACACTTTTCAATGCTGCGTGCGCTGTCGTGTCGTGAGAAGCATGATGCCATCTTCGATAGTGGGATATATTTTATATCGTTTTCATAACACTAATTGAATAGTTTCGTCGATGCCTAACTAACAATAAGTAGGACTATATAAGTATTACTGTAAAACTCCACCGCATAGGCACAGCTGTCGTTAATCCAAATGATATTTATACCGCAAGGATATGATAAAATCAGGAATTTGATCAAATTCCTAAGGGATTTGTTCAAATCCCGGCTGATGTTAAAATAAGAGGTAACACAATTTTGTCATTTCCCTAAACAAATCTAGTGATTTAATCAAATTCCTAAATTGATTTAGTGAAATAATAAAAGTAATTATTCTGTACTATTTAAAAGGTTTATTTGGTTCAACATACATTAAATTATACTAATATCTTAAAAATCAACACTAGAACTTTACTTATTTAGTACTGAATGAACAAAAATATTTTGAAAAATATATGAACACACGCAGATACACAAAAACAATTTGTTATTAGGCACTATATACCCAAAGTTTTTAAAATAAAAATGTTTTTGTGTATCTGTGTGTGTTTGTGTATTATTCAAAATTGTTTTGTTGATTCAGTACAAAATAAGTAAAGTTGTAGTGATGATTTTTAAGATTTTAGTTAGAGATGCCACGAATAGTGATTTGCCGAATACCGAATATTCGGCTAGGCTCTCGGCCGAAGCGCCGAATATTCGGTGGCACATAATCAACGCGGGTGACAGGTTCTGACCTACATCATTGAAAACTATTCGCCTAGATCGAACAGCAGACCCTACAAGCGGTGGTCAGCAAACGCTAAACAGTATCCAAGCCTTTATCATTTCACTCAACAAATCTAGAGATTTGATCAAATCGCTAGATTTATTTAGGGAAATACCAAAATCGTCTGTTTATTGTAATATCCTCGGAATTTCCTCAAATTCCATAGGGATTTGATAAAATTCCTGATTTTATCATATTCCTGCGACATTTACATAGAACCGATGAAAAATCCACTGGGTTCGCCTCACATTGTCATATTTTATCGTCTTTTTAGTCATATCTGATCTAACTTAAATCTTAAAGCAAACTACATACAGTCAAGTCACCTATAGGCCAACGGTGGTTTCTTGAAGCCATTTAATTTTAGTTAAATACTTCTTTATAAATGTAGGTACTTTTTAAACCGAACAAAAAGTAGTTTGGCAAAAAGGTTAACATAATCAATAAAAAAAAAGTTATTCTATTTTATAAATGTGGTAAAAAAATTAAGAAAGTATGAAAACAAAATGAAAAATGACAGGTGGCAAAATGTGGAGAACCATTTCCACGTGTAAGTGCGACCGTTCAATGTCAATTCTACAGTCAATTGAGATGACAAGATGATCTCTGCAGAATGCCGCACTTACAGAAATTATCTAGATCTGTGCGTGCGCGAGTTCCTCAGTCGTAGTACAGCGTCCGACTTGCAAAGTACTTGCACGCGTAAAAGTGAATTCTAAAGCGGCGCGGCGCGGCGCGGGTGCGGGCGGGTGTGTTTTGTCTTATTAATGATTATAAAATATCGTATACATATATGAAGTTAAAATTATAATGAAAATTTAATTTAAAATATATTTTTTCCTAATAAAACTTTGGTTGGTATTTTCCAATTTGAAAAAAGATACTCGTAATACAAAAACACGATTTTACGAATTTAGCTCATAAATGCTAGTCCATACATACATATGCAAATAATTACTATGTCATAGTTATAACTATGAAATAGTAATTATTTGCATATGTATGTATGGACTAGCATTTATAAGCTAAATTCGTAAAATCGTGTTAATGCAAATAATTACTATGACATAGTAATTATTTGCATATGTATGTATGGACTAGCTTAATTCGTAAAATCTTGTTTTTGTATTACGAGTATCTTTTTCAAATTGCAAAATACCAACCAAAGTTTTATGAGAAAAAAAAAATTAAATTAAATTTTCATTACAATTTTAACTTCATATATGCATAGGTATATTTGAAATATATTTTACTCTGTATGATATGGTATCTTCTTTTTAAAGAAATGTTGAAAACCACATGATTTGCGTTAAATAAAAAGAAAATAGGTTATTGGTTAACTTATTCGTTTTTTTATTATTCATGTAATTATTGATTAATCATATTTTTTAAATTAAACAGTAGTATTCGTTTTAAAAAGATTTACTGCAGAAATATGACTCAACAATACAGAAATAAATGTTTAGATTTTCGTTACGTAGATAGTAAAATCGCTATAGTTAAGATTTATCTCTCTTTTGTCTGTACTATATTTCTAATCTATCTTTCGCTTTAATCCCAAGAGATAGACGAAGAATAGAAGGTGGCTGCTTGATTAGCTCTTAGTGCCAGTAACGTGTAAATTCTACCATGGAAGTGATTTTCCTTTATTTTCGTATTAGGGACCATCCATAAAATACGTCACACGTTAAGGGGGAGTGATGGGGTCAACGAAGTGCGACATTATGTGACAAGGGGCAGGGGGGAGTCATAAACGTTGTGACGTCACATAATAAATAATAAAAAATATATAATTTTGGAATTTCTGTTTTTATTTATTCAATTCTGGGCGAAAAATTTCAAAATATGTGACGTCACACCGGGGAGGGGGTGGTCCCACAAATGTGACCATCTGTTACAAGACGGGGAGTGGGTCAAAAAATCATGAAATTCGTGTGACGTAATTTATGGATGGCCCCTTGTTCATGAAAACTCCATTTTAACATGAATACATATACAGGGTGTAACAGAAAGGTGTAATAATACTTCAAGGTGTGCTTTTACACATGAAACTGAACAACTTTTGTTCTACAACTTTGTTCAAATCGCAAAATTTTTTTTGGACTTTTCATACAAATCGATCAGCTGGCGAACCAAGTTTGTATGAAAAGTTCGAAAATTTCTTTGCAATTTCAACAAAGTTGTAGAACAAAAGTTGTTCAGTTTCATGTGTAAAAGCACACCTTTCTGTTACACCCTGTATATATTAAAATGATCATTAGTGATCGGAAATTCGGATGCAATTTCGTTTTTAGAAAGAATAGTATGGATTTGCCTTTCCCAATAAAATAGATTTTCATAGAAAAAATTCCCGGGATACCGGGATCGTAAAAAGCGTTGGGATTCTTAATTGTAATGATCTGATTGTAGTGAATGTTGATATTATTAAAAATTTTATGTATGCTATTATGTGTTTATATCCACAACTTATTTTATATACATAGGGTTACCGGTAATCCTTGTAGGAGATGATAGGCTAAAATGTGAAACATTGAACACTACATATGTATGGCCAAAAGTTTCCAATTCTATTCAAAATGGCATGCCCATATTATGCAAGCTCTCCAATTTTAGGTATAATTACATCCGAATTTCCGATCACTAATGATCATTTATAAAAGTGTTCCATAGTATATAATCCAGTCCCTTTATAGGGTCACTAGTACTACTTGTAGTTCTAGTCGTATTGAACTGATTAATCCTGGGTTATGGGAAATTAAGAAGCTTAAGATTCCATATTTAATATATATAAAAAAAAAACAAGTATATTTAAGTAAATGCTGTATACAACACAGGGTTATTTTTGGACCCCCCACCAAAACTTCACAGTGGCTCTATTCATGAAACTGAGCAACTTTCCCCAAATAACCAATAGTCAATTCGCAAAAAAAATTTTGGTCCTTTCATACTAATTTGATCGGCCTATTTTGCATGGAGATGCCCAAATTTTGCGAATTGACCATTGGTTATTTGGGGAAAGTTGCTCAGTTTCATGAGTAGAAGCCACTGTAAAGTTTTAGTGGGGGGTCCAAAAATAACCTTGTATAGATACTCAATGTTTTGGGTTAGTGAATTTGTTTAGACAACTTACTTAGAACCATTTCGTACCTGCAATTACATTACGTAAAATAAATGAATATGACTCGACTAAAACATAAATTAATTAGCGAAGATAACTTTTTGTGAGTGCATCAGCAAAGGTTAATGAGTTACCCAAATTGATCATCCAAGGCTGTGCGCCCGCGTCGTTTTCCTTCTTCCGGAATGCATCACGATGTAATTTGAGATACATAATAGTTTTGATGTTATATTAGACAGGTAAGTTAAAACCTTTAAAACGATGCATTTTCATGGAACTTCGAGACATAGTACGATAAAAAAGCTGTATGACACTTTAACTAGCGTTTATTCATCATGCTGAAATCTTATATTCTACGACTTTCTGAAATCGCATAAAAAGTTGTAGATTTATTATAAAAAGTTAGCGAATCAGCTGAACGAGTTGAGATACCCATTTTTTATTGTGAGTTGAAGGTTCAGCCTATTTCTTAAAACTAGACTGAAAAATAAAGAAAATTCTACAATTCGTTTGCGACCTATGCCATAAAAAAAGGCTTTGGCGTTTTACATTGAACATTATCTATCAGGTGGTTCATTGTTAACTAGGTCCATCGCATGATAGGAAGGCACGTTAATTATCCAAGTAGGCATTAAGTTACCAATAGCATAAATACTGGATGTTAAGTGTGCAGTGAAATGCAAATATGCGTTTTACTACTACATAATCTTGTGATAAGCTTCATTAAATAACCTCAGTTCAATGCCAATAACCTTCGTTAGTTAAATGTTTGGGCACTTTAGATAAAACAACCTATGCACGATTCGCTGTCGCAGTGATCCTTCTGTGAAATAAAGTTTTCTTATACTGAATGACAAAATTTTCTCTTATTTTAGTTATGTGATAAAGAAAAAACTGAGCGCAGTTTTTCCTGAAACGAATAGTAGAAAAAAAACTTTAAAAATTAAATTAAACCACATTTTATTTTGTAAAAATAGGAAACTAAACTATCTCTGGTTTCATTGTGGATTTGCACACTAGATAACTATTGTTTATTAGCCATATCGTGCGACCACAGAGAGGGAGATTACTTAAAATTACCCTCATTATTTGGTTTGTTTAATCTAATAATCGTATGTGATTAGACATAAAATTAAGGCCCACCATTAAGAAAAGGCGTTATGTTTAAAAATATTTAAATTACATAGATATGTAAAAATAGGTATAACAATACTGCAAAGTGAGCTTCGTGAATCCTTTTATAAAAATAAACAATTTGACATCGAGTAAATGGAATTTCCATACTATCTTGACCCAGTATTGGCCAGTTAACTGATCAATTTTTATCAAGAAGAGAAAGTCTGTGTTCTTCAGCATACGAATAACTCTTGTAGATAAAAGATGTGCAATTAGTCTTGATTTTAAATATTTGTTTGTATAAGCCGCGCGTTGCCAGTATACTCATGAAATAGCCTTCTACCTCAACGGAAATTACTGGGGCTAACCCACTTGAATCTTCCCAATGGACTTACTAGAAAGACAACAGGCACGTTTTCTCCTCTGAATTTTCAGTTGTCTTTTATGATGATATTTCACGGCTATGCAATCGTCTGCATTGCACGAAACGAATTAGTTTGGTTCAGCCTTGAGGCGCTGGAGTTAACGCTTCTTGTTGAGGTTTTTACTAAATAGCACCATATAGTTTAAACAGTTTTGTATTGTTTAAGTAAACTGGTTATTTTGTGGTTTAGAAATGGTTGACAGCTCAGGTTTTCAAAGATAAATAAAAAACGTCAATGTTCACTGAGGTAAAAGGTCAAAGGTCTAAATCAAAAATAAAATTAGGAATAAACCTTCCTAAAAAATCTCTAACTAGTTAAAATAAACAAAAGTTAATGTCATGTATTATCGAATACGTAATTGATAGAATGATAAAAATCTGTATATTACCGCATACTTACAAAAAACTTATCTCCATAATAAAGGTCATCTTATAAAAATTTCAAGATGTATCTGTCTTATTCGAATTTTAATAAAAAAGATATAAACAATACGTATATTATATTTCTCACGATAAAAAAAACTGGGAATTCAGATTTGGTTTTGATGAGAACAAGGTAGTTCCTTAGATGTCAAAACTAGAAGATATTGATCTACGATTATCCGATACAAAAAGTTGGGATTCAGTTTAACGATTGTTTTGATATTAAACATACAGCCAGACAAAAAACAGCATTACGTATCTTAGATATTGTTTAGCTATAGTTTAGCTAGGCCATAAGCAAATAATTCATTAAGTAGGTAATTTTATAACTACCTATAAAAAATGTATACTTTTAGTATAGTCTTAGTGGAGTAAGGCCACATAGAGCAAGAACCTATCAAAGAGTAATCTTTTTAATCATCTCATTTACATATTCCTGGCAGAGCAACAAAGGTATTCAACAAAGGAAACGTCTCGTCGGATTCTTTAACTCCTGGAAGAGCGAGCAAATTGCGATCTCACATTCAGGCTAATTTCAATCGGAAAAGCGACAATCTCAGACCGGGGTTTATTTGAAAGTTGGCTTCTGGTGCCAAGTTCCTTTGTCCAGGAGATTTTGTTCGACTTCTCCTTTCTTTTTCCCACGGGAGAAAAACACAGTTGGGTGAGACTAAAGTCTTCTTGCCGCAGTATTTGGTCACTAAAGGCTTTTTAGACGATATTTTTTAAAATATTCAAGCAAATTCTTTGTTTTATTTTATTTATTTAATGACCACGCTGAATACGTTAAAAACAACCGACTTCAATCGCAACAACTCCAATTTTGCTATGTTTTTGTTGATTTTCTCAAAAACCGCTGAATCAATTTCGATAAAATTTATATGGGACCACCTTTGAAGTATACCCTTTTATACAAAAAAAGAATTTTCCAAATCGGTTCAGGCGTCTTCGAGTAATCGGTGACCATACATTAAAAAAAAAGATTCTGACGAATTGAGAACCTCCTCCTTTTTTTGAAGTCGGTTAAAAAGAGACTGTATAACAAAGTCGACATTGCAAGGAGGTTTCGTTGTGAGGTTCATCATATGGGAAGAATTCGGTGAACATGATTCGTTTTAGCGTAAAATATGCATAATCGATTTCAGTTTCGTTTTTCCAAAAAGTACATGGTGCTGAAAATTCAGCTGGTTAGTTTCATAAAAATTCAAAGACTACATTTCACAAACTAATGCTCCTTAACGATTATCAAGACAATAATTGCCCTCTTTTTTCGTGGTGCATTTTAGATTCGACCTTATACAAAAAAGCATGTGTACCTTTTTTTGTGTATACTATACAGGATGTAACAGAAAGGTGTGATAATACTTCAAGGTGGGCTTTCAAACTGAACAACTTTTGTTATACAACTTAGTTGAAATAGCAAAGAAATTTTCGGACTTTTCATACAAACTTGGTTCGCCAGCTGATTGATTTGTACGAAAAGTCCAAAAAAAAATTGCGATTTGAACAAAGTTGTAGAACAAAAGTTGTTCAGTTTGATGAGTAGAAGCCCACCTTGAAGTTTTACCACACCTTTCTGTTACACCCTGTATATTATAATTTACAACACGTGATTTGAACGGGTTTAATGAGTTTTTTACTTTGTGATTAAACGTGACTCTTATCTGTAGCGTCTTCTTTATAGGTTCATTCAGTATCGTGTTTCGGTAGCAAGAGTACGTGTACACTCTTTTGGACTTAAAAAATGAAGAAAAACTTTTAAAAACTTTAAAATAGTCAAAGTTTGAAAAGTGTTCATAGTTAGATAAATATTTCATAGAAGTGAATGTGATAATATTCTAGTAAATTAATTAGTGTATAAAATGACAATGGAGAAGAAGGCACCCGAAGATGGACAGGAGTCTAGGGAGACCTGGAGGATAGTGAAGAACGTGGTTGTCATCAGCTTGGCGTTTATGGTGCATTTCACTGCATACAGTGTGAGTTTAGTTCAGATGCATCCTGTTAATGTAGTTTTTAAATTTGAAAAGGGAAATTCTTATTTTATGATTTCAGTTGTTTTTGCATGTCGTTTATATTACACTTCATATGTAATTGGCTAGATATTTTACCGTTATTTATGAGGTGAAATTTTTTGGTCACAGAAAATACATCAACGCGTATTTAGATTATTCCTTCGACTACAAGTTGTCTATAAAAAATGTATCACTCCAATCCCTCCAATACTTTTCGAGAAAATCAGAGATATACATACAAAAATACAGGAAGTCGCTGGACGAATCTGGCTCAGAACCGTCCAAAGTGGAAGGAGGCCTATGTTTATATAAGGTGCTACTTTATTAAAAAAAATTGCGGTTTGACAATAGGTTCCTTGAGGAAAGTTGATCAGTTTCAGAAGTAGAAGCACTAACTAAAATATCGGGTACTAATAAAGTAGCACGTTGTATGTATTTGTCTACTGAATCATTTGTTTGCTTTATAAATTATAAAAGTAACCAAAGTTCTAATACAATAGTATGATTTTATTTTATTATAAAATAAATAAATTAATTAAAGACGTATATTTATATGTATTTACAAAAAATAATAGTCGGAAGGTTAAACATTTTGGTATGCAGCGGATAAAATAAATACTTAATATTCCTTTACTCCAGGGAGCGTCGAACCTCCAAAGCTCGATCAACGCGGAGGACGGGCTGGGCACGGCCTCGCTGGCCGCCGTGTACGCAGGCCTCATCTTCTCCAACATATTCCTGCCGGTGGTCGTCATCAAGTGAGTCTCGGCACACAGCTGTGAGATTCCAATACTAAAGTAATATGCACTTTAAAGTTCAGTTATTTGTGAATTTAGGTAACATACAGGGTGAAATTTTATTATTCCGTTCTCGTAAACTGTGGTTTATACTCATGAAATTGAACAACTTTCCCTAAGGAACCTAAATAGTCAATTCTTGTTGGCCTCTACATACAAAAATGGTCCTTCAGCTGATGAATTTGTATGAAGAAATCTAAAATTTTTTTGCGAATTAACTATGGGTTCCTTGGGGAAAGTTGTTCAGTTTCAAGAGTAGACATCAGAGTTAACGGGAACGGAACGAATAAAATTTTACTCTGTATTAGGCCGGGGAAAAGTTTCTTCGTATTTAGTATAAAAATTCAAGATTTCTATTGATTTATGTGTATCTTTAACGTCAAAATTCCCAGACTGGAAACACTTGAACCAACTTTCTGCTATTATTACTGACGTACTAGGCTGGCACACTGCCTATATTTTGTTTTCTGTAGCTTCAGGCACGTTATTTGTTTAATTTCTGAATGTATCGAAATATCGAGATTGTAAAGAAAATAGCGGATAAAGTTCTTTCTGCCTTCTTGTTTTTTTTTAAGTATCAGCCTATGATGGTATCAAAATCATATACAAAATAGTACAATCAAAAAGGTTATACCTATACAAAATATAATACGAAAAGAGTTTCTCCCCGACTTATTATTTGTATAGTGCGCAGAACTGATAGATAATCGATGAAAAATCGATCGATAGAAAAAAAATACGATTTAAAAGAATGTATAAAGCATCTACTTAAAGGTTCTCGAGAGGCGCGCGCGGGCCAGACTACGTGGTGTTTGGACGGCCCCTTACCAGGTGGACTGATGATCTAGTGAGGCTAGCAAGATGGGGGTCAAACCCGTGCAAAATCGAAGTCCATAAGGGTGGTTTATGTTCAGTAGTGGACGTCTTCCGGCTTATACGACGATGAACATAAATATGGCACTTGTATAGCTAATGTGGGATTTTTAAAGTGCTCCAGCACCCTAATGATATATTTTTATATTTATCCTCAGATGGCTGGGTACAAAATGGGCCATATCTCTCTCATTCATCACGTACATGCCGTATATCGCAGCCCAGCTGTTGCCCCGCTTCTGGACCCTGATCCCGGCAGGTCTAATTGTGGGGCTGGGCGGAGGTCCGCTGTGGTGTGCCAAATGTACCTACTTGTCTGTGGTGAGTGCTGTCACTTGTGCCGAACAAAATCCAGTTGTGGTGGTACTTCTGGAACGCGATACGTGGGGCATGCCCAAATGGGCCTAGTGCGTATGAAATGGTATAATGGTTAGTTTGTACTGGTGTAAACAACCCATATTCACCCCCACTGTAGGGGCACGGGTCTCTTCCCATATCTCGGGAAGGTTAGGCCATACTCCACATACGGGGGCCAAGTCCGGATTGGTGGAAGTTTTGGGGTTAGCGGCCAACCCCAGTGTCAGAAGTTTTCAAGCCGCCTATAAGGCCAATGGTACTTTCACGGTATTTTATAGCATTTTTTTAAATTTATTTCCAATAGAAAAATACAATATTAAAAAATAAAACACATAACAACGCCATTAAACCGAAGTTTGTATTGGCATTGGCAGTTATCTGCATGCTATAGTCGAACGTACCCAAGTAAGTACGTACAATAAGCACGAAGGTACTTGTACATCAGATAAAATAAATAAAAGTAATAATAGCTACAATTTACGCACTACGTACATGTTTACACATATTATATTAAGTTTTTTGGGATTTTAAAAGTAAGAAGCGAACGGTTTGTTAATAATCTCAAGAAAGCGCACTACGAGTCCTGTGACGCTGCGTAGTCGTAAATCGTAGCGTTCGTGAATGAAACTGAGAGTAACTACCGAAAATAAATATTGACTTTGTGATAAGTGGAGCGTATTTAAGTGTCCATCAGTCATGTTTCTGGGGCTATATTTTTGTTTCTGTTTTACGTTGTGCAATAAAGTGTAACTTGAGGCTTGAGAAAGTTGTTAGCAAAAATATTTTATTTATGTACCAACTACAACTACATCAACACCAGAAATGAAGGATTTTGTCTAATGTTATATCATACGAATTATGTTACCTACATTTCCAGGTGTCCGACGCTCACAGTAAGATTTCGCAAATCCCGACAGAAGCGCTGCTGGTCCGTTTCCTGGGATTGTTTTTCATGATCTTCCAGATGAATCAAGTATGGGGTAACCTCATATCTTCACTAGGTAAGATAGGAGTTAATAATCAATATCCTTTTCGGAAAAATCTTTCTAAGACTTTCGGAACAAGTCAACAACTTAAAGCAATCAAGTCACAAGTCAAATTATATTTCTCATCAAACAAAAGAATAACTAATCAAAAACGAAATAACAACAACAATGATTTCAAAATTAAAAACGGTTTCTGACTCCTAGAGATAAGCATCGAAATTACACCTAACTTATTACACCGGTGTAAAACGAGAATTGAGAGAAAAAAATGAACGAGTGAAGCTGGTTCGATTTTATTAATTAATGTATAAAAAAAACTAGGAAAATAAAAATATAAATCTTTCACGGTCATCTACACATTTATACATACGTTTAAATTAAAATCGCGGACCAAATTTTAACTGTGGTTTCTGCACATGAAACTGAACGGACTTTTTTTGTGGACTAATCAAATTGATGTGGTTAGTAGCCAACTTAGTATGGAAAGTACAAATCTTTTGCAGTCAGAACGTATCCTCGGAATGCGCTAAAGTCTTCCATTGAAACTATTAAATTATACTTTGCAGTGCTATCCTCGGGCAACAACACGGCAGCTGTGACAGCACTGAACGCGTCTCAGATCAAAGACCTTTGCGGAGGCAACTTCCTGCCCAGTTCCGATGCTGGCGAGGCACTGCAGTCACAGCCGCAAGAGAAGATCGAGATGCTTGTCGGTAAGACTAAACTCAGGATCGACATAGGGTGACCACCAACCGGATGAATGGATCACATAAAGTGTCATGCTGGGAAACAATGGATGTTCTTAAATAATGCATCGGTAAAGATGGTGAGAAAAAGAGAATGGGTAATAATGGGTATACTCCCAGTAGGAGGCAGTTAAATATAACTTCTTTCTATATACTTGCTGCCAGCAGCGTGGTCCGTTTCGGTGGTTTGAGATTACTAGAAAACTTACTTTTCAGCCAACAACAATCCTATCTTCTTTTTATCGTGTAACACAATTATTTACCCGTACTATCACAAAGGATAGACGGCAGTTGCCTGGTGTTGCACTTAGCATTACCCGCGGTCATGTGTAGGGCATTTTTAGATATACATCTACGGACGTATGCAGCGCAACCATCATACACATCTAGTAATCAGATGTGTAAGTTTCCTCACAATATTTGTTTTTACCGTTAAAGCAATCAGTATTAAAATGCACGTAAGTTTCGAAAAACTCATTGGTACATTGGCCAGGATTTGAACCCGAGTCCTCCGGTCAGGAGGACGAAGTCACTATTGTAGAACCACCGATGTTTTTAAATCCAATTTTTAACGACAACAACAAAAACAATCCAATACATTTTCAATAACTCCAGACTTTTATTGCAGGAATATATTTAGCGTGCATGGCGGGGGCTGCTATAATAGTAGCTTTAGGAGTCGACTCAATGAAAAGGTATGCGACGATTGGTTTTTTCATAATGCGACGATTGGTTTTTTCATAATGCGACGATATTTTTTTCCATAATATCGTAATTTGCACTTTTAATAAACTGTTAACTCAGACATTAGGAATTTAATTTTTGATCTGTCTAATTCTGTTTTCACGCCTTTAGAATGCAAAACAGTGCGTTCGCTTAGAGGTGAAAGACATGAATTTCTTAATTTTTTTTAAAAAGAGGTTTACAAATATTGATCTACATATAAAGTGGCCTAAATGAGGTGGCTTAGTTTGACAACGACGGACTGTTTACATCTCCAGTTCTTGCGGACAAAGTCACTGGCATTCTAATAAAAAACTTGCAACATCTTCCGCTCTAGATACGACGCAGGTCGCACCAGCTCTGCCACCGGCACTACCGGCTTCGCTCTCCTCATCGTCACCCTAAAGCTGCTGGTGGAGCCCAACCAGATGATGCTCATCATCATCAATATCTTCATCGGTTACCAGCAGGCGTTCTTTGGGGCTGACTTCACTGCTGTAAGGGAGTTTGCGTATCATATTTTTCGATGGAACCCTTTAGTCAAGTCTTACGTAGTAGTTATTTTGGGAAAGTGATCAATTTGGGAAAGTCGACGTCGTCGTGCTCCCTAATGTTCATCACGGTGATCGTTAATCTACTGGCGAAGACCCACGTCATCAGTATTTGCGGCGGCTACTAGGAGCATAAGCATTCTTTGATAAGATGATAAGCAAATTATGCCTCAACAACACGGTTTTGTTAAAGATCGCTCCACCACTACAAACTTGTTACAATTTACGACATTCATATTTGAAACCTTTGATAACAACCGTCAGGTAGATTGCTTATATACAGACTTCAAGAAGGCTTTTGACAAAGTTGACCATTTAATCCTTCTAGAAAAATTAAGCTTCAATGGGATTAAAGGATCGTTACTACGCTGGATTGCATCATATATTCATAATCGTACACAAAAAATTTTAATTAATGGGCTCAATTTTGGGGCTATTTTTATTTATTTTATATATTAACGATATAAAGAAATATATAAAGTATTCTAATTTTATTGCATATGCGGATGACTTAAAGATTTTCAAAGAGATTAAAAATATACATGATTGTTTACAACTTCAAGCAGATTTACAGTCCTTTCAAACGTTCTGTGAAAATAATAAAATTTATTTAAGTCTCCCAAAATGTCAGTTTATTTCTTTTACGAGAAAAACTAAACCAATAATTTTTTCATACGGCATTGGCACCCACAGTCTAGAAAAGGTCAACACTGTTAGGGATCTAGGGGTTTTACTCGATACTAAATTGACCTTGAAAGACCATGTTTCCAATATAGTTTGTAAGGCTTTCAAAATATTTGGATTCGTATCTAGAATAGCCAAAGATTTTAAGAATTCGACCACTTATCTATATTTCTACTGTAGTCTTATTATTTTTATTTTTTATTTTATTTATAGAAAAAAACCAACAGCTTATGAGATAATACAAAGTTGAGCTTATTCTATAAAATACAATAAAGAAAGCCAATTACAGGTTTTTCAAATGTTAAAAATTAGCAAGAGACACAGCAAGATTAGCAACTTATTAGCTATAAAAATGGTGTGTAGATTTGTACGTATGTGTGTGAATGTGTGCGTGTTTGTGTGTGTATGTGTAAAAGAGTGTGTGTTAGAGTGAAAGCGTGTGAATTTGCATGTCTCATGTAAATAATGTGAATGAAAGCGTATATGTTTATCTTAATTACTGCACTATATTACAATCAAATTTTTGGATAAGTTTTTTAATGAATGTATTCCTTTTATCAAGGAAAGGGTCAAGATCGGAGAATAATTTATTATAGGTGTTACATAATTTATTAAAAGGTGAACTCTGAGCGTAACGTGTTTTTTGTAGAGGAAAATGAAGAAGCCTATTTTTAGTATGTCTTGTACGTTTACCTGGGACACTAAGACCTATTTGAGAAATGAAATAAGAGTTACTAGCATAACCGTTGATAATAGAATGTAAAAGCATCATATCTGTGATAGTTCTACGATTTTCAAGAGACATTAGCTTAAAGTGACTGCATTTTTCGGAATAAGTGTTAAAAAATGTGTGAGTGCGGAACTGTAGATGTCGTAGGAAACGTTTTTGGATAGATTCTATTTTATTGATGTGGATATTATAAAAGGGAGACCAAACACTATTCGCATATTCCAAGACGCTTCGGACATAAGCGAAATATACAAGTTTAATTGAGCTTGTATCCGTAAGAGGCTTGCAAACCCGAATAACAAAACCAAGGTTTCTGTACGCTTTATTTACTATATTATTATAGTGAGAGGTGAAAGTTAGCTTAGTATCCAAGAATACACCTAAATCTCTGACACCATGAACACGCTCTATAGGGACTCCATTCATAGTGTAAGTGAAACTAATCGGCTTAGTGCTTCTAGTGAATGAAATAGTTTGGCATTTCTTAACATTAACAGTTATGTTGTTTCTGCTATAATAATGTGCAAGAGAATCGAGATCGGACTGCAGCATGCTACAGTCACTGATGTTGCCAATATCAAGGAAAATCTTTTTGTCATCTGCGTATAATAAATGATTGGAATATTTAAAACAGCTATATATATCATAAAGATATGCGCAATAGAAAAGGGGACCCAAATGGGACCCTTGGGGTACCCCAGATGGAATATTGACGTAGTCACACCTAAAACCACCTATAACCACGGCTTGTGAACGATTGCTGAGGTAAGACTTGATCCAGGTAAGATTAGACCAATACTCGAGTATGCCATTATCATTTGGGATCCTTACTACCAAATTTACATCGACGCAGTAGAAAGGGTGCAAAAGAAATTTCTTAAATTGGTTAATTATCGATGTCACGTTCAAAAATACGGTGGTTACCAGATGTTATTAAACACTTTTAAATTTGTTACCCTTCAGCAGCGTCGAGTACAATTGGAGCAAATGTTCTTGTATAAGTTAATAAACAATCACTTAAACTGTCCCGATTTGCTTAATAGAATCGAATATCGTGTGCCTGCTTCTAACCTCAGATCGAAGCGTCTATTTTCTTTAAACTGTTGTCGAACCAACTCAGGTTTACGTTCTCCAGTCCGCAGAATGCTTAACAGGTACAATGAACAATTTACTGACTTAGAAATATTTGCCTTGCCACTAAACAAATATAAACAGAAAGTTATTTCTAAATTATAATATCTCAAACTCGCAGCTTTATACATCAGCATGAATTTACTTACTCGTTTTGATTTTATTATTACTTACATATTTTTATATAAACTATGGAGATGTTGTTTCTTGAATATGTATTATCAATATATTTTTGAGCTTCTACCTTCCACTTTTTTCTCTCTATTATCCAACTGTGTTTATTGTTATGGAAAACTCTTCCTTTATCCTTACTAACAAGTATGTACATTGTTTACTCTAGCATATATTTTTTTATATACATACCTATATTTTTCTCTGTTGTGTCTCGTGTGGTAACTGACAAAAATACCTCTTTTTTTTCTACTCACTTGTAGAACATGTTGTTTGGTTGTACTCATTTTATGTTAGTTATAGTGTATTTGTGAATGATTTTGTACATCACCGTTAATGTTCTCCAAATGTTTAATAAAAAAAAATAAAAAAAAATTGGTAAATATGAATACTTTCAAGACGGCTTTACTCATTCTACACTACACTACCTTAATTTTATAAACCTAGTGTTGTTAGGTCTAGGGTACCTATTATTTGGCTCACCACTTGGCTTGGCTCTTTAATTCATGAAATACCTCTAACCAATGTTTATTATTTATGTTCTAGGCGTTCGTGTCGTGTGCGATCGGCACCGGCACCGTCGGGTTCGTCATGATGACGTATGGGTTGGCCGACGCCATAGGCTGCGTCGTCACTGGATATATTGCTAAGGTACAACATTCTTCTTCTTCTAAGCATTTATTAATCCCTTAACATTGTGTACTATTCTTTTTTTATTTTAAAGCCATTGTAATGTTTAAATTTTAAGGAAAATGTGCCCATAAGTTTTCTCTAGATACTTCAGAATGGAACTATACATTTACCGTTGTACAGTAAGCTAAAATCAGCGATATCGGACCAGCAATTTCAGCGTGAAAGAAAACAAACAGACAGACACATTTTTATTTTTTTACAAAAGTAATAAGTATATTTTTTTTATTAAGACACACACACACATACACATTTTTTTAGTAATCAATATTACAAGTCACATTTGTACACATTTTTTGAAATTGCTTATTTAAAAAACGTTAAGTAAGTAAAGACTTTTATTAGTAAGGACTTTTTACGAATTAGGTAATTTAATTTTGTGTGACTGTCGATCCTCGTACAGATGACGGGGCGCCTGCCACTGATCTGCTGCGCCGCCGCGCTAAACATGGCGCTGCTGGTGTTCCTGCTGGCGTGGCGGCCGCAGGCGCACCACGGCTTCGCGCTGTACGCGCTCGCCGTGCTGTGGGGGCTCTGCGACTCCGTGTGGATCGTCCAGATCAATGGTAACTTTGTAGGCGAACGTGGACGATGTTTTAGGAGCTCGATTTTATAGAACTGGTTATCTGAGTAACAGAAGTTACTCTCTCTGAAGTCGCGAAGGAAACCTTTATTATGTCCTAGGCTTCGTATCGTTTGCGATCGGCACCGGCACCACGATATAAGCTCGACATAATGAACTAAATTGATGTGGGTAGCCCAGGGGTGGTCGGTGTGATAGTCCTTGGGGAAAGTCCTTCCCCTTCAGCAGCGGATGTCTTTCGGTTAAAGTGATGTATGAGCGCCAAAACTATGACGTCACCTTTCGATATAGTAGTTCGATATTATATGAATTCGATATAGTATAAATCTTTTATTGCTTTTTCTCATTTATTGATGAAAAATCGTGATAAATATGAAAACTACTATTGAGTGAAGAATATTTCGGAATTAAATTTTGAAGCAGTCAGCTAATTTTTAAGAAAGGCTTAGTGACAAAGTCAATGCTTATATGTATTACAATAAATTAAAGAGACATTCTGTGCACAGCATACTGTGGCATCTTGTTCCCGGGGCGCGAGGAAGCTGCCTTCTCCAACTTCAGGCTCTGGGAGTCGGTGGGCTACATCATCGCATATGTCGTCTCGCCATACTTGCGGACCAGGTATTTTATTTTTTTCTCTAGATATACGTACCTATTATATATTTTCTCAAATTAAATTCTTTAAAAAAGTTGCAATTTGCATCATGCAGATGTAAGAAACAGGAAGATATACTCCTATGGCCTCGCCAAACAGGATATTTTTCGCCGCGCCGTCCAATAATATTTTAAAAGGTTTCTTGAATTATTTATATAAAAAGCGGCCAAGTGCGAGTCGGACTCGCCCAAGAAGGGTTCCGTAGCAGCAAGTAACATAATATAAAAGTTCTTGTAGTTCGTTGTAGCTAAATTGCGGTTTACGATTTATGACGTATTAAAAAAAAAATACTTACTATATCTCGTTCAAACCAATTTTCGGTGGAAGTTTGCATGGTAATGTACATCATATATATTTTTTAGTTTTATCATTCTCTTATTTTAGAAGTTACAGGGGGGGGGGGGGATACACATTTTACCACTTTGGAAGTGTCTCTCGCGCAAACTATTCAGTTTAGAAAAAAAATGATATTAGAAACCTCAATATCATTTTTAAAGACCTATCCATAGATACCCCACACGTATGGGTTTGATGAAAAGAAGTTTTTGTTTTTCAGTTCCAAGTATGGGGAACCCCCAAAATTTATTGTTTTTTTCTATTTTTGTGTGAAAATCTTAATGCGGTTCACAGAATACATCTACTTACCAAGTTTCAACAGTATAGTTCTTATAGTTTCGGAAAAAAGTGGCTGTGACATACAGACGGACAGTTTTGAATGGGTGATGTCATCACGCATGATGTTCAGTTAGTAGACCCGAACATAACGCGTATTGTTAAATTTAAAAATACAGAGCCTTCCTGGCATATACAATATTCTGCAAAGCAAGGTAAACCAACCTATCCATGAAGTGGCCATACAAAAGACATCAACGAACGATGCAAAATATTCATAATCAGTCTAATTCTCTGGCTGCCTTCGAGAACCTTAAATGAAAGCGAATATGATTTATGTGCATAATATGTATGACAGTCGATATAAAATGCTTTCTGTATATGTATACGTATACAGAAAGCATTTTATATCGACTGTCCTGTATCGAATGTCCAATTGTAGATAAAAATCCTCTGGGAAAGTGTTCTTTTGGTATAAACTGACGTATATAAACTTTCATTTTGAGTGCAATATGTGCTCGATAGAATCTCACTGGTCAGTCTGGTGGTCTATTTGAGAATTATCAGAGGTGATCATTTCTGGCTTTCCTCTAATTGCTACAAATCTTCTGAAAGCAAGTAAGCACTCCGCTAAAGTTAAATCTTTCACTACTTCGCGATGGATTACTTTGACTGCTGGTGAAGAGGCACGCCCATTGTTTTCCTCACCCATTACGTATAAGTGACTTCTAGCATTTGCCCCTTTTCAGATACTAAACAATCACCCTGTTCTTTGTTACCAGGAGCAAAACCTACTTCCTTATCGCAATGATGGTGATCGGGGTCACCATGTACTTTATAGTGGAGTTTAAGGAACGGAGGAAGAAGAAGACTCTGGTCATCAACAAGAAGGAACTTTATGTATCTAAGGGTTGTGATAACATCGCTTTTCAGAACGTCGAGTGATATTGTATGGTAGGTGTTTAAGTAAGTACTATCGCCCGCATTGGGAATGGCAGAATGACGTGAAACTATTGAGAACAAATGAAATGTGAATATGACGTACGTACAGTATTAAATAAATATATCGTTTTACGTACTGTATTGGTTTTATTTATCTTAACTCCTACGATTTTGAAATAGCTCACCATCAGCACCACCATAAATTTTTGACCCGATTGTATGGAGTTTATGGGGAAAGTTGTTCAGTTTCACGAGAAAAAGCCGCAGTTTGTTAGGTTGTTTGTAAAAAAACATAAATTTAATTAAAATAAAAATAAAAATCACCTTGCAAGAAAAGGAATAAGAAATCAAAAGAGTATCAAAGAGCGTAAACTCAATCACTGAAATATAAAGTATGCATGGTCAATCGAACGCCCACTACTGAATTTTGAGGAGGACAAGTCGACTATACAAAACACCATTCTCGGAAACTTTAATAGGACGTTCTTACTCAAGAAACTGTATCAGTTTTCCTTTGGACCCAAAACTGAATTAGCAAAAAAAACCTGCATAGGTGTGCGAAAGCACACTACCATTTGTTCAGTGTGTTAACTCGCACATGTACCTGAAATTCAAGTTGCCTCCTAACAATGAATGTCTCGTAACTATATTATAAAACCTAACCTTTGCTCACAAAAACATTTAACAAAATTGTGCAAAATAAGCTATTAAAGAATTTCCCATTGCTTACACTAATTTAGTCACGCCCAAGTTCAAATGCAATGCTCACAATTTCAACCTTAAAGCGCGGTGAAAAGAACGTTAAGTTTCGAAGTGTCACGCTCATAGTACTTAAATTTCATTTGTTTATATGTCTTGTGTGGTTTCAGGTGTGGATAATACTTGTTGATTTGTTAATTACCGACCGACCTCGTATGTTGGTTTTATAACAGACCGCTTTATTGGTTTTGGGCTAATTATTAGTCAAACCTACCTTGTTAAATTAAAACGAATATATATGTTGATTTTATAATAATTTATTAATCAATTCTCACCGTTTCATTACAATTCAGATCAATTTACAGAATATATAAGTTTACGTTCGTCACACAGAAAAAAGGAATGTAATATATTTTGACATAAAAATGCTTTCTCAAATAAACTAATTACTACTTAATTAAAATGTCAAAAATGTTAATGTTTGGCTGTATTTTTTATAATTTTTGAATAACCCACAATTGGCAAGCCCTTGGCATCATCTCAACTGGTGATAACTAAGATGGAATGATGGAATTATGATAACGAAGATGGAAGCGGGTTTACCAATATTTCCCAATGGGGAACTGGCTATCTTATCTCCATGCTGGAACACATCAATGCTATTAACATTGATGTTTGGCAGCAGGACTTAGATAAGACTAGTTTCCACCCGCGACTTCGTCTGCGTGGACTTCAGAATTGGATCTAGAGAGAAATAAAATGTTAAGGCACCGCCATATAGTGTCAAAATATGAAAATTTAAGTTTTTAGCCATTCCTTCGGAAGCCCTCGAGTTTATCGGGATAAAAAGTATCCTATGTGTTAGCCATGTGCTTTACCTATCTACCAACCACATCCAAATCCGTTTAGTAGTTTCGGCGTGAAGGCGGAACAAACAAACAAACATCGATACTTTCGCATTTATAATATTAAGTGAGATGGCGGTAGCTAGCCAGACGGGCTCCGAAAATGCCGTACCATAAACCAAACCAAGTCCTACTAAGTTGGACCCCGCCTGGAATCGAACCTGCGACCTCCTGATGTGAAACAAGCAACTAGACTGCATTACAAGTACCTATAATACATAAACTCTTCGCCATGTACCCCACGTTCTCACTGGGAACCGAACCATCATTGATTAACCTTACGTTGTGTAGCCAAAAGACCGAAGTGTTTAAATAATATGTATTTAAATCTGCCATTCTTCAAGTATACATAATTAATACACCAAAAAGTATGCAATGGAAACTTCACCGTATCTGATGGCACACTATGTAACAGTACCGGATTGCCTTGAAAACACCCTTATCGCAGATTGCATGCCTTCTATTCCATGGCTTAAATTGATTTTACGGATGCGTTAATGCGTTTACTTTGTCGACAATCTGCCAACAAGCTGTGTGGTGTATTCCCAGTTGTTAATATTGACTAATGGGAAAAACCAAAGTTAATAAATCTACAAAATAAAATGACAAAGAAGTTACATGAGAAGTAGTAGCATTAACACTCTCGTCCAGACTGGATTTTCTGTATGAATTGGAAATCAGATACGTCCTATTATCATAACATGTCCAGACTGGAAATAAAAAATATGTAGTTTTAAAAGGCGCAATCATTATATCAACAAGTGCCAATCAGTAGATAAATTATATACGCTATGGAGCAATACAAATTTATACCCGGACTCCCATTTTTAATTTTTTGGCAATGGGGTACTTAGTACGGGCAATTTAATGTTTAGGGTCAAAAAAAAAAAACCTAAAGCTGATTTTTTGCACAGTCGTTCCTTGGGACCATAGAAGTATACTCTGAAAAGTCCCAACTCCTAGAGTGCCGGCGTCCCCCTCTCCCCCCCCTCAAAAGGTCCCGATTTTCAGTATTTTTCATTTTACTCAAAACCAGTAGGAGTTAGATGAAAATTGTTAAAGAGGCAATTAATCCTTATTAAATTACCTATCAAACGGTACTACTTTCATATCAATAGGAGTTTTAGTTATTGAAATATGCTTGTCTATATATGACAAAAAAATTGAAAATACCCAATTTTGTACCGATTTCTTGATTTTCTGAGAAAACTGTAAAAGTATTTATAAAACATTGTTAGTAAAAATTATTCCTTTCATGTTTAGCAACAAAACAAGACTACATTAATAAAAATTTTCAAATAATTAATTAAGTTGCAGTTCATTACATCTCAGCTGATAAATATGACTAATGTTCTACATATAAATTTCAACTCTTAAGCATCGTGACTGACAACTTGTAGTTATTATCTATGTATAAAGTTGTCACATGGATACAAAAAAGCCTTAAAATATAAATAAAATAAAACATACGATTCTTTAATATTTACGAATTACTATATTTATTCGCCCTTTTGATCATCGATATCTATGTTATCTTATTATTTACGAGATGAACCACGATGTCGACCCATAGTGCCTGCCACATTATATTAAATAGTACTATTTACATTAAGTATGAATAATCCCTGTTGCTCTCTGAAGGCGACTCCACCACCCCTAAGGTCCGTTGACAGTCCATACAGTCGCCAGTCGACACTCGTCACGCACTTCTCGCTCGCGTCTAAATTAGGTAGACAAATTTTAGTAGGTAAATAACTCAAATGATTAGTATGGAGTGTCCCGGATGTGAATCTGTAACTGGTTCAGTGCAAATGGAAGCTTGGTAGCCACAGGTATAAGGCTTTACCCTAAAATTTTCCACACCAAACCTGAGGATTCAATTATTATTGATGTCCATCCAAACTATTCTTGTTCTTCTGGTACACGTGCAGTGAATATTGCGCATACGCATCAGAGGTAGGTGGCAAGGATACCAGTCGCAATGGAGCATTTACTTGCATGTTTGGATTTTGCGCAGATATTTATGCCGTAGAATACGGTTGGGGTCATGCAATGACACAATTAAAAAGAAAGACGAGAAAAACGATGTTCTGATATCTACAACAAGTGCCTTTTCAAAAAAGGAAACAATCAAACATGAAAAAAATACAGTATATTCCATGGTTTATTAAGTTGACCGATTTATTTTACTATGCTTATACAAAACACATAGGTAATCGCTATTGGAGAAAATACCATGACTCTCTATCAAGTTCGTGCGGCTTTCAAATGCTCTACGAGATCTCTCATCTCGTAAATATCCGTGCAAAATCCACACAACGAGTATATTCTTCAGTTTAACTGGCATCCTTGCTACCGCTTCTGATGTGTGTGCGCAATATTTATTGTACGTGTGTACCTGCAGGTACATTAATAGTTTGGATGGACATCAATTGAATCCTCAGGATTGGAGTGGAAAATTTTGGGGTAAAGCGTTATACCTGTGGCTACCAAACTTTCATTTGCACTAAACCAGTTGCAGATTCACATCCGGGACACTCCATACTAATCATTTGAGTTATTTACCTACTAAAATTTGTCTACCTAATTTAGACGCGAGCGAGAAGTGCGTGACGAGTGTCGACTGCCGACTGTATGGACTGTCACCGGACCTTAGGGGTGGTGGGGTGGCCTTCAGAGAGCAACAGGGATTATTCATACTTAATGTAAATAGTACTATTTAATATAATGTGGCAGGCACTATTGGTCGACACCGTGGTTCATCTCGTAAATAATAAGATAACATAGATATCGATGACCAAAAGGGCGAATAAATATAGTAATTCATAAATATTAAAGAATCGTATGTTTTATTTTATTTTTTATTTTAGGGCTTTTTTGTATCCATGTGACAACTTTATACATAGATAATAACTACAAGTTGTCAGTCACGATTCTTTAGAGTTGAAATTTATATGTAGAAAATTAATCATATTTATCAGCTGAGATGTAATGAACTACAACTTAATTAATTATTTGTAATTTTTTATTAATGTAGTCTTGTTTTGTTGCTAAACATGAAAGGAATAATTTTTACTAACAATGTTTTATAAATACTTTTACAGTTTTCTCAGAAAATCAAGAAATCGGTACAAAATTGGGTATTTTCAATTTTTTTGTCATATATAGACAAGCATATTTCAATAACTGAAACTCCTATTGATATGAAAGTAGTACCGTTTGATAGGTAATTTAATAAGGATTAATTGCCTCTTTAACAATTTTCATCTAACTCCTACTGGTTTTGAGTAAAATGAAAAATACTGAAAATCGGGACCTTTTGAGGGGGGGGGGAGAGGGGGACGCCGGCACCCTAGGAGTTGGGACTTTTCAGGGTATACTTCTATGGTCCCAAGGAACGACTGTGCAAAAAATCAGCTTTAGGTTTTTTTTTTCGACCTCGCCATACTAGCTTCACCTAACTTGCCCGTACTAACTGCAAACAAAACTGATATTGATGAATGGATTTAATTTCCCAATCATCCAAATCGTTGACAACTGAGACTTGTCGAATACGTCAACCGTCTTCCTTGACAAAGTAGGTGTGGAAATTGGAAATAGACGTCTTCGTGCTTAGACCGCACTGTACCTTCGTAGAGCAAACATAAAACCCAAACAAATGTGTGTGTTACTCGTGTTTATTACAAGTTCCATTTCAATGGTAGTCATGAGAGACACAGCGGCAATTTGCTGATTACTTAGGTGTGATAAAACATATACCAGTACTTACAAAGTTATTTTGTTTAGTTCTACTCTACAACCATAGATTGTGTTTCATCCAATGCACCTGTTGACTTATTAATTCAGTGTTTTTGCGATCGTACCACTTGACGAACGTGTTTTGATGTGATATAACAATTTAAAAAAATAATATGAATCTGTGGTTTTAGGAGTTAACAATACTTTTGTATACAAACTGAACGTTAGATGAATAGTAAAATGGAAAATTTTTAACAAACTATTAAAAGAAATGCGTCAATTTACGCAACTGTGTTTAAATTTGTTATTTTGAATAAATTGATATTTTAAGTTCTAAAAATTAAGTTATTACTGCTTGTGAAAAAGTGATAAGTCATTTTCATGCGACGCTACAGAACAGATGCTTTTTGAATAATTTGCTAACAGACAACCAGTGTAATTAGTGAAGGCTGTGCTAATTTGATTTATTAGTTACTCGACTGACAGAAAATGGTGAGTAAAAACTTTTTTTTTCATTGTGTCCACTAGTAGGTACACCTGAACAAATGAAAGTGATTCATCGCTGACAAAAGTAGTGACGGATGAAGGGCAAAATGAAAAAGACAATTCGCTCTTATTTTTAGGCAAGGTAGTTAATTTTATGCACATACAAAACAAAAGAGTGTTGTGTTTTCCATTGGTAACCATCCATAGTAGTATTACGAAACTCGAATCATCTTTTAAAAGTTGCCGAACTTGTTTCGCTAATTCATTATATAAAAAAACCTCTTTTGACCGAAGGCGATATTAAGGATGGCACTCATACATAACAACTACCTTTTTTGCAATCGTCGGAAAACGTAGTTCCACAATACTGTACACGTGACCGAGGATAATGTTAACTGTTAAACCAGACAATCGCTGACTTATCTCTATTGGGGTTCTAACCCGGCAAAGGGGCGTAGTCTTCCTTAAAACCATTATTTTTTCCAAAAGGCCGATTTTATAAAACTTTATACATATTACGATATTGACGGGAGTGTAAGAAAATTTATCGTAAAAAAATGGTACGGTCATTAAAATTATGCTAATCTTTTTAAAAATAAATTATTTATAAGATATAATATTCTTAAAACTCTTTCAAAAATATTATTACTTATGTGTGTTTATAAAGATTAAAAACATTAAAAAACAATTGTAGGCCTCTAAGATAGTGTTTTTACAATTTGCCAATAAGAAGAGAGATCATGTATCTACAGGATGATCTATAATTAGTACTTCTAAAATACTTAACTCATGAAACTACACACTCGGCATTCACCTCCTAATGTATATGGAGTAAAACGACATGACACCAATAGTGGATTAAAAAAATGCATTATTTAATTAAAGGCGGACGGACGGGAGTTCATCCGGCGGATGTCCACGATGGAGATGATGAAGAAGCCGGAGGAGTCCAAGAGGATCATCAGGAATGTGGTCGTGCTCGGGATAGCGTTCATGCTGCAGTTCACTGCCTACAACGTATGTCTCATTATGAGTATGTTATTGCACCTTGTATAGTCTTTTTCAAAATTCATTAAAGTTTTGACTAGAAATCTATACAAAAAATTTCGAGAATAACTGTATACTCGTAGCGCTTCGAAGTAAAGTAGTATCGGAGTAATATCAGGTTGAATTGGAACGGAGTATCGTGTCGGAGTAATGTCTTGTCGGTCGGAGTAATTTGTAATGTTGGAGTAGTGTCGGCGTAATATTACATTAGAGTACTGTCACTGTTATATCACGTAGGAGTAGAGTCTGAGCAATGTCACGTTAGAGTAGAGCATTGCTGGAGTAATGTTTTATTAGGCGTACTATTACGTCGAAGCAGAGTAGTGTATGAGTGTGTCATATTCGTATTAAATAGACTCGAAACTCCGTCGCAAATGACATATGTATAAGCTAAATTAGAAAATTATTATGAATGCAAATAAAAAGTCATTTTGTCATCTTGAGTCAATTTATTTTGAGATGATTATGATGATGATGACACAAGATTTCCTATTAACCATGCCTACTTATTAATCTCAGGTTAAATACTTTAATTTAGAAAGTAGTAATAACGCTCTATTCTAAGCCCAACCATAAGATTTTTAATTCAAATCATGAAATTTGTATTTGTTAAAACCACAAGATTAATTTTAGAATAGAATAGAAATCTTTATTTGTTCTTAGAGTAACCTAAGATTATATGTATTGTACAACTGTTCGTCGTCGTGTTGTTTTTTCTCGTTGTTATGTTACCATTGCAAGGCTGAAATTGATTCCTTCCTATACTGATATGACCATTATCCGCAAACAACTCAATCGTTAGTGATTTAATCGATCTTGCACACTATTGTTGGCACACATAGTGTAACAGTAGTAATATAGTAAGTATACTCTGACCCAATACATCAACAGGAAATAATAACAGAGTAACAAATTTTGTTAACAGTAATTTTGTTACTCCTACAATTTGTTACAATCCTAAAATTGATACATAACACTATAGTGTTATGTATCAACATCAATTTTAGGTTACAATCCTAAAATTGATACATAACACTATAGTGTTATGTATCAACATCAATTTTAGGATTGTAGTACAACATCTGCCTGTGGTGTGGCCTTCGAATAGCACCACCCCATCTCTTCTCGAGGGTGTCGAAGATAAAAAAAGGCTTTGAAGCCTATGTGTCTACTTGATCTCTCAAAATGTGACCTGATTTGAAACTATTTAAAAGCCAGTTTCATTTCGGGTTTTGTATGATTTATTCAGGGATTTTTAAATTGTTTGAATTTTACTGCTAAGGGTGGTCTTTAATATTTAATTAAATTGGTTAGTTTTTATTTTCCGTCTCTGATAACAGCGCATGGTCTCTTGTAAGGATGGTGACAAGACACTCTTGTCTCTCGTATCTGCTCAACTTTGTTGATATTTTGTTAACTGTAAAAGGAATCACTACTGCTGGTTCCAGGGTGCCATCAACCTGCAGAGCTCGATCCACGCAGACCAGAGCCTGGGAACACTGTCCTTGGCTGCTCTATACATAGCCTTCACTATCTCCAACATTTTCCTGCCTGCTTTGGTTATCAAGTAAGTTACGATATTATACGTATTATTTAATAATATCTGGGCGATAGAGTGATTTACATAAAGATGCACTTTAATCAGGCCTCAAATCAGGATACTGTGTATTATGATAATCATACACAATCAGTTGATCAACTGATACATACCAAGTAGTATGAAAATAATTTTTTTTGCCATCTGAGTTTTCCTCATAGAACGCTATTCGTAGAAACTATACTTTTTATTTTTCAAGTATTTCAGAGGGACGTGTCACCATAAAATCGCATTAACCGTATTTTTATAAAAATAATTGATTTATTTAATGACAAGAGATATAGTTTCAACTCAGATTGAGAAAATCTCGGGCTCTGGAAAAAATTGGCCACGTTTGGATAAACTCGTTTCTTAAGATTTACGTGATATTGCTTATTGAAAATGTATTTACCTGATATTAATATATTTATTTCTAAAATCAATTACGAGATTTACCCAATTATCGTGAAATTACGCGTTTATTCGTGTAATAATTAACATTTTTTGAATCAGATTAACAGTTTACGCAAAATAAAGGTAATAAATGTAGAGCCACAAATACAGTGTATCTGCTAGTCACCATTTTTTTGTACAAAAATGTTAAACTGGATAATACAAGATCAATAATAACTAAATCACCTTCAAATCTTCATCAAGGAGTTCTGTGTCCGCGGCGTTTTATAAGAACATGTATTTGATGAGAGGATCAGCTCTATTAAATTCAAATGGACTCGATAGCCTTCCAACTTAAAACACAACATATATTGTATATTTCCACTATAAAATTATAAACATAAGTACTTTTCAATGGATGCAATAGCTACAAACGACCATTTAGGAGGTAATGTTTCCTTGTTTGTCTTTAGTTCATTAAAATATCATAACTTTGAAGTGCACACACACTGTGCATACATTTACCATAGTAAATATCTTTGGCATATACTTTAGAAAACCATTGATACTGGTTATAAAATACCGAACAATGACCAATAGATCTTTACTTAATACCGTATGATTAAGAAATTATTTAAGAATGACCATGTGACTTTCGCCGATGACTGAATCTTGAATGGACTAAAAATAAATATACGTTTGGTGTGAAAAATGTGTTTATTCAGAATAGGTAATTATTTAAGCCTAACTAAGATCTACTAAAAAATTTTATGTAGGCTTATTTTCAATTCAATCTGTTTATATTGTATATCTGTGCAACAATCACGCCGAATCGTGGCTGCGTTGCGACGCGACGTCGAAGAAGGACAAACAAACACACAAACAGACTTACTTTCGCATTTATAGTATTAGTAAGGATTGTTAACAACCCATATTGTCGCGACTGCAGGGGCACGGGTCTCTTCCTATACTCCACACACGGGGGCCAAGTCCGGATTGTGAAGGTTGTGGGGCTAATGGCCAACCCCAGTGTCAGAAGTTTTCAAGCCGTCTATAAGGCCTCCTACATGGCTTAACGACTGCCATCTAGCGATAGCAGCCTTCACAAACGGCTTCACGTGCCTTGTAAAGCACGGAAACGGTCGAGATAAATGCCGAGATAAAACCCATCCAGGTTATTAGTAAGTATTACAATATAGTCGAATTTTCCAGATGGCTAGGCACCAAATGGGCGATGTTCGCAGCGTTGATCACGTACATGCCGTACATGGGCGCCCAGCTGTGGCCCCAGGTGTACACTCTGATCCCCACGGCGGTGCTGCTGGGGCTCGGCGAGGGATCCCTCTGGTGCGCCAAGTGCACTTTCATTGCTGTCGTGAGTATGCTTACGGTTAACTCTTCTGACAGTTGATACTGTTTATTCTTCTTCTTATTATCTACTATTACAACTTAGCATCACCCGCGGTCGTTTGTAGGATATTTATATTTACCACTTCTACGGACTGTGCAGCGCGACCATCACACAAATCTAGTAATCAGATTTGCAGGTTTCGTCACGATATTTTCTTCTCACCGTAAAAACAATCATTGTGAAGATGCACGTACGTAAGTACATTTTTAAGAAACTCATTGGTACGTACTTTCGCAAGGATTTGAACCCGAGACTTCTGGTTAGGAAGGCGAAGTCACTTTTGTGGAGCAACCGACCTCGCTACTATATTCATTGTACACTCTGGACAGAGTGATGGCGTTTTTTATTATATTTATTTATTTGCAGCTGGTAAGCTTATGGGCGTATTATATTAGTATGTACTTATGTACATGAATATATGCTTAGACTTAACTGGAAAAACAAGCTGGTCTGGTGCTAGTTAGCTTTCATCTTCGCCATGCGGGAGATTTTCCAACGCAATATGGAAAGGTCTATCTTATCTATAGACTTTATTGTCAGTAAGACGTAGACTCGTAACATGATAGCTGCTGTCTCGCCAAACCTAATTCAACGACGTTGTTTGATAAACCTACAAATTTCTTTCTTACTCTACTATGTATGCAAAAACTACCGTTTTATATGATTTCCGTGCTTCGCAAGACACGTTAAGCCCTTAGTGCCGGCTGTTATCACTAGATGGCAGTCGTTAAGCCATCTCAGAGGCCTTATAGACGGCTTGAAAACTTCTAACACTTAGCCTCCGTGTGTGGAGTATAGGGTTTCTGCTCGAGCTTTCTCGAACTCGAGAAAACTCGAGAAATTTGGCTTCATTCGAGACGAGAAAAAAATGACCGGAGCTCGAGAATTCTCGAGTTCCGAATGTGAATTGCGCCAAGCGCATCGTGCGTCTTTTTTTGTCGCGTAAACGCACAGTTGTGGACAGCTAACCATCTAAGTGATGAAAATATTGTCGCGTAGAACGATGGCCAAAAGAAGCGGCACGATTTCTCGAAGCACTCTCCGTACTATATGCGATAGAGAATGCAGAGCGAGGCTACATCTCTACGCAGTGCCAAGGGGCCAAGCCGATCTGAAATATGCTGGCAGCTTACAATTCGGGTTGCTCTCTATTGAATGCGGTCCAGAGGTAGAAGCTGCTACTGGGGTGCCCCTGCCCAGAGATTAGAACATTCTTTATTCCATATGAGGCCGAACCTGCGCCTTATAAAGTTGCAGGCGATGGGCCGCGGTGAAATACCATCTCGATCTATTGAGCACACACACCACACCAAGCTTCTTCAAGGCTAATTTAGCCTTACCCTTTAGAATCACGGAACTGGACTTCACTCTAAATGTCGACACCAAGGGTTCCGATAATAGCTGAGGCATTTAGGGGTGTCCTCAAAACGACTTGATACGATAAATGGCATTTTCTTGGCAGTGAACGCGCAAACCTGTGTCTTGGTGGGGTTAAATTGGACCAAATTATGTCGACCCATTCCGAAACTTTCTTTAAAGAAGCCTCAATTTCAGACACAAAATTGTTTCGAGTCTCGATGACATTTTCCCGAGAAATGTTGGCACGGCCGGTATAGACGACATCACCTGTGCTGTCATCCGCATAACAGTGAGTGCTGCTGATTTGCAGCATATCATTGATATGCAGAAGGAACGATGTAGGCGAAAGCAGACAGCCTTGAGGGACACCAGCATTCACAGACATAGAATCTGAGCATTGTGAGAGCCGATCGAAGGCCTTCGCTCTGTCCAAACTAACCGCCAATGTTTCTCGATCGCCTGTGCCCAACGGTAGACAAGAAGATCACCACCGGACCGGTCCCTACGGAAACCGTACTGTCGGTCACTAAGCAGCTGGTGGTCCTCTGGGTACCGAAGGAGCTGGCTATTGATAATAAACTCCATTATCTTTGAGAATAAGGAGGTTATGGCTATCGGCCTGTAGTTGGACGGATTCGAGCGGTCACCTTTTTCAACCGACTTCAAAAAAAGGAGGAGGTTCTCAATTCGTCGGAATCTTTTACTCGAAGACGCCTGAATCGATTTCGAAATTTCTTTTTTTGTTTGAAAGGGTATACTTCACAGGTGGTCCCATATAAATTTTATCGAAATCGATTCAGTGGTTTTTGAGAAAATCAACAAAAACAAAAAAAATGGAGTTGTTGCGATTGAAGTCGGTTGTTTTTAACGTATTCAGCGTGGTCAATTATTAGGGATCGGGTGCACCAAAGCTGTCTTCCATGAGTTCGGGACTACGCCAGAAGGGTAGGAAAACCAAAAAAAGCGCGTTAAAACTAGAGCCAACTCTGGAGCACACACCTTCAACACGATAGGAGGGATTACATCGGGCCCACTCGACTATTAGTTTAGTGCTAAGTTTTGATTTTAGTTGTTTTGTTTAGAGTTCATCTATGTATCTGTTTTAGTATGTAAGAAGATTTTAATTTTTATTCCTTTCCTTTCTTAAATAAGAGGTACCAAATACTACAAAATTATCAGATAAAAAAATTTGATTTTCTAAATTAATTTTGATATATTCCAATGGTTTGTATAAAAAGACTCGAGACCCGAGAAAACTCGAGAATTTGGGCTCGAGAATTCTCGAAACTCGAGAAATAAAAAAGGTCGAGAAATCAGAAACCCTAGTGGAGTATGGCCTAACCTTCCCGAGTTATGGAAAGAGACCCGTGCCCGCCTGCAGTGGGGCGATATGGGTTGTTAACGAACCGTTTTGTACGTAGTATTTTCCCCTTGCGACCTTGAGTATCGAGCAACAACGAGGTAATAACCCCGAAATCCGCTACCTATACCTGAAACAAGAAACAAAACAAAAACCCGAGTTAAAGCTGCGTGACCATCACATTGTCTATGAATGACTAGATTTACCATTTGAAACGGTATAAATCTACGCAATCAGAATCAGATAACCTGCGTAATTGTCTGTATAATCGTCTGCTCGACCGCTACTGCGTGAATGTTTACATCCGCAGCTCTTTAGTCTTTCAAGTGTTTCCTATTCTTATTATTATCACAACTTGAGGACATCCACTATTGGACGTAGACCTCTCCCATAGATTTCCACTCAGCACGGGTTTGTTTCAGCGACTTTTTCTACGCTTCATCAACTCATCATTCCACCGGGCTGGTGTCCGGTGTCCCCACTTAAAATTATTTCTTTCCCCATCGGTTTTTTGTTATTTATAAATCATCCTTTCTCTCAATACAACAATCTCACTTTCGCATTTATTACGATGGGGTCTGCACTCAAGCTATTCAGTATTTTATAATAGGAATTTGTTTGCCCCTAATTGCCTATTTAACTTGCTTATTTTTACTGTCTCTATTCTAGTTTAGTTAACGTTTGGTTTTTACCATAATATACATTATACATGTTTTTATTAACCATATTAAAAGTGTATTGCTGTTGTGTATATAGTGTTTACTGGTAATTTACTGCTTGGCAAACAACGGTCGTTCTCTATGAAACCCAGCAGCTTGTAGTATTAAACAAATTAAGTATAAAGCAACAATACTTCGTGCGCGTGCGTCATTTCATTGCACTTTGTTTATTGGGATTGCTCAATTATGTATGTTCTTTAAGTTATTTGTGAAAATTCTCATAATGACTTATTCAGTAATGCTTAAAGACTACTTACTATATACAAAAAAACTACTAAATAAATAAATGCAGTAACGTAATGTAGTAACTACTCTGAAATGTGTGTTTGAAAAATAAGAGAATCAATGTGTTTTTGTTGATAACAGTCATTTTAGATATTAAAATCTTTTATACTGATCTTTTTTTTTTCTATTTGGCATTCCACGTCTCATTGAAGGAGTTATTTTGCCAATGTCTCGTGAAAAATGCGAGAATCTTCAATAAATAAAATGGCGAAACGCCAATGTCAAGTGAAAGACGCGATCCTAAGGGTGATGGGCACTTAAAGACGCTCCATGTGGTGGTTTGTTGTTGGAACTCGCAAAACGGAGCTGTCTCCCGAGTTAATCCTCTTCTTATGACCGATTATCACTGAATCGAAATCACAGCTATTTCCTCATCACAAAAATAACGTTGAGACTACTCTTAAACGGAAATAATTAAAAAATTAACTTAGTAGACGTGTGCTCGGTGCAAGTCCCGGCAACCAACCACCTATACTGATCTTCTCAGCATGTTTCTCTTATTGATTATTCGAAAAGATAATTTTGAAAGTTTTCATTGAGAAGAGCACAACTTTCTCATATTTAATTTTTTAATGTCCTTATTGGCTAGGCCAGCTCTATAACAAAGAATAAAAAAATCTTCAAAGTAGAGTTCAACGCGTTTATTTGTTTTTAGACTGTCTTGCTCATCTTATCTTAACACTTCAAATGCAGTCAACACTTTAATTCCACCTTACTGAAGGAGATCACCACCTAACGATCAGTTTCATGACCAATCAGGGTATACGGGTGTTTTATTCATATACAGGGTATTCTTAATGGATTGGTTAATTTGCAGCTGGCCCAGGCGTATAGCAAACACTCCAAGTCGAACCCGCCGGTGGAGGCGACGCTCTCCCGCCTTCTCGGCATCTTCTTCATGATTATGAACCTCAACCAGGTCTGGGGAAACCTCATCTCTTCGTTGGGTAAGTACAAATGCCAAACAAATGCCCAAAAAGTCGTTTCCATATTCTTTATTTATTACCAATCTTTTTGTAATGAAATTCCAAGCTATACTTCATTTGTTTGTACTTAAAAAAACATAAACAATCTTGATATGTCTTTTTATTGATACCTGCTTGTTAAAATTCTCAAACGAGTAGAATAAGTATATTACGAGATTAATAGAAATGCAAAAAAAAAATAGTACCTACGTTTGCAAGAAATATCAGAATTTAAAAATACACATATGAATAAAAACAAATGAAGAATATTAAGTTATTATAGGTACTTAGATGTTTCTCATCAAATTGTGAGTGTGCACAATAACAATAGTTTGTGTGTATGTTTTTTATCCTCAATTGATAAGCCCTTGGCATTATCACACATAGTGGTAAGTGACGATGATGTCGAAGATGTTAGCGGGATTACCAAGATTCCCCAACGCAATGATATTATCTATCGAACAGCTTTCGGACAGGCAACATTGTGGACATTTTTAAAAATGGTACATGAGTGAATGCTCCAAGTGTGAATGCGTAAAATTGTTTTATCGTATAACGGATATGTTGGCTCCAGAACTCATGACAGTGTGAAACAGCTTTCAGGGGACTAACAGTAAAATTGGTGGTAGCGAAAGATTATTTAATGTTAGCGAAAAAAAAACATTTATAGCAATAAATAATACGAAGGGCATCCAAATAAGGGAAATCCAAGTCATACAATGTATGTACATAAATGTATTTAAGCACACACACACACACACACACACACACACACAAACGTTCACACACACCAATTATTTTTATGTTTTGTTATGTTTATGTTATGTATAGTTATTACTTCTAAACTAATATCCTTAGAATATAAATATTGTCAATGTCTATTATTTTTCATAATTCATAATTGTTATCACAGACTCAGCCGCGTTAATATTTTCATGGTAACCAGTAAACTTAGACTTCCACGATACAGGCACTGCCTAGTGTGGGGTCAATGTTAATGTTTTGTAAGGTAGGTACTGGTTTTTTGTAATAAAGATTTTATTTATTTATTTTATTTTTATTTTAAATAATTATCTCTTACTATTAATGATTAATTAATTAATTAATTATTCTGACTGACTCGGTGGCTAAGTGGTTAGCGATCCTGACCTCTGATCCGAGAGTCGTGGGTTCGATCCCCACACAGGGCAAACTTTTCTGTGATGAGCAGAATTGTTTGCTCTGAGTCTGGGTGTATTATATCTATTATCTATATATGTATGTATGTATTTAAAAAAGTATATGTGTATGTATATCAGTCTCTGGTTCCCAAGATACAGGAAATCCTAGTTTGGGGCCAGATGACCGTGTGTGATTTGTCCCAGATATTATTTATTTATTTATTATTATTCTAGTATAACGTTTTCCGTTGCCAGTGCTCACAGCAGGTCACAACAAAGCAGCTCTCACGCCCGTCAACGAGTCCACTATTCCCGAGCTGTGCGGCGCCAACTTCCTGCCCACCGCTGATGCTGAAGAGGCCCTGAGACCGCAGCCTCTGGAGAACCTAGAGCTACTAGTGGGTGAGACTCATTACATAGATTAGTTTTAATTTGATTAGCTATTTTTCTTTACCGTTTCTTACTGTCTGTTAGTTGTATACAATTATTGGTTTTACCGTTTTAAGGGCGTCACACACTAGCGCTATACTGTGATATAGAATCCGCCACACTCACGGACGGAGTAGGGTGACCGTGAAGTTAGAAGCAGAATGCTAGTATTGCCGTCCATGAGTGTGGCGGATTTTATAGCACAGTATAGCGCTAGTATGTGACGCCCTTTGTTATGATGATACTAAGTAAAGTTGGCGATAGATTTTTATTGCATCTGATTGACGTACGTACTTTTCATTTGATCCTTTTTACCTGAAAGCCAAAGCAGAAGCTATTTCAGGTGTATGTCTGCTTGTTTATACAGGTTGTAACAAAATTGGTGTACGATCCGTTAGTGGGGGCTACTACTCATCATAGTGAAACCATTTGTTCTACGGCGATGCTGAAATCGTAGAAAAATTTATGTCGTCGTTTAATACGTTCGATCCGCAGATCGACATAGTATTGTTGTTTTTGCAGTTAGATTTTTTCCTTAAATTAGTCATGTCATATATTAATTATGATGATAGTTATATAAACAGGCTTTACAATGTGTAAAAAGATCACTTCCGGTACTTTAAAGGTAAAACCACTCATCAAACAAAATAACTTTTCTCAAGCAACCATAAGGAATTAAAAAAAACTGTTGAGTCCATACAACACAGTGCTCGATCAATTTGTATGAAAAGTAGATAGTTAACATATATATTTTTTTAGTTTCATGAGTAGAACACGCTGTTAGTTTCTAGGATTGTTTTTTACACCCAGTTTATTATCTAAAATAAAACTGAAACTTCAGTCTTAACTCATTTTTTCATTTGTTGTTTACGCACCTACGTATGGAATTTCCATTAAACCCAGCAATGTGCAAATTTACCACATCATTACCTTACAAGGCAATTATTTTGTTGTATCAGGTGTGTACCTAGCGTGTATGGTGGTCGCCGTACTGCTGGTCGGCGCCGGAGTGGATTCCATGAAAAGGTTTGTATTGTCATCGATAGGTATTTAAACACGAACTAAAACATGGATATTTCAGTTACCTTGTTATTTTTTGCATCAATAATTAGCTTGCTTATGACAAGCTTGGTTATAGCATGGTAGTACAAATTGGGAAGTAAATAATGCACAATAATAGTAACCTCAGTTAATAAGGTTGGTTTTCTATTGTAAATCGTCATCATCAGCCGAAAGACGTTCACTGCTGGACAAAGGCCTGGATTTCCACACGGAATGTTTAAATATCTTTGTCCGATTTCGATGTTCAATGTTTGATCAAATTGCTATGCCATGCAAAAATATTTCTTCTTTTGTAGCAAAATGTGCTAGAGAACATTTGATGGCGTCATCCAATTACTTTGATCAAATGCACATTGTACAAAGATATTTGAAGAATGGAATGCCACCATTACATATGTTTCCTATATGTAGCTTCAACTACAGCCTTGTTTTTTGCTACCTCAAAAAGAGGGTGATGCTATACAAGGTGTAACAAAATTCGTGTAGGACCCGTTAACTGGGGATTCTACTCATGGTACTGAAGAACTTTTGTTCTACGACTTTGCTGAAACGACAAAAAAAATGTGGATTTTTCATACAAATTGATCATATGTTTTGCCATTTTTTATGGAGAATTCAAATTTTTTTTTTTTGCGATTTGACCAAAGTCGTAGAACAAAAGTTGTTCAGTATGATTAGTCGAATCTCCAGTTAACGGTTCCTACACCAATTTTGTTACACCCTGTATGCATATAAGTTTTTATATCTAGTTCTTTGGCTAAACGTGAAGCCTAAGCGGCTAGGATGTTGGGCTTTCAGGTTTGAGGTTTCGTGAGAGTCATCTAGATTAATCTAAGTAATCTAGAGTAATCTAGATTTTTATATTTGAATGAAGCGTCTCATGTAATACTGATCGAACTTCAACTGAGAAGTTCGTTTGATGATATATTATTGTATTCTAATAGCTGATTACAGCAAGCGAAGAGTTTTATTTATCCAACTTGATGTTGCAGATTCCTGTCCAGGCGAGAGAAAGTGAAGGATCCCACAAGCCTCGAGTTGCTGAACGAGACGGTGAAACTGTTTGGTGACCCTAACCAGCTGTTGCTGGTCATTATAACAGTCTTCATCGGCTGGCAGCAGGGCTTCTTTATGGCAGACTTTACTGCGGTAACGGAGCATATCTTTTATGCCTAATATGAAAGCCACTATTTCGGCCTTGTGCACATACAAACTGGGAGTCTAAAATTATTGTTGGTTATTAATTATTGGTGTTATTAAATTCCTCTTGAAGATGAATTTTTTAAGTGCTTGGCCAGAACCATAGAAAAATATATCTTGTCTCTGGCCAGAACATTACTAGCCAAGCTTTTGCGTCGGCCATTTGTGTGTGTATATCAATTTCATTGTTATTGCCTATAGCAAAAATAGCTCGATGGCTATTGGAACCAGGCTGCCGTTAATTTGTCTTGATTTCCATATTGATATTTCATACAGTCAGGTACATTTTTTTTGTCAAGTTAGATTATCTACTAGAGTTTTGCCCGCGGCTTCGGCTTTAATACATTATTATACATTTCATACATTACTTTTCCCATTATTTTTAGGCCTTTGTGTCATGCGCAGTGGGAGCTGGGTCGGTGGGCTTCGTGATGATGACGTTTGGGCTGGCTGACGCTGTGGGCAGTATGCTCACCGTTTACATCGTGAGAGTAAGCATTCCCTTATTGAATTGATTTTGAAAGCATGCGGTTAGTTCAGGATTTTGTCTTTTTAGGGTTCCGTAGCTAAATGGAAAAAAACGGAACCCTTATGGATTCGTCATGTCTGTCTGTATGTCTGTCTGTCTGTCCGTCCGTATGTCACAGCCACTTTTTTCCGAAACTATAAGAACTATACTGTTGAAACTTGGTAAGTAGATGTATTCTGTGAACCGCATTAAGATTTTCACACAAAAATAGAAAAAAATACAATAAATTTTGGGGGTTCCCCATACTTAGAACTGAAACTCAAAATTTTTTTTTCAATAAACCTATACTTGTGGGTTATCTATTGAGGTTTCTAATATCTTTTTTTTCTAAACCGAATAGTTTGCGCGAGAGACACTTCCAAAGTTGTAAAATGTGTCCCCCCCCCCCGTAACTTCTAAAATAAGAGAATGATAAAACTAGAAAAAATATATGATGTACATTACCCTGCAAACTTCCACCGAAAATTGGTTTGAACGAGATCTAGTAAGTAGTTTTTTTTTAATACTTCATAAATCGTAAACCGCAAATTACCTTTCATTCAATCAACTCAACTCGGTGCGCGAGTCCGACTCGCACTTGGCCGGTTTTTTACATTATCAGTGGGAGAACAAATTTGTTTGTTTCAAAAAGTCTGTAACAACGAAATTAAACCGAAGAATTTTAAAGAGCTGAAACTATTTTTTACTCATAAAATTAGTTCCGAATTCAACGAAAATAAAAATACAAAATATTATATACAATCTGGGCGGTCCTATCGCTAAAAGCGATTTCTACCAGACAACATCCTAGTTAACTTCTCGCACGTTTGTTACTTCAGCTGACTGGACGCCTCGTGATCCTGTGCTGCGGTTTCCTGGTGCAGCTTCTTCTTCTGGTGACGTTACTGCTGTGGAGACCAGAAGCTCACCTGACGCATGTGCTATATATCATTGCTGGAATTTGGGGCCTCTGTGACGCTGTGTGGATGGTCAACATCAATGGTAATACTTTGTTCATTTATGATGTTTTATTATGCCCTTTATAGGGTATTTCTTGCTCCGCTGGTGCTGATTCTGATCTGATTCTTAATAAGTATTTAAACAAACTTTACAGCATACTACGGAGTTCTCTTCAAAGGGCGCGAGCGCACCGCTTTCTCCAACTTCCGCCTCTGGGTGGCCATCGGTTACGTCATCGCCTACTCCACCTCCTCATACCTGGCCACCAGCTTCAAGACCTACGCCCTGATCGGAGCTCTCCTGGTTGGCATGGCGGGCTATCTCGGCGTAGAGTACCGCGACCGGTTTCAGAGGAACCTGGTCATTTGTAAAGATGATAACCCGACAGTCAGGACAGCATCCAAGGGTTGTGATAACATTGCTTTTCAGAATGTGGATTAAAATTTAAAATGTTTCACTCAATATAAAGATGATTTGAGCTTTGTGTGGAGAACGAGACGGTCGATATGCTAAGAGTGATTGAATATTTGTTAAGTCTTGAAAAATAACTGTTTTAATTACTACTCATGTTTCAGTTAAAGCTTTTCTAAGAACTCTGAAAGAACCTTTTACTGGTATTCGTTTTGAGATTGTAGGGGACCTATATAAAACTACAATTAAAAAAATTACAAATACAATTAGTTGTGAATTGCGTAGCCGATTAGCTATTAGCCGATTATTATTATTATTTTAATACTAAGTAGGATTAACATACCTACTAGTTACGCAATGTATATCGATTTGTAATTTCTGTTTTATGAAATGGACACTACGTGTTTTACCGATGTTGTGGCAAGATACGTAAGATTGCAAAAATTTTTCATTTTCTAAATAATATTTGTTTACGAAAATGATTGATTATGGTTTCGTTCCAAGTAAATATTGACTGGTTTAGGAACTAGCCTATAGAGTGACAGAACTGCGATTACAGCCGTATTTAAGCTGCTTTAGAGCTTAAATCTAGCAATTATTATAAAAGTGTGACCTTTTATCATTATAATAAAAATACTTTTAGTAAGTAGTAATTTTAATGTAGTAAGCAGTAGTATTTAAAAGCTGCAATATAATGTAAGATCTGAGATACTTATTATATTGAATGTATGTTGTTATTGTTAAGTTTGCGTTTGTTTCTTCTTTATTTGTGTTTAAATATAAAAAAGTATGCTTGAAGCCAACAGATTTTTATTTTGGACTTTCTTCAAGTATTTAAGAGATTACTTGAACTTTCATTTTGTTACTAGTACCATAGATCATTTTTTTTAAATAACCTGCACTTAATATATCTATATAAGCCAAGTAGTAAGTAGAACCCTATTGCTTATCTCGCAACAACTGTACCTACTCTTCGAAAAGTATAGTTGCGAGAAAGCAATGGACTTCTACTTCTTGACTCACCACGGTACTTATTGAAGTGTAAATCAGCCTTAACACCCTCGATCCGAAGTCCATAAAATGGACTAGTCTACTGTATTAAATATATTTTTTAAGATTCAAGATTATTTATCGCTTTTAATGTGGTACATTTCAGTTCTTACATTTTAACAGTCTTACACATTTAGCCATTAATTATCATAACTAGCTGCATGCATTAATCTATGCTTGATAAAATAACACGAAATAGGCAGTTTTCCCCAATCTACAGAGCGTAACAAATGTGTGTAGGACCCGTTAACTGGAAGTCCTGTTCATGAAAGAAAACAAAACTACTGTCACAGATTATAGATAATAGTACTACTACTGCCATCACAAGAAAGAAGGCGGCTATGGCCAGAGACAAGTTATATTTTCTCTGCCATGGCTGAGTATATAATACGTTACTGTAAGAGCCCGAACTACGGTATATTCTAAGATTTATCAAATCCCAATCATAAAAGTCCAACCTAACCTAACCTAAAATGTTGGTAAATCCTAAGATTTACTGGTAAAACCTAAGAGTTACCAATATACGGGCTTTAACAATAATATATTGAATAGTTCATTTATAGGGTTTTTTTTTGGTAAGGCTCAACCAGTTGAGCCTCGCAGTTGAGCCTAGGGGAACAAACGAAATATTTCCGTATACCTACTTAGCCGCCTTCTTTCTTATGAGGGCAGACAAGGACTTTGTCCAAATCGCAAAAAAGTTTTTGGATACCTGTATCCAAATATACCTAGTACGTTAGAACAGCTAGAACGAGATGTTTGAAGCTGCATACTTGCTATAACTGTTGTTCCAGGCGCAGATCATAATTTACCTCTGACCAGAAAACAGAGTAGTGTTCAGACACTACATAATTAAGAACGACTTACAATGTTTTTATCTCACGTTAACCCAGGACATGGGCGTATAGAGGGGGGGGGGGGGTTAGGGGGTTTGAACCCCCCCCTTAGCATAAGACAAAAATATCACGGAATATTCAACGCATGACTCGTAGATGTAAAATTCGCTAGGTTGAATGGCAGGCCCTATGTTTGGTATAAATGAGATAAATGCAGTTCATTACAAAAAATGGGGAAGAAAATGCAAAGCTATTTGCAGATGGCGCTACGGACGCTTGACTCATAACAACTTTCAATTAGTTCCGCGTTTTTTATTATCGAGGTGTTATAAATTAGTTATTTTCTGTAAAATTGTTAAATGGAAAATATATGCGACTTGGACTGTTCCTCAATTAAAGGCGAAGTTGAAAAGTACATAATTAAAAACGTAACTTTTCCCACGTCTTCTTCATCCGAGAATATTTAGGAAATTAATGATTTCCATTATTATTGCAACCAATCGCCACACAACGCGGCATTTTTTTAATAATCTTATGTTTAGTTCACGTAAACATTTTTTTCTATACGTTTTGACAGTTAGTATGAGTCAAGCGATATCAGCGCCTCTATCGGCGAGCTTTGTCAGTTTTCTTCCCCATTAACTCGCGCCCTTTTCACTGAGCCATACTATTGTTGTTGACATGCTTAAAAATGCCGCTAATCGGGGGCAATTTTATTGTAATTTTTATTTTGTGCCTGAAAGGACGCAGTCACTTAAACGACTTGGTCGTGCAGATTCGGGCACGAGAGAGTGAAAGGAACATTTGCGATTTGCGAGAACAAAATCATCTTTTAGGTGTCCCTTAGAGTTGGCCTTAAGCGACAAGAACCTAGTTTCCTTTTTTAACTATACTTCTGTAATATGGTAATAAGTATTGACCGCCTCTTTGCTCTAGGGTTAGTCCGCTCGCTTTCCATGAGTAGGTCACGGGTTCGAATCTCGGCGGGGTCCAAATTTGTAGGACTCGGTTTGGTTGGTGGCAGGAAATTGTCTGGCTAGCTACCACTGTCTTATTCTAAGTTTTGCCGCCAAACATCAATGTTAACAGCATTTATTTGTTTCGGCACGAATACAATACAGTCAGGTTCCTCATTGCGTTGGGAAATCTCAGTAAGTTCGTTTCCATCTTCGGCATCATCATCACTGACCATCAGATGAGATGATGCCAAGGGCTTACCAATCAAAGAAGTAAACATATGCCCATTGCCCAATAATATCACATTGAGCTTTTGGGTTTGGTGAATTCATATAAAATAAAACGGTAAGTCCTTACTGAATTAAGGAAGAATTTATAATTTATAAGCTGGAGAATGAGCTTCCATTCGAGATTTTTCCTAAGAGCTACAACTATGGGACTCTTCAAGTATTAGGTAATGAAAAGGTTTTGATTGATAACGCCGCCTCTGGTTTTGCAAATGCCAATAGGATTTTAACCCCTTTCAATCAGTCAGTCAGGGTCTTTTTGCCACCTCATACAATAAATAATTACAAACAACGTAAGATAACTTGTTTAGTAGTACCTACCTGTGAGATTTATTTTCTATGAAACATTTTGCAGGGTGTGTTTTAGTCGATAGTGGCCTTCAATGGGACGAAAGAACAAACAATATATTAGTTCTGGAAATATCTATAATATTTTTTTTATTATTATTTTCTATTGAAAAAATACATGTAAATTATCCTTTTATAAAAAAATGAAAAAAATACATATAATGCAATAAATAAAAATAAAAAACCTATAATAGGGAATTATCAGATGACGTAGGTATTGTAAAAGTGGAACGCTTATTAAAACCACCATAGTTGAGCAATGACTGATCTTTATTGTTTTCGTAGGTACATGCATATTTATGATTTTACGACAACCCTCACATCTCCCTTTTTAACAATTTCAAAAAGAATTTAAACTCAAAGTACAATTACATTAGAATCACATTTTTACAAAATTCATGCAAAATACATATAATTATATAACAATGATAATAATATTTTTTTTTTCATTATCAGTTGTTAATATTATACACTTCCTTCATCCTTTCTTATTGAAAGAAAAATAAGGAATTATTTAAAATACATTTTTTAAATTATATTAAGATAATTATTAATATTTTTAATTTAAAAAGGTATATATTGCAACTATTTAATATTAACATTTCAGTTCATGTTTTATTTCATTTTAAATTAATTCATTTTTAAACATTTATATTTATAACAAAGCTAATTTTAAATTAAATAAAATAAAATTCATGCATTACAATACAAATACGACTTATGCAGGTTGCTGCTGGGCAGTAGGTATTTATGCAGAGTCAACTGGATGGTGTGAAGCCCCATCTAATCGGCGGCCTCACTGTCCTGCCAGAACGAGTTACATAATTATTATTCATATTTTGGTTAACAGTTCCATTATTTTGAGTTGATTGTGTTGGAAGTATAATGTCATCATAGTAAAATTCATAAGTAGACGTGTCATGTCGGTTTTGAGAATCTTTAATGATATGCCGACGATTTCTTATCATTTTTCTACCAGATAATAATTTTATTTCATAGGACCGGTTATTTATAACTCGCGTTATAGTTCCAGGTATCCAGCGCCTTTTATTTAATGATGTCATCTCTAATATTTTAACTTTTTGTCCTACTTTCAGTGTTTGAAGATTTCTCGCATTTTTATCATAATATAATTTCTGTTTATTTTGCCTATGTGATAATTTACTACGAACATTTTCTTGTATTTTTGGTTTTAATCTTTCACTGATAATCGGAACTACACTACGTAACTTCCTACTTTGTAGTAATTCAGCAGGAGAAGGTAAAGTGTCGTCTATTGGCGTATTTAAACACTCCAATAAGGCCAAGCGGTAATCTGAATTGTCCTCGATACTCTTTGAAATAATATTCTTAACAGTTTGTACCGTTCGCTCAATCATACCATTTGATTGTGGGTAGTGTGGTGATGACGTCACATGCATAAAGTTCCATTCATCGGAAAACTCTCTAAAGCTACTCGATGTAAACTGCGGGCCACAATCACTATTCACTATGTTAGGTATTCCTTGACGACTAAAAATATTCTTTAGGCAATTGATGACATAGAGTGAATCTGTTTGTTTTAGTTCACATAACTCAAAAAACTTACTGAAATAGTCCACTAACAGCAAGTAATTTAACCCTTTTAATTGAAACAAGTCGACTCCCACTTTTGACCAAGGTCGATCTGGAACTTCATGAGGTTGCAGTTTTTCTTTTTGATTATTCTTCCTATATGTTAAACAAATGTCACAATTTGAGATTAAATTTTTTAAATCATTATTTATCGTCGGCCAAAAAATGGTTTCCCTTGCCCTTAATTTGCATTTTTCCAATCCTACGTGCCCTATATGTATTTTATTTAATAACTCTGGTCTTAATTTTTTGGGTATAATGACTCTTTCTCCCTTCCAAATCAAACCATATGCCACTGATAATTCCTCCTTATAATTCCAATACGGTAAAGTCACCTCCGATATTTTATTTTTATCATTAGGCCAGCCTTTTAAAATGTACTGCTTTAATTTCATAAGCTCTTCGTCGGTTTCCGTATACTTTTGTAGTTGAATAAACTGTTTGTCATTTATGTAATGGTACTGAGACGCGAGCTGCAGCGCGCAGGTCTCGCCCTCGCGCGAGATGGCGCACACCTCGTCGTCGAGCGCCGCGGTCTCGTGCAGCGCGCTGGCCGGCTCGTACGCACGTGACAGCGCATCAGCGATAAACAGGTGCTTGCCTGGCTTGTATACCAATCTAAAATAATACTTTTGCAGTCGCAATAACATTCTTTGCAGTCGAGCAGGGGAATCTACTATTGGTTTTTTTATTATACTGATCAGTGGCTTATGGTCGGTTTCTATCGTAACATCAGACCTCCCATAAATATACGCATGAAATCTCTCACAAGCAAACACACACGCATACAATTCTTTTTCTATCTGCGCGTAGCGCTGTTCAGCATTAGTAAGTGACTTAGACGCGTAACAAACTGGCAATCCATTCTGTAAAAGACACGCACCTAACCCACTTTTACTTGCATCTACTGATATTGTTATGGGATCTTTCATGTTATAGTATTGCAGTACAGGTGCAGCAACCAAACATTTCTTTAATTCCTGAAAGCAATTATTATGTCGTTCATTCCAGTGCCATTCTGTCTCTTTCTTAAGTAGCTCTCTAAGCGGTAACGTTTTATCCGACAAATTTGGTATGAATGTTCCCACATAAGTAATTAATCCTAATAATCGCTCTATGTCTTTTTTATTCTGAGGTGTTGGCATGTTAGTTATAGCAGATAAATGACTTTCATCAGGACACAGGCCATTTTTAGTAATTCTATGACCTAAATACTTTATTTCCTGTAGACCAAACTTGCATTTACTTTTGTTTAATTTTAAATTTATTTTCCTACACCTGTCTAATACTTTCTTCAATCTACTGTCATGTTGTTCTTTTGTATCTCCATATATTAATAAATCATCTATATACATACAAACACCCTCAATATCATCAAAATTTTCATATATTTTTTTATGAAATACCTCGGACGCGGAGCATATACCATAGGGCATTCTTAGAAATTTGTACCTACCGAAAGGCGTGTTAAATGTACAGTAATCTGAAGAACTGTCTAACTTTATATTCCAAAAACCCGAAGAAGCGTCTAGGGTACTAAAATATTTAGCTCCTGAAAGCTTGGATACTATTTCGTCAAGCGTTGGTAGCCTAAAATGTTCCCTTTTGATAGCTTCGTTTAGCTCTTTTGGATCCAAGCATATACGTAAGTCACCATTTGATTTTTTAACTACGGTTATACTACTCACCCAGTCTGACGGCCCTTCTACCTTCGAAATAATACCTTGTGATACCATCTCATCTAATTTCCTCTTCACATTATCTTTTATAGCAAAAGGCAATTTTCTTGGAGCGTGAATAACTGGAACAACATTGTCTTTTAGTTGAATTTTATATTCTCCTGGTAAACAACCAATGCCTTCAAAAACGTCTTTATATTTATTAATTAATTCCGGATATTCTTTTTGGTCGCTATTTTCCTGCACCGACATAACACGTCTGACCACATCCAATTCCATACAAGCATAACGACCTAAGATTGGTACTGACTGTACATCTGCAACTTTAAATTCTAATAAGTACAGTTTATTTTTGTAATATACTTGTAAATTTATTTTTCCTAAGACTTTGATTGTTGCCCCTGAATAGCCATTTAATTTAGTATTTGTTTTTAACAAATCGCTGGTACTTATTCCTAATTGTGATAAATAGCAAGCCGGTAATACGTTTACATCTGCACCCGTATCTAACTTAAATTGCACTGTTTTATCATTTATTTGTAAATCTAAGTTCCAATCATTTTTGCAATTTATTGTATGTATTACCTGGTCCTCTGATTCTTCCACGTAGAATACACCACAAACACGCGCAAAATGATTCATTTTCGAGCATCGTAAACACATTTTTCCGTAAGCCGGACACTCAAACTTTTTATGCACGTTTCCGCACTGACCGCACTGTACACCACTTATACTGTGACGTTGCGCCGATCCCCGCGCTCCATAGGTACGCATGCCGGGTGTCGCCGCTGACCTTGCGCCAGAGGGCGCTGCCGACCGCATCGGCGGCGGAGGCGCTCGCGCGCCTTTCCAGCCCGCCATGCCAGCACCGCGTCCCCTGCCTCTTGTTCCACCACGACCTCGCCATGACGTCACACCGCGTCGTAAAGCAAATACTCCACTAGTTTCTTCTCCATGGCCTTCAATTTCATATAAATGCTCATTTTCTCGTTTTATCTTTTCTGAATACACTTTTGACACAACAGCAATTCTACATATTTCCAGCGCTTTTTTTAAATTTAAATCCTCTTCACGCAATAATCTTTCGCGTATCGCCGAGCTCGTAACGCCACACACTAATCTATCTTTAATTAATTCTTCATTTAATGTTTCAAACTCACAACTTGAGGATAATCGACGCAATTCAAAAACATATTGCTCAATACTCTCATTTTCTTTTTGATCCCTTGTAAAAAATCTATGCCGCTCCACTGTTACATTTTTCTTTGTCTTAAAATGATGGTCCAATCTGCCAAATATCTCGCTAACTGTTTTGCATTTTGAATTCAGTTGTTCCAATATTTCTCGACATTGTTCCCCAAGGACATGTAAAAGAATGTTTACTTGTATTTCCTCCGATTTCTTATCTATTTCACAAGCTTTACTGTATATTTCATAACCTTTCTTCCATTTTATCCATCTTTGACTCAGCGCCCCAGACGCTAAGTCCAGTGAGTTACCGTCGAATCGAAACGCTGACGGCGGTGATAAAACACTATCCATATTTATTTAATAGTTGATTAACAACACTTTTCGATATAAATCACTTTTTAAAACTTATTAATTAACCGGCTGCGCCATGTAAAAGTGGAACGCTTATTAAAACCACCATAGTTGAGCAATGACTGATCTTTATTGTTTTCGTAGGTACATGCATATTTATGATTTTACGACAACCCTCACAGGTATGTCCATAAAAAGCCACAAACACACAAATATTCTTATTAATTGAATTAAGAGAAACTATTTTCAACTTGATTAAGTATGGATGAGCTGGGTGCGTCCTGGTTTCTCTGTTATATATAATTTCTTCTTCCAAAGCAAAAATAAATTATGATTAAAATGCAATTAAAAATTTGGTATCATATTAGAATTATTTTATGAAATACAAAAACAATAAGTACTGATAAGCGTTGTACATTAAAAACTATGAAAAGTATTTTTTGGATAAAAATACAGAAAAATATTCATGATACGTAATATTAGACAGTTATCATCATTTATTATGTTATTTATTATGTCAGTTTTATCAATTAGTTTTGGCAGCTTTTTAGATTTTTTTATTTCAATTGTTGATCAGCGCCATCAAGGTAGTTGAGTTCAATTGACCAGTGGGTCAATGCGGTGGGACCACGAGACGGGAGCGCCAATTACATGGGGCAGGGCAGCACAATCATCAGGTATGTAATTCATTTATACGGCAAAAGATGGCGCCGTAAATAAAAATTCGTTCAAATGTCCCTTAAATATTTTTTTATCACTCTTAAGTCTTTTTATTTGTTTATATATTAACATAAGTTCACACAAAATAAAAAATTTAAAGACAATAAAGTCTCCTCAAAATAAAAGATAATTCCCTCATAAATTGATTTCTGGTGATTTTTAACCCCTAATCCTAGATTTTCGCCGAAAGGTTTCAAGCCGTTTTCGAAATTGTCAGGACACCTAACTCGTTTAATAGTATAGGATAGGATAGGATAAAAAATAAACCTACAATTTCAATATACTGACAGAAAAAAGATATTACGTTAACATTTCACATTATTTTATCGTATTTGTTCCGGGAAGCAAGTTGTTCAGTGTAGGTAGCAGTTATCAGGAATGAAATGAATATTTTTTTAATAGGCACCGGATGTGAACAGATCCCTTCGGGTCAAATATTTCTTATAGGGTTATTAGTGCCCGATATTTTAGTCAGTGCTTCTATTCCTGATTCGGATCAAAATTCCCCAAGGAACCTATAATAAAATATAATAAATTAACGCTTCATACTATACTAATTTGGCCGCTCGGTTGTTCGATTTCTGTGAAGAGTGATACTTCAAGGCTACTTTTTCAAACTGAACAACTTTTGTTGAAATCGCAAAACATGTTTTTGGGCTTTTCATACAAATATAGATCAGCTGGCGAGCAAAGTTTGTATGAAATGTCCAAAACTTTTTTGAGATTTCACAAAACTTGATCAGTTTCATGAGTAGAAGCCCACTTTGGAGTGTTACCACACCTTTTTGTTACGCCCTGTGTATGTATATATGTTTTTCATTTTTTAAATAAACGACGTCCAGTAATGTTGAAATCTCCATATAAATCGGTCGTCAGATAGACCACATTAAAAAAAAGACACCTTGTATAGAAGTTCCTGATATAGCATTGCAGATGATGGGTTGTTATAAAGAAAATAATAATTTGCCGACCTGATTTCTAATTTAAACCTTAGGAAATCGATGGCATCGATGAACAAACAGGTGGCTTCTTTAGCGCTTAGTTCATACTTTCAAATAATTTCTGGAGCACAAGTTGCTTGTTTTTTTTTCTGTATTACTGTTGCTATTTTTAATTTTTATTCTTCAAATGTTTGCATGCAAACAATTTTGCTGAATTGGCGACCACTACAATACTATCGTATTAAATTAAGGCTAATACTGCACCCATTTCAAAGGAAAATAAATGTTTTATCTTTATCATAGGCTATTTTTGTTCTATAGAAAATATCTAATAAAATAGTCATTAAAGTATATGCTGGCTTTTTATTTTGTTTTTGTGTAACTACAATATTATAGTGAGTAGGTATCTATCTAGAGTAACAACGCTTTACTGACCGCGTTTCCATTGTTTGTTTATTTAACGGGCGCTGGTGGGGGCGGAGCAAATGACGGAGTACAGTGTTTGCATGCAAATATTTAAATGGTACGTAGGGGCTATAAAATCTATCACAAATAAAAAAGAGCGAAGTCGAAATTCCCATTAGTTTACGAGAAATAAGGGTGTAAAGTTGCACTATTTTTTCTCGAATTTCCCCTTCGCACCCACTTTTTCAGATTGAGTCAGACATACTGAACGCTCACAATTAACCCCAGATTTTTAAACTGAAATTTCCCCTCAAAAACTTTGATTACATTTTTTTAAAACAGCTTTTGTGTAACGCCACCCTTATTTGTTCTCCATCACTTTCTCGCACGTAGAATCGTGTAGGCTATGACGTCACTTTACACCGCCTCACACCAAGACAAAACCTTCGTTTTTCTCAGTTATTTAAGCGAATATAAATTTGCAAATATCATAAATGTACTGCATTCAGCGTCCCCTTAAAATATCTTCACTATTTTACCTAACACCCGGTACAGGATTTAAAAAAATGGTGTAGCTAAAGTTTGAAGTGGGTTTCTACTCATGAAAATTATGAACTTTTTCCCAAATATAATAAAATAAAAATTTTGTTTACAATTTGCTGAAAGAATGTTTTTTGACTTAATATTTTTTGGTTCGTTTAGTCAAAACCGGTGCACCTTGTATTTTATGCAATTATACTTTGATTTAATTAAGGATCCAGTTTTAAAAATTCTTAAGTTAAAACATGATTATTGTGGTTTCTTGAGGACAGCTGTTTTTACACTTCATTGGTACCTAAAATTATTGTGTACTCTTGCAACTGGGTTCCCTACATGATTGTCAACTAGCTTTTCACTAAGCAAAGTGTGGAAATCCTAAACTTGCCGTGCAGTGGAATGGAAACGTGCGCGCACGCAACTTCATTCCGCGGGTCCTGCGCCGCTTAGTAAGGCACCTATTATCTCCTCGTTCGGTCACATCATTCCGCATTCAAATCGGTGATAGACCGCGAAAAACGATGAAACCAAATAAATTATAGCAAATAATTACAAAAAGTGAAAGTGTACTAAATTAAATATTTGGTGGCAAAAAAGTGCCGATTTAGAACAGGTAAGAACATTTAAGTAAGTAAAAAACGGTCTGGATTAAAAAAGCCTTTAATAAAACTTTAAAAACTTTTGGTAAACTTTGGTAATTTTTTTTGTTGTAATCACCCAAAATTATGGACAAAATACGTATAATAGAGAAATAAATTCAGAGAGAGATGTCAGGAATATTTTTTTAATATATAAATTTTTAAGATATCAAAGATCGAAGATATTGGAAGCTATCCAATTCAAAATACAGAAGTACTTTCTTTTATATGTGGAACAAACTAATGGTGAATATAGTTTTATTTATGTTGTTTTATTCAATGTCATATAAAATGGATATTATGTGTATATATTTTTATTTGAAGGATCAAAACAAAACCACTTTTATACATTTTTGCACCTTTAGTTGTCATCACCTATTCTGTTCATTTGCTACCTACTTTTATTTTGTTTTACCCATCTGGTTTTTGTTATTATGTTATTCTTTGAGAATGTTCGCAGACTAACATAAATTATGTGATAAAATAAGTACTAATATATTTTATACCTAATCCCTCATTACGTAAAATATTTATTTTTAAATCACATAATGCTCCTGTTGAGCCAGACATATTATGGTTGTTATAATCTCTATGATCGTGTATAACGGATTGTCTTTCACAAAGGGCGCGGGCGCAGGTCGCGCAGGACGGAAATCCGCAATTACCTACAGACAGACAGTTCCTTGTCACGTTCCTGAAGTGTATGCGATTCTCGGGTAATGTCAAGTGTCAATAAAACTAAATTCAATTATCTTCTCGCGAACATTGTAAACGCGAAAGTATGGATGATTGTTTGTTTCATCTCACGATACTACTGAATGGATTTGGACAAAAAGTTCTGGATTTCTAAAGCCAAATTTTTATATAAAAAATGAATTAGGTATAGGGTTGCTATAATTGCATAGAAATTGTTTAAGCGTCAATTTTCATATATGTTTGACCCAGAAACATTAATTGTTTCCGGGTCAAACATGTATGTAAAATAGAGGGTGGGTGGAAAGTTACGAAAGGTCCTTTTTATACCGGAAAGATTCCTGAAGAATCGGAAAACGGAGTGTCTTTATTTTATGCTGAAATATAACTGTAATTCAGCATATAGATAAAGTAAAGGCAAGAGATAAATCCTTTGTGCCATTCACCTTGTGTGCAAAAAAATCATACATAGGTACATACAGCGTTTTCGGGCTAACATAACATGGACAGTTATAAAAACGATATCCACGCGGGCGAAGCCGCGCGCAAAAGGTAGTAGCAAAAATAAATGATTTTATATATTATACAGGGTGTTGAAACAGTGCGTTTAAAATTTTAAGGGGTTACTCAGAATCAGGAATAAAATACAGGAAAAATATTGGAAAAATCTGATCTACATTTTTTTTTAGCTTTCCATACTAAATCTGAATAGTGAATCAAGAATTTGTATTCTATACTTGATTCTAGTAACCCCTTAAAATTTCAACGCACTTTTTTAACAATCTGTATATAATAAAATATACAATATTTAATTCATTGTAAGTACTATAAAACACATGTGATCTATAGGTAGTTACGAGGAGATTTATGTAGCGAAAATTATGTTTTCAAATACTTACTTATAACAGTTATAACTTATCTTAAAATAAAACGAATGTTCGGTTTTCCTTAACAAATATTTTTTTAGCACAAGTGAACCTGCTTTATAATTTATATAGGTATCTGTCTAACTTGCTTAGTGCTTACTCAATACGCCTGCCTAAATAATATTTTAACACACCTAAGTAAAAAAAAACACAGAATTTATATATATTTTTTATACTTCAAACTTAAGTTACTGATTGACATAGCCCTTACAGGGTCAGGTACGTACTAAGTGACACTACTAAATCATACAAACTGGAGGTTTAAATATCACATGAACCCTTATTTTTAACTTGATTTCCCAAGTACTTCCCATGGGATGGCCAAAATTTTTTTACGAGGAAAGCCGCATGCACGAAGGTAGTATAATAGTTTTGACCGAGGTTTTGTATGAAATAGGGTGACTGCCGTTTAACCTAAATTTAACTTTCACTCAACATTCTCGAGTCCACTTACAATACGACAATACAATATTAAAATCACTAATAATGGAAGGTCAAGGTTGACTTAGTTTCAAGTGCAAACTACAGCTGTTTATTAGCGAGTTCATTAAAATTGGGTCTGTCTGTCTGACCGAGCGGTAAGGATGTTTGTTTGTTTGACAACATACTGATAATGATGTTATTCTTCTGATTTGTACTTGTAGGTTTTCTGGTTTGTATACAGGATTAAAAAAAAAACACTCCCGGAAATTTTAACAGGGTATTACACTGCTCAACTTTTACTATAGAACCTATAAGGAATTACGAAATTCGCAAAAAAGCTGGACCTTTCATACCATTTGATCGATCAATCAGCCAATTTAGTATGAAAATTTTGCGAATTAAGTATGGACTCCTTAGGAAAAGTCGATAGGAAAAGTCGTTTTATTAGTGGAACCCACTGTTTAATTTTCAGGAAGTGGTATTTTACACCTGTAGGTATATCTACTACACTAAGTATTATATTGATGCATATAAATCAAATCAAAATGTTTTTTATTTAAGTTGATGCTGTACACATTCTTTTAAATCGTAATTTTTAGAGTTCCGTAGTCAACAAAGAACCCTTATAGTTTCGCCATGTCCGTCCGTCTGTCTGTCCGCGGCTTAGCTTGTAGACTATTAGTACTAGAGATCTGTAATTTGGAACGGATATACATATTAAACACGCCGACAAAGTGGTGAAATAAAATCATGAAATTTGTTTCAGGGTACCTCCCGTAGGGGAGGTACCCTGAAACAAACGTGTAGACGTGAAGTGGGGATGTTTTTTTTTCTTTTGACTATCCAATGGTGTTTACTTAATTTCGATTATTAATAAACATTTCACTATTGAGTATACATTTTTATTTCTCATATTTTTTATTCTTAATCAAGTCTCGTTCTCGGTCTTGGCCGAGATTAATAATTTTTTTCGGTCTCGGTCTCGGTCTCGGTCTCGGCCAAGACGGAAAATCCTGGTTCGGTCGGACCTTACCAATTTACACGTATTTTTATAAGGAGCATTTCTTTTCATTAGTGTGAATACGGCTCTTCTTAAAATTAATTTTGAAATCATTAAGAATCTAATCTATCTATATTTGGCCGTAGTTATGCCATAACGATCCACCTGACATAAAGTAAATTATAAGTATTTAAGTACCGTATTAAGTTAATTTATTGTATGAGTTTGTATATATCTATGGGACCTAAGTTGCCTGAAAATAAACGTTAAAATAAATAAATAAAGTCACATATTAGTAATAACGAAATTAGGTCAGTTTCGTTTCTAGATAATAAAGGTTATCGTTACAAACTTTAGGAGATTCTGAATGTTTTTTTTTCTTAAATGATAAATAAATAATAATAATATTTGTTCTTCTTATAGTGCAGTGTATAAGTCTACTCAATAATGTTAGTTGTATAAAAAACACACAAAATGAGTTCATTTAATGACGTTGAAAAACTATGACGTCACGTCTTGGTATTTCAAACTTTCTAAGAGGAATATCTCGTTTTTGACAGATGATAAAAGTAAATAAAATAAATAATGACTTGTATCTAACCCATTATAATCGTACCTACACACATACACATGTACACATATGTTACACATATGGAGTTAAAAGTTTGAAGGCTTTGTGTGTCTATCTGTGGTATTAATAATAATAATTATAAAACCCAAGACTATGTTAATGACAATGATGTATGGACATATATAGATCTTCCAGCTCATAGCTTTAGTAATGACATCTATTGTAATAGATATTAAGTATTTATTTCAAAAAATGTGTTGGTGCGAGTTTCTTTTGGGCTCGACGTTTCTTCTCGCTCCGCTAACACTTCCCGAAACGTTGAGTGTACAAGTTCCGAGTGGTAGGAACTTTGTACTAGGTAGAAAAAAAGTCGATTTAAAAGTATGCGTACAGTTATTTTGTACAAATATTTTGACTTTGACTTTAATCGTCACGGTAATTCTCAGCTATGGTGGTGAAAATTGATTCAGTCGATTTCGATTTGTACTGTCTGACAAAATAAAGAGTGCTTGATGTTTGGTTTCGTTGGTAGGCAATGCCCTCAGCATTTAGCAAGGAAAGGAGTTGTAGAGTTAGGTTTGATTCCAAATATCTCAAATACCTCGACACAGATTTTGATAAGATTCTCACTAAGTAATCTATAGACAATGAGTGCCTTTATTTTTGTTATACCACATGTGTGTGGTTGCTATTGGGCCACTTCTGCCCGCGACCGATCATTGTTTCACATTATACTTCACATATTTCGATTTGTTATCTTTTCTATTTTGATTTGTTTTGGTTCATCGAGTTTGCAAACTCACAGAAATGCATACGAAACGCGAGCATTCATTGCTAACTATTTATTGTATATGGGCTTTAGGTTAATTCAAGTCACTTGAGTAACTTTTTATCAAAAGACAAAAACCCAATTCTCTTTTAACTTTTATAAGTACTGAAATATGACTTCATAATAAGATATAATATTATATTATAGTTTCCATGCGAATATCAAACAAATATCTAATGTGGTCGTGACATGTTCTTAGCCGTGACACGTCATGAACCACAATCATGGCCCCATTTAAATATTTCATATCTATCAGGCCGTATTACTTACGATATTAATGAAAACAAACTTTTTAAGGCGGAAAACTGGTTTGCAGAGTTCATCAACTTTCAAACAAACTTGTTATAAGTTATATATAACGTAATTTTTATCCTTTCTATATGATAATGATTTTTGAAGTGATGACTATGTATTATGTGGAATGTACTGTACACTTAATAATGGGTCATCGATCGTGGTAAAACCGAAGAGTAAGTACGTAAAGCTGGAAGAAATTTCTATTAGAAATAAGCTGATATGTAATATGTATGTATGTTTCCGTAAAGCTGTATTTTGTAAGTGTTTGTTTGTACACAATTAACTGTAAAATAAATAAATAGCCCACTAATACCCGTTATTATAAATTGTAATCATAAGTAAATGCAAACGAAATAGTTTTTCCGTCATAAACCAACAATCAAGCATAAACTAGTCGCTTTGTTGGGAATCTCCGTGTGGCTAATTCCATCTTGTACTAAGTGATGCTGGTACCGTCGTCGTCATTGCTTTCCGTGAGACATAGGCTTGTTTCAGATGACGCGGTTGACGCGCGAAAAACGCGCGATTGTGAGATAATTTTGTCAACCATGAAATATTATAATTGTCATATTTTTTTCCTAATACATTCTTACTTTCAAGCCTCAATTAATTTATTAGCGTAAAAATACAGTTTCCTACTTGTGTTCCTACTGCTTCGTAGTATAGTTACCAGTATTTTAAGTAAAGGTTTTTTTCTCTTTTGTTACGCTACCGGTTGTAAGTAATAAGACAAACTTTAAGACTATTTAGTAACAACTGCTTAGCGCAAGCCATGCAACACACATTTACGCGTGTACAAACGTCACTTTTTATGAAGTAGTAGGTAATAATAACGCGACATTTTGTTGGAGTGTCCTGGGTGTGAACAAAAATTGAAAATACACTTTCGAATAATTATTATCAACTACTTTATATATTCGTAGTATAATAAATATACTACGTTATCAAAATCTACATCCCAACTGATTTTTACACCCTGTATTAGGCCCTTACGTGAACTACCTTATATTCATAAATAAACAAACGAACGGTATTACTACAGTGTTTTGTGGTATTACTGTGACAACCTACTAGGGTTTCTGATTTCTCGACCTATTTTATTTCTCGAGTTTCGAGAATTCTCGAGCCCAATTTCTCGAGTTTTCTCGGATCTCGAGTCTTTTTATATAAACCATTGGAATATATTAAAATTAATTTAGAAAATAATATTTTTTATCTGATAATTTTGTAGTATTTGGTACCTCTTATTTAAGAAAGGAAGGGAATAAAAATTAAAATCTTCTTACATACTAAAACAGATACATAGATAAACTCTAAACAAAACAACTAAATCAAAACGTAGCACTAAACTAATATTCGAGTGGGCCCGATGGAATCCTATCGTGTTGAAGGTGTGTGCTCCAGAGTTGGCTCCAGTTTTAACGTGCTTTTTTCGGTTTTCCTAGTCTTCTGGCATAGTCCCGAACTCATGGAAGACAGCTTTGGTGCACCCGATCCCTAAAAAAGGTGACCGTTCGAATCCGTCCAACTACAGGCCGATAACCATAACCTCCTCATTCTCAAAGATAATGGAGTTTATTATCAACAGCCAGCTCCTTCGGTACCCAGAGGACCACCAGTTGCTTAGTGACCGACAGTACGGTTTCCGTAGGGGCCGGTCCGGTGTTGATGGGGTGATGGGGTCGACTTTATTTGGTCCAATTTAACCCCACCAAGACACAGGTTTGCGCGTTCACCGCCAAGAAAATGCCATTTATCGTATCAACTCGTTTTGAGGACACTCCCCTAAATGCCTCAGCTATTATCGGAACCCTTGGTGTCGACATTTAGAGTGAAGTCCAAGTTCAGTGGTTATCTAGAGGGTAAGGCTAAATTATCCTTAAAGAAGCTTGGTGTGGTGTGTGTGCTCAATAGATCGAGATGGTATTTCACTGCGGCCCATCGCCTGCAACTTTATAAGGCGCAGGTTCGGCCTCATATGGAATAAAGACTGTTCTCATCTCTGGGCAGGGACACCCCAGTAGCAGCTTCTCCCTCTGAACTGCATTTAATAGAGAGCAACCCGAATTGTAAGCTGCCAGCATATTTCAGATCAGCTTGGCCCCTTGGCACTGCGTAGAGATGTAGCCTCGCTCTGCATTCTCTATCGCATATAGTACGGAGAGTGCTTCGAGGAATCGTGCCGCTTCTTTTGGCCATCGTTCTACGCGACAATATTTTCATCTCCATCACTTAAATGGTTGGCAGTCCACAACTGTGCGTTTGCGCGACAAAAAATGACGCACGACGCGCTTGGCGCAATTCACATTCGGAACTCGAGAATTCTCGAGCTCCGGTCATTTTTTTCTCGTCTCGAATGAAGCCAAATTTCTCGAGTTTTCTCGAGTTCGAGAAAGCTCGAGCAGAAACCCTACAACCTACGCAAATCGTGGTCAGGTGGAAACTGTTATGGAATTGAAATTGTTTTCGAATAATCTTGTTTTAATTACCAACATATTTTATACTAGGTATGTGGCTTTTAAGTGGATTTTTAAGGAAGAATAAAAATGTCAGTGAAACTCATTGGTTTTAGATTTTTTAAATTGATTTCAAGAATACAGAACTTTACAGTTTATCAGATTCACATCGTGGTATCTGTTCAAAAGTTTGAAAACTTTAACTTAATTTTAAACGAGATAGGCCTTGAGGTGTCGCTACACGTAAAAATATTTGTCCCATTTCAGAACCAAGGTAAGATTTACCTGACAAGAGTCTGTCCTTTTCACACTTAAAAAGAATTAAGTATAAGATCCTGCTGTCAGGCAGTGCCGTAAATAGCCTTTGCGAGCTTCTATAACTGCGCCCTTGTTTTTTTTAGATATTATAGTTACCCTGCCTAGAGCAATGCTATGTAAGGCCTACTTTATTTCATTAAGGGTGATAAAATAAAACTTGGTGTTGGTGGACCAATTATGTAATATTTTGCGCTGCCAAAAAAAAATGCGCGATGTTTTGTCTAATTTAATAGACGTTTCTGATGATACTGGCATGTAGGTACGTATGTGTTGGAATCAAGCACTACTTATCAGGAGCAAACCGAAAAAATAATAGTCCTGCCTGGTCTGGCCATTCTTGCAGAGTCTACGCCCTGTGCCTGGGCACCGGTGGCACCGCCCTATTTACGGCACTGCTGTCAGGATAAAAATTACTCGCATGAAAGTGTTTTGGAACGCTTTCTTAGATGCTAGACTAGACGCGGATAACATTAAGCTCTCTTATGAATAAACTGTTTGTAGATTTAGGTAGCCTAATTATTTTAAGCACACAAGCAATTAAAACATTATGCAATGTTTTCAGAGAAATTATACTGCGGGCATATTAGAAATAGTTTTTATTTTATATGTGAAATATTTCTTTATATGTAAGCTTCAGCGAATCTTATCCGTCAGTGGTTTATATTTCTAAGATTTGATTTCCAATTTTCACGTGTGATTTACGGAGAAAAGGGAATAATAAAATACCATTTTTTAAACAATTTAAAATTTTCGTTAAATGTAAGGTGTATATACCTGGATAACAACAAATTAAAAAATATATATCTTTGGAAATATCTACCTTTTAAAAAAGCAGGTGTTTTTTTGCAAATTCTACATTAAAATCTCATAAAAATTAGGGGTCGAAAATTTTTAATTCTGTCAATGTTAGAGATATCAACTATGACATAGTTGAGATATCTAGACACATAAGTTTCATTGTAACCGGAATTATAGGTAAATTGTAGTCTGTACCGTGATCTGATTGTTCTGTCTAGCCTTGAATGCCAACTAGGAGAAGGGAACGAGCTCCGGTGCGTACGCAGCCCGGCCTGTGCTAAAATTAATAATGTCAACTCAATGCTACTTAATAAGAACATTGAGAACAAAAACACTTTAGTTGTCATGCTAATTTTGCTGTCTATTTTTGATTCAAGTGATATCTATAGACACTTACAAATAAACATGTTTATAAAGTTCACTAATTAAACAAGGTTTCCAAGTCCAGAACAGGGATTTTGTAATGCAGCTCAAATTCATTGTGTTAGTTATTTTAAGATTATATACTACGGAACACTTTTGCGAATGATCGTTGTAATATTATAGTAGGTAAAAGGCCATCGAGTAACTTAAAAATTATGAACTCCTGTCCTATAAACAAGGTGTCGCCAGTATTTTATCAGTAACATAATCTAATGATAAAATAATAATAAAAAAGTAGCCTTGTGTTCTAATTTCAAAATTTCATGCACTGAACTATTCTTTTTTTCTTTTATTTCTTCAGCTCGAAAATGCCCGAAACCACCGTAGTATTCGGAACGCACGAAAAATGGCGCATCAACAGAAACATCTTCGTGCTGGGCTTCGCGTTTATGATCCACTTCACGGCGTTCCACGGGACGGCCAACCTGCAGAGCTCGGTCAACAGCGACGACGGTGCTGGGACCTTCACGCTGGCAGCCATATACTTCTCACTAATACTGTCCAATATATTTCTTCCTGCTATCATTATCAAGTAAGTTATGGAAGATTTTTGTAGAGTCTTCTAAATACACAATATATGCTATGTTATAGTGTGCTGTGATTCTAAATTAGAAGACTGACTTAGTGGCTCAGTGTTTAGCACTTCTGACTACTGATCCGAGAGTCGTAGGTTCGTTTATGGCAAACATTGTGTGATGAACAGATTTGTGTGCTCTATGCCTGGGTGTATTTTCTGACTATATGTTTGTTAAGTGTATTTATTTATGTATGTTTATGAGTCTCCCTTTCCCATATTGCAGGTTAGTTAGTTTGGAGCCAGAAGACTGTCTGATTTGTCCCCGATATTATATTCTGTTAATCTTGATTTATCATGAAGGATAAAGGAGTAAAACCTTCACACCAGCCCTTTTAGTGGTCCAGCCAATGGAAGTGTAATTTTCTATCAAACTCAAAAGGATATTTTAGTTTTATTTATTTTACCTGTTAAAAAAGTCTAATGTCATTTTAAAAAAGAAATTTTGAGAAAAGAAAGAATAGACGTGACATTTACGAAATGGAAATCAACCTATTTTCTCGCTTTACTAGCAAAGGAATACCCTGTGTAAAGTTTCCCTAGTCACTGTCTCCTAATTTTTCTCTTTGTCTAGTAACCTTTGTCCTACTTACATTATTTGTTTGTTTATTTGTTTGTAAACTATTTATTGCAGAAAGAAATAAATGTACAAAACTTAAAAGTAACTGTAAAAATACGCTATGGCGGACTTATCCTATGGCGGACTTGTTTTTTGATTAATATAGGTAAATAAGAGTTGACCCTATCTAAAAATACAATCACATAATAACTGTCATATGTATGACAGGTTGGTGTAACAGAGTAGCCCAAATGAATATGGGATAACGTTATTACATTCGGAAAATTATAGCTTTTTGTCATAGCAAACGCAATGTCATTGTCTTTCAAAGGAAATGTATGTCACATAGTAAAAATGTTGTCATATTTATTGGAAGGTTATGGTTATTTCATTATTAGGCACGGCTGATTACCATTAAGGTCGAAACACAACTATGCTTGACAAAATAATGAAATGTGTTCAAGGGACTTAGCATTTAGTATTCTTGATATTTTTTTTTATTTTTTTTATTAGACTTATAATAATGATGGCAAACATTAAAGTCGAGTTTTCATGCATTCGAAATACTTGACCAATAACCTATTATTATTAAAAATATATCTGACTGAAGTTGGAATAACGCTAGGCAGATGAAGAAGATATCGGAAAGATACATATTGCGATAATAAACAAAGACTTCTTCAGTTTATAATAGATTAGAAGTCTTTGTTAATAAAAAGTTAAAAAATATGTGCATGTTGAAAGATAGTTTTAGATTTTATCGCGTTCCACTTTTAATTTACAAAGTATAAACATATGAAAATCGATAGTCCTCTTCTCACTTAATTTGCAATGTATTCGATCTGCCCACATCAAAAATTAATTATGAGATATTGTTCCCTAAACAGCTATTTTATTGAAATTTCATAAAATTTACTCACTTAGATTTTCATTACAATAGGTTTTTTTTTTTAATTTCGTAATTACTATACAACAATGAACATTTTTACATTTCGTTTTTCACATTTTTGTCAAAAATTAACTAGTAGTCAACTATCGGATTCGACCTTACTACAGTGTAAACAACAAAGGTAGGTAAGAGATATGAGTAGCAGGTTTTACAGGATTCGTAAATGGTCACGGTCTAAAGAAAACAAAAAAAATGTCCACAAATATCGGAAGCAAGTAAACAAACAGTTTTTGTAGTGTTTTTTTAAAGTATGTATCTATCCACAAGTAAAAGACATTTTTTTATATAAAAGCACAATTGTATTTTTTTCTTCTGTGAGTTATGTGGATGTGGTATCTTATCTACTTAGATAATTACGTCTAGAAATAAAAAAGTGTTGATTTAAAATATTATATTTTTATAATGTTAGATCTTAATTTTATTCAAGGTATGGTTCCGAAGTCCCATTTAGTTTCCCCTAACAAAATTTCACACATCATAAATATTATTGGGCATACAGTCTGAAGCTCTACCTATTTTGCTTAATTATTAGTAAGGTTCAAATTAATTTATTTCACGTCCTAAATCCACATGTTTTCAGTCATATTAATACAAAATAATAATTCTCCCTCAGATGGCTTGGCTGCAAGGCTGCGATGTCCGTCTCATTCATCGCCTACATGCCTTTCATAGCAGCGCAGTTCTACCCGAAGTTGTATACTCTGGTGCCAGCCGGTATGATGGTCGGCTTCGGAGGAGGGCCTCTTTGGTGTGCCAAGTGCACCTACTTGTCTGTGGTAAATACTACTTTTTCATTACTTATAGTTATAACGAATGGTAGAGTTCCGGGTCAGTTTATGAGGCAAATAACCCAAAAAAATTACAGCAGAACAACATTTTAATCGCGAGCAAAAACCAAAAAGTGATATCGTCAATAGTAAAAAGACCTAACATTCAAAAAGTTTCAAAACACTATTACTACAGAATACTTTAAGATGTCGATAGTCTACACCGTAGGCTCTACTGTATAAGCTGTATTGATAAGAACGAACTCAATAAGCGAATCTAAAATGTGACGAATTCCCATTGATTTTAATAGGTTTTGATTGTTTACGAATTTAAATTTTAAGGAAAAAATATACTGCGCTTTCAGCCGTATCGATGTTTACAGCACCGCTTAAAGAACTTTAATGAACAATTTTAAAATGTCATTTTAAACAACGATGGTTGAACAAATTAACGTAAACACAATATTAGTTTACTTTAGCAAACAAAGGTTTACCGTTCGTGTGTTTATTAAAAAAAATATATATATAGTCAACGATGTTTTTCTTTAGATATTAAGATAGGTTCTTAAGGTTAATAAGATACACCAGACGCACCGTATTAACATATTTACCTTTGTACAAAATAAGATTAACCTCATGTCCCTGATCTTAAGTAGACATTGCGGTTCCCGAGTCTTCTTTGTGCGTGTGCGCAGGTCGCCGAGCCCTACGCCAAGCTGTCGGGCGTGGCGGTGGAGGTGCTGGTGGTGCGGTTCTTCGGCCTCTTCTTCATGTTCTACCAGATGGCGCAGATCTGGGGGAACCTCATCTCTTCGGCCAGTGAGTAGCCTGAAAGCATGTCATGAGTCAGGTTCATCATCATCATCATCAGCCGAACCGAAAGGGGTCCATTGCTGGACAAGGGCCTCCCCCAAGGATTTCCAAACTGACCGGTCCTACGCTATCCGCATCCAGCGGCTACCCTCAACCTTCACCAGGTCATCGGTCCACCGAGTGGGGCCTGCCTACACTGCGTCTTCTGTCAAACGTCCGTCAGTCTTTCCGTTCCTTCTTGAGTCAGATTATATTTTGGAAAACCCTTTATACGGAGAGTTTGTACTAGGTAGAAAAAAATATTGACGATTTAAAAGCATGTGTAAGCATTTACTTAAATAAAAAAACATTTTGAGTTTTTTGAGTTAGGTTTATAATAAACGGTAAAGGCGACGTAATTTTTTATGAAGAGTACTTCATCGTATAAAATTAAATAAATTACAAATATACAAATATATACCAAAAAGTACTCTTCATGCAAGTCTGTCTTATAAGACTTTCCAGTCTTGAAAAATGTAAGGAGAAACGCACCTATGCAGAGCTTAGGGAGTGTAATAGGTATAGATGGGTTTTTGCCCGGGCATTTTTGGGCATTTTGAATAAATGCCCAATAAACGTCCATTTGCGCCATAAAAATTGGGCATTTATTGGGCATAAATGGACGTTTATTGGGCATTTACTCAAAACTGCCCGGGCAAAAACCCATCTCTAGTTCTAGGTTAACAGCGAAGGTACTCTTATTTGGTAAATAGTGGAAACAGTTAACTATTTTTGCGTGACGGTTAAAGATTCGCGTGACTTTGGCTCGTGTTAAATAGATTATGGAATCGCTAAGTGCATTTGAGCAATTACTAGAAGATCGTTTAATGAAGAGGATTAAATACTATTCCATTGTTTCACTTGTCAAGGGTCTGTTGTTTTTTTAATTTTAAAACCAGAAAAAGTAATTTTACAGTTAAATAATACTATGTTATTTTTAAGGCCAAGGGATCTTGCAGTTTGAATCGTAAGTTTTGACCAAAAATACAAGAAAATAGATTAAAATGAAATGTGGAGAATTACTGCAAAGCAGGCTTTTCGCTGTGGTCTGCACGTTCGATGGTGTCTTGAGAGGTACAGTTGCTAGAGATTCTTTATTGAAGCCGTGTTTCAAGCCATACTTGTTCCTTCTTTTTTTTTTTTTATGGCATAGCTGGCAAACGAGCAGACGGATCACCTGATGGTAAGCGATTACCACCGCCCATAGACACCCGCAACACCTACGTAATATTTGTTCTCTAAGTTTGGAAAAAAAGATGATTCGATCTTACCATTTATTTAAATCTTTATAATAAACACCAAAATTGCATTTGCGAAGTTATTTTGCTTCTAAGTTGCCGTTCACTCGCCCAGTTTAGATTTTTATCTATTCTTTCATGTCCTACAATGACTTGTCCATAGCATGAATTTAAAAATGTGTCAATACCCAATTACCTATATAAATTGCCAAGTGCGCGAGATATACGACTTGCATGATATCGCTATTAGCTATCCAAGGTCCATTCATAGTGCCTAGGTACACTTACATTGTTAAGAAGCTTGCTAGAGACATAAGTAAGTAATTGATATAGAGGTAGGGTATTTTAGTTATTTACTAAGTAAATGTTACTAATATTTATTTATATATACTGGAAAAATATAATTGTTAATTAACAGCAGAGTTAGTTCTTATTTTATTTAAATTTAAGGTTACATGAAACAACTTAACTACATTTTTAACAATTCATAACGTACCCACTGCTGGGGTCTCTTCCCATAGCTCAGGAAAGTTAGGCCATACTCCACACCGGAGGCCAAGTCGGGATTGGTGGAGATTGAGCGGCTAGTGGGGATAGTGGCTAGCCCCAACCGCCTGTAAGGCCTTTGACGTGGCTTAACTAAACTATCATACATATTATTTCTGAAATTAGGTACATACGCTAAACTTAAGATCTCCAGCACGCATGCTTAGTCTCATTACAAAATATAGGGTGACCTTAAATTAGTTCTTGATACGAAAGGCTATGCATGTGCTCGTGATAACAAACAACTTTCTCTAAGGAACCCATAGTCAAATCGCAAAAAAAGTTTTGGTCCCTCCATACAAATCAGTCAACGGACCGGCCAAATTAGTATGAAGAGTCCAAAATTTTTTTTTGTGATTTGACTATGGGTTCCTTAGGGAAAGTTGTTTATTATCATGAGCACATGCATATCCTTTGGTATCAAGAACTAATTTAAAGTCACCCTATATAGGAGTATTAGCAAACTGTAACATAATTGTAAATATAGGGTGATTTTAAATTAGTTCTTGATACCAAAGGAAATGCATGTGCTCATGATAACAAACAACTTTCCCATGGTCAAATCTCAAAAAACGTTTTGGACCCTCCATACAAATCTGTCTACGGAAGGGCCAAATTAGTATGAACAGTCCAAAATTTTTTTTGCGATTTGACTATCAGTTCCTTAGGGAAAGTTGTTTGTTTTGTCATGAGCACATGCATATCCTGTGGTATCAAGAACTAATTTACAGTAACCCTATATAATAATAACGTAGGTATGTTAAATTGTTAATGTTATCAAAACACTTTAAATATTAACAAAAAACTTAAATAATTTGAATTTCAGAACAGTCATAACTTTTTCGGAGTTTCTTGTACGATGTTACGGAACCCATCATGCGCGAGTCAGACTCGCACTTGGGCGGTTTTATTTATATATATTATATTTTCGGTTTTAAGCAACATGATACAACCAAACCACTTATTTTACTTAACTAATTACTCGTACTCGGCGAGACATATTATGATCTTCAACTAGTCAGAGGCCTGTTTTCTGTAGAACGTTTTTTCTAACGACACAACCGATTTAATGACTTTTACTCTTCATGACTTCCTTCAGCCTTGGAATTTAACGCCAGAGAGTGAGTCATTGCGGTCGATACCCCATTATTGTCAAATTTTCAATGTCAGATATGACACTGCAAATTAACGACATGGTTCACTGGACACTGTTGACAATATTTCCGCGGTTTTCGATATTTGAGTTAGTTACATTTTTATCATTACGTTTAAGTTCAAGTCAATAAGATTTAAATGTTTACGGTTACGTTATGTACACAAAGTGTACTGTTTCGTACATTCCTATACCATGTATCAGGGGTAACCAATTAGTTTCATTTGGGGTCCGTTTTAGGAAATAATGACCGTCGCGATCCGGTCCTACTTTTTTATAGCAGTGGAGGTCTCTAAGCATTTCCATCCTCCTCACATCCTCACGTCTATTTACTTTGTTAAAATTCAAATAATACCTACACATAAATATAAAATATTAACTATAAATAAGACAATAAAAAATATATTTTAAATATTAATGAAGAAACAAAACGAAGAGAAACCTCAACATTATTATTAGATAATAAAATGAACAAACACAATCAACAAAAGTACAACAAAAGTACCGGTTCTTGTTTGTAAAAATAAATATTTTAAGTAATGTTAAATAAAATGCAATTAAAATTTTCTACTTATTGTATTAATTATTTATAAGATTACTATCCTAATTATTAGTTATTTTATAGTTAAAAAAGTAGAGTAGTTAATATAAATAAAAAATAATTTAATACTTAAAATAAGAAATTTTAAAGGCTTATTTCTCCGAAGTGACTGAGCGTCTAGCGATATTACTTTTAGGGTTGAATACCCTATGGAGAACTACTATTACGCGGAGTCTGGTCTCGAAATAAATTCCACAGACCGTGCCCTCTCCTTGTGAGTCTCCTTTTACAGAAGACTTTACATAGATCATTTAAATTGCGGCCTGCGCATTAGTCATAGTTGCATGCATCGCAACCAGTTGTTAGCTCGTTTGTTACTTTATCAATTCACAAGTTGTAACATGACATTTATAACAATTAACTATTATTTAATATCGTTAGAATTATGCAAGAATCGTGCGCGGGACTATAAATAAATAAATCGATGCGAAAATGTTTAATAGTAAGAGTTTGTTCATAAGATTTTGTATGTTATTCGATTCATAGGGTAAGATAACAGAATTAAAGGATAACAAAATGTCTGATCTTAAAAGGTCACCAGATAAACTATCGTATATTTTTTTGATATTTCTGTGCAATAAAGAATATTTTTTTTATCTTATCTTTAGATCTGTTCATAAAATCTAAAGTCATTCAGTGTAACAAAAAATAGTTTCGTAGTCTTGTCAAAGTTTAAAGCTTAAATAAATAAATGACCTGTTGAAGGTCGCAAAAATCCATCGTCCTTGGCGTTTGTTTAGCAGTATACACGTAATTCGTCCCATATGATGATGATGATCAAGTTCGTAACTCAAACATAAGACCATGACTTTGTAGATACATCCTTAGAGCATTCAGACCTGCTCTAAACCTAGATCCGTGGGGCATCTGTACTTGGTTTTATGGTGACTACGTGATTGGCGATTTACACGGTCTGAATGACCTTGACTTTGATCTCACCAGGATTTGAATATTTTATCTGTTCTGTATGTTGTGGGTTTTTTCTATTTTTAAAATAAACCGGACCTAGGATAGGTACTCGTAAAGTGTCATATAATTGAAAAAAGTTCGTCTATTTTGAATACAAATATAACATTTCGAATTGCTTTTATATTTAATTTTTTATATGTATATTGAACAAAGATAAGTAATAAAGTCTGAGACTGCAAAACGATAATTTTACAACGAATATTTTCAAATTCCATTAATAAAACCTCCAGTTATATTGTGTTCAAGTTTTTAATTAGTTAGGTTTATTCACTTTAGCTGTATGTTTTTTATCAATTTTTGAATTTAATTTCTTTGGACTTTTTTGTCCTTGACTTAACTTTGATACTATCGGAATTCGAAGAATTCTACTCGTGTGCTGCCTATCAGTCAATAAAAGAGATATACGATTACGTAACTTAAATGAAAAAAAAAAACATGACAAAAACACATGTCAATATTTTGCAAGTAGCAATCGATATTATTATGCTCGTTACTGACAGTTAATATTAAAAGCTTTTTTGTTAGTTGTAATCTTATAACATAAAAATTACTAGTGTTGCTAAAGGGAAGTAGAATAAGGCTTGTATGGGGTCGTCCATTAATCACGTGATGTTTTTTAGCAACTTATTAGACCACCCCCTCCCCCCTACGTGGTGATATTTAGACTACCCCCCACCCCCTACCCAAAGGCACGTGTATTTTTTGGTACAAAATATTATCTTTAAATACAGGTATAATGTAATGTAATTCTGGAAATTAAGCACGATGATAAAAATGTCCAGACATACATTAAGATTGCAGGTTGTTTCTAATTGCCTGAAGCCGTTTTGAACCTTGGGATGAGTTACAAACAACGTAACAACAACAGTCCGACGTTTGGAACTTACTCTGGAAATCGCGCGTTCAACGAAAAAATAAAATACAGGTGATATCTCAGTACACCCCCCCTCCCCCCTTGTGATATTTCGTGATTTTTTTCAAACCCCCTCCCTTTTGAGCCTCACGTGATTAATGGTCGACCCCTATGTACGTTACACGGCTAAGCGAGGCGGAGTGAGGGAAATCCAATAGCATCCTGTCTCCTTCAGTAAAGTGGTTCAGTGCGTGCCTGATCGGATGGGTCGATTTTCCGATAAAGAGGCAGTGGTTAGGTGAAGAAGAACACCTATTTAAAAAATGGAAGTGACTAGAAAGTATTTTAAAATATGGTCCTCTAAAGAAATAGGTTTAACATAAAATACTTACAAAACAAATAGAAGAAAAAATAGTCAAGAGTGACTCGGACTCGCACCCAGAGGGATTCTACCACCTTAAACAATCTTTGTTATACCAAAAAATGTTGATCGACACATATATCTATTTTAAGGTCGAACAAACTGACAGACTGATAGACATCAGATATGCCCCGTTGGCACCCATCGGGTGTAGAACCCTTAAATGATGTACATACCTTAAAAATAAGCTCTATATTTTTGTCATACTCTCTGCATATATCTTTAAAAATTTAAAACCACTTGGAATATTGGAATATTCCCACAAATTAAAGTCTTTTATCACATCAATCATGAAGAAATCACCTACGAAATCTCACTTCTCTTTTAGTATTAACTTCATCGCTCGGAGAAGTGACTTCGTCACTCAACGAGAAAGCTTCGCACACTGCAGCTCTGATCAGCAATTTCACTGCTCACGCGCCGTCAGTATCAGCCCTGATCAGCAACCTCACTGACCAAGCATCCAGAGCCGCTGAGCTGGGCAGCAATTTCACTACGCCTGCACCAACAGCTGCAGCCCTTGTCAGGAATGTGTCAGTTCATGTGGTGGACTTTGGAGCTGTTTGTGGAGTTAACTTCTGCAGTGGAAGTGCTTCGCATGTAAGTACTCGTACAGTTGATACGTTTTTGGGTCAAGACCATGTCAAGACAGACGTAAGAAGACATTTTGTTTTTAAAGTAATAAAAAAACTGTAAGGTTGAGTAAATGTTATTGGTAGTAAATAGATTCTAAACGACCTCACTTAATCACAAATTTTGTTTAGCCAACCTTCCATCGTATTGTATAATCTTATTTTAGAAGTAACATGGATACCGAGAACGAGGATAAGTTGGGGATCTCTCTCTCTTTCTTTTCTTTGCAGGAGAATGCGAACTTGGTGCCACCAGCGCCGATTAAGATACAGGTTATAGCCGGCATATTCCTCACCTGCATGGTGCTTGCTTGTCTGCTGGTCGCTTTTGGAGTCGATTCCCTTACAAGGTGAGTGTCAAATGTTGAGAAAGCAACGGTAGATACTCAAAAGCAACTACAGACCAATATTCATCTGAAATCGGAATTTCGGCTAAAAAGAGAGAATTTGCGCAACAAAAATCTACAGCTAACATATTCCATAACTATACAGGGTGTTAAAAAGGTGCTATTGAAATTTTGAGGGGTTAATCAGAATCAATTATAGAATACAGGAAAAATATAAAAAAAATTCCAAACTCACATTTTTTTACAGTGTTCCATACAAATACTTTATTTACTATTCAAAAGTATGGGAAACTGAAAAAAACATTGAATATATTTTTCCTGTATACTATACTTGATGCTGACTATGAGTGATCCCACAGTGACCCCATAAAATTTCAAACGAACTTTTTTTTAACACCTGTATAGCCTGCATTAGTCGACTTTGTTTGAAAAGAACTTTTTTTTAGACCAATATGTTCCTTTGGAAAGTTATTCCGAAACATAAGTAAAACTTTTTTAGACAGAATGATCGTCATTGATTTTATACTATGATTATTAGGTAAAATAGTGCAAATATTTAAATGGCACATAGGGGTTATAGAACCTATCACAAATAAAAAAGAGCGAAGTCGAAATTCCCATTAGTTTACGAGAAAAAAGGGTGTAAAGTTGCAATATATTTTTTTAAATTTCCGCTTCGCACTCACTTTTTCAAAAATTTACCCTCAAAAACGTTAATTACAATTAAGAAAAAAACAGCTTTTGTGTAACGTCGCCCTTATTTGTTCATCATCTTTTTCTCGCATGTACAATCGTGCGTGCTATACGTCACTTTAGGGCCGCCTCAAACCGATACAAAGTAGTTTTTCTCAGTTATTAAAGCAAATATCTTATATTGTAAATAGCATAAATGTACTAGCCCTTAAAATAGCTTATATATTTTACCTAACACCCAGAGGCAGCTTTAGCCTATGTAGCGTGTGCAAGTGATACCCTGGCGCCCTCTAGTAAGACGCGCGGTCAAAATGGAAAAATAACAGCTGTTATTAGTTGTTGTGTTGTTTGTTAGTTAGAGATAAGGCTGCCATCACCTAAATTGCCGATGCCGGACAAGAACTGTGAAAACCCCGGACATTTGGGTAAAATCAGTTTTTTTTTCGGACATCTTAGTTTTTAGGGTTCCGTAATCAACAAGGAACCTTTATACATAGTTTCACCATGTCCGTCTGTCTGTCAGTCAGTCTGTCTTGTTTATACCGGCTTAGCTCAGAAATTATTACTAGTAGAGAGCTGCAATTTGGCAAGGATAAACATATTAATCACGCCGACAAAGTGGTAAAATAAAATCTTTAAAAAAAAAATTGCAGGGCACCTCCCCTACACGAAGTGGGGATGTTTTTTTTCTCGACTATCCCATGACGTGGGGTGTCGTTGGATAGGTCTTTCAAAAATATTGTGGTTTTTGAAAACCATTTATTGATTCAGGGATCCGTTTTCGAAATATTAAGCTTTAAAGTGCTTTTTGTTAAAGTTATGTTTCCCCCCTTGCCAGCTAAACGGTTGTTTCTAGAAATGTGAAAAAAATCACAGCAGTAGTATATATGATGAAGTTAAAAGAAAATCTATCATAGCTATGTAGGCTTTACAGGTTAACGAGTAGTATTCGATCGACCAATTGACAATCGAAGAATCTATAATGTAATCAAATTTTTTAATGGGATTTCCATAGATTTACTGAATATTTTCTTACGCCATCGCCAGGAGGGTGCACCCCTTCCGTGCGCTTATGTACAAATCAAAGAAGTTTTATATCGTCGCTCCGCTCCTCTATAGAACGCTAATACGTCAGTTTCAATATGAAACCGCGTGGGCGAAGTTGAGGGGAAAATCTGAGGTGCGGGAGGGGGAAGCTTCACAACTGTTCGAATTTTTGAATCTAAGAATGTCAGATGTTTGAATTACGACCAATCACCGCAAGATGTCAACTGTCTAACGATTTAAATCGTCGAATAGCAATAGAGTATTTGCAAATGACAAAACTCAAAATACGACTGAAAGATCTAGTGATGGAGGTAATTAGAAAGGATCACAAATATCGAAAATTCTTACGATAATTTGTAAAATGAGGATAACAAAATAAATTAAGCATATTGTTTCTTGTTAAATCTTAATACATAAACAATACTAATAGAAATTCACAAATATAATACAGTAAAAATACATATTAAAACAAAAAATATATATTTTAAAACGAAAAATCAAACCGAATCATAACTTCCAAAACATGTCTATAGCCAAACTGGGAGGAAATGTTAGGAGAAAATTTTCCAGCTGTCGTGTCTGCTCATAGTCTTAATTCTCGTTTAATTTTTATTTGGGTTCCTTTGGAAACTGAAAATAATTAGAAGAAAAAATAAGTCTTAACACATTTCATGTCTACGTTGGATAAAACTATGTAAATATGCAGTCGGATATTTTTTGTTACTAAACTTTTTGCTATGCCTATCGAAAAGTCGATGAAGTGTTACATCACTACCATATGTTTTGCAACGAAGTTATTAAAATAAAAATAAGTCAATTTAAGGCTTACTTCTGGTATGAAACCCCGCACATTTGATTTTTTGAGATGCCCAGTGCGGTTTCCGCATCAGACGACGATGCAACTTGGCATTTTTATGATAAATTTACACATATTTTGTCCGATGTTACCTCGACCATTGACAGAAATAGACTGAAAGATGAAAATTGAACGGAAATGACATTTCAATTTAACTTGGCCATCTGCCCACCTTGCGGCGAGCGGCCGATGCCCTGTATTGCTAGTCTATAGGGGGGGGGGGGGGGGGAGCGGGGTGCATGTCTGTGGTACAAATATAAAAATACACCTAGTTTTCATTTTCATATTTTTTTATTCACAGGTTGTTTGGTATTAAAAATTAAATTCTTTTCTATCCACAATCGGTAAGCCATTGGCATCATCTCACATAATGTTAAGTGATGATGATGTCGAAGATGTGGTAGCGATCTTACCAAGACTCCCCAACGCAATAGGGAACTGCCTTTATCTTCGTGTCTTAACACATCAAAGCTGTTAGTTAGCATTGACCTTTGGCGGCAATACTGAAATAAGATGGTGGTAGCTAGCCAGGTGGACTCAAAAAACGGCCTAACAAAAACCAAACCGTCCCCTAGTGAATAATACCATGCCACACTACTAAAACTTACCGCGCCGCCGAAGTATGCAGGTGGGATACTTCGGCGGCGGGCGATGACAGTTCTAGACTTAATTATTTATATTTTTTCGTTCGTGGCGCGCCTTGCTTTGCTATCTTCGCCTGGTGTCAGCCATAACATGGGCGCAGGGATTTTGAGAGTGCCGGCGCCGTGAGTTTTGGAGGTATCGCGGGCGGCGCTCGGCGCCCCCTTAGGACCCTGCGCCCGTGTACGCTGCACCATAGGTAAAGCCGGTACTGCTAACACCCGGTATAACTGTGTCACACGATAAGAAGAATATAATAGAATAAATTTCACACGATAAGAAGACTACATTTCATTTTATCTATTTCCATATATATTTATATTTCTATTTTCAGCTCATGAAATGATCATGTGAACTTTACCCTATTTTCAGGTATTCCTCGAGCAGCCGAAAACTGACCGAGGGCAAATCGGGTCTTCGCCTCCTTGCTGTTACATTGCACCAGTTACGCCACAAATACCAGCTGTTGCTGCTGCCTGTCATCGGTTATATTGGTGCCGAGCAGGCTTTCATGGCTGCTGACTTTACACAGGTAAACAACAAAAGAAAAAACGTACATCCTGTAAAATAACTGGCGTATGCATGTGTGAGTGAGGTAGAGTTTCTTATCTGCTTTACCTTTTGATCGATACCCTCCCAATATGCACATTGTGGTTTTCTGTTGACTTGTTTGATACATAGCTTGTACCAATATAATAATAGGATAGGATAGGATACCAATATAATAATGGTAATGAATTCACAAAATTACTCATTAAAATAATAACTCATAAGCATTTTAAGTGCTTTTTTAAAACTGCGCTACATTTTACTTCTTTCAATCGTATAGCAATAACATAAACATTTGCTCATGTTAACCTACAGGCGTTCGTGGGCTGCGCATACGGCATCAGCAACATTGGTTTCGTGATGATCTGCTTCGGCGTATTCAATGCCCTGGCCGCTCCCGTAGCGGGGTCGCTTGTCAAGCTGACGGGGCGGTATCCTGTCATGGTGACAGCCCTGGTAAGTACCTTAGCATTGATATTTATCTATTTTGCTTTTATGTTTTAAGTATGAAGCATCGGCGTCTTCAAAGCACAGACGCATTAACGGGGAGCTACTATTTTTATGTGATGATTGCGCTGTTTAGTAATTTGATATAGGAAGGTAGTTTCGCAAGTACAACGCAACCGCCACCCCCTCATTGGGTCGCTTATAATTAAACTAATGGGGTGCTACCCTGTCATGTCGGTGGCAGCTTTGGTTAGAAATAGAAAACTCTTTATTTAATGTAAAAACACAACACCTTAAAGTAAGACATTCATTCTTTAGTTAGGTACTCTAAAGCAGTGTTTTTCAACCTTTTTTAATACCCGACCCCTTTACAACTTAAAAAATTCTTGCGACCCCCCTAGGGCCATAAACATACAAAATGTTAGTGGTTTGAGATTTACGTTTATAATTTTCGTCAATTAGAAAATGATTTACTTATCAACGTCTCCAAAATAGACCCACGTTTTGAAAAATTGATAAAAAATAAACAGGCCCAGTGTAGGACCTATAAAACACTTACATTTTCTTGTACCCGCGACCCCTTGAGAAAGGCTTCACGACCCCCCAGGGGGTCGCGACCCACAGGTTGAAAAACACTGCTCTAAAGCCTTAAAGAACAATACGCGAAAATTAACTCCTGTGTCATACTATTAAACATGTAAAGCAGATTTTTTAATCATGTGCTATGTTTCAGCTGCTGAACCTCTGTTTGATCACAGTCCTGCTTCTATGGAGGCCGTCTCCAGACCAGTGGTTGGTGTTCTACGGGATAGCTGCTGTCTGGGGCACCGCTGATGCTGTTTGGCTCGTCCAGGTTAATGGTGAGAAGATCTGTGTCTATTTTAAGTTATGTGGATGATACTTTGTTAAGATAATATGACTGTAAAAAGAGTATATCTCTACACATTAATATTTTTAGTTATTGCTCATTGGTGAGTGAAATAGCGCACTGGTATATGTAGCTTGTTTGTAAGTTTGCGAACTGAGTAAGAAGGAAATTAAAACTATTACTACTACTTATGTTAAAAACGGATCTTCTGCTCCTGCTGCCAATCAATTCGGTATGTAAAGTTTTTTTAAGGTATTTTTTTTATATTTTTTTTCGAAAGATTATCGTAATACAAGAAACTAATTTGAATATTTATATTTTTTTTGCTGTCGTTATTTTTTTATATTTTTTTAAAGATATCTCTCTGATGACGTCATAAAGTAGCCTGAATAGTGGAGTGCCTTTGCCTTACAATAAAAAACTTTAATGACAGCTGAGAGTCACTTTTGACACTTGACATACAACATAACCCAAACGTAACGCGCGCATCTAGCGCGGTATAAACATAAACAAAGTAAGTTATTTATTAATTACTCTAAGTAGAATGCTGTAATTTTATGTAAAAATAATATAGTAAGATTCCAGTTTAATTTACAAAATGAACTACTCTTCAACATTGAGTGCAAAGTGCTTTATTCCATGGTGTAAGAACACTACTACAAACAGTCGGAACAAAGTTTTTGCTTTAGTAAAAGAAAGTTTAAAAAGAAAGTGGTGTCAAGACCTTAATATTATGTACCAACCAGGACGTCGTATGTTATGTTGCCAAGATCATTTCAACGTAAGTGGCTAAAACTTTGATACATATAATAGACAATAAACACTCAAGGCATTGAACAAAGTCTATTCTATTTTTCCATTATAAAAAGAAACTACCTATAAATTAGTCTGTCATGTTCAGTGATGTTTTAAGAATTTTATCCAGAATGTCATGTTTGGTGTAATTTTGCTCTTTAATACTTGATCAAAATAAGTCTACTCAATAACATACCAGTTTAATTTGATTTTTAACAAATTTACAGTTGGAGGAAGATCTGGAAAACTATCAGTACTGGAAAGTTATGGGAGGACGAACAGTATTGAAATCGACTGCCCAGCTTCGCTTAAGAAGAGACTTGCCTTCGTGCAGTAGAGATGTTCCTGTAGGTTTTTGAACAAATATCATCATCATCATTATAGCTAGTAGTCTACTGTTTAACATTTAGGCCACCCCTAAGTGAAAGAAATTTTAATTTCGTAAAATTCTTACCTTTTTTTTTGTTTAAAGTTATGTATATTTTACAGGAAACATCTACATTTGAAACACCTGAACTCAAATCACTCTTACTGCGTCCTGTTGAGAATTTACCCATTGGCACCAGTTCTACTGAACTGCATAAAGCTAAGCTGAAGACACATTTTGAGGATCCGGAAAACTACATAACTGATACTAAGCCAACTGTTTTATCTGCATCAACACATCCCGTTAAAGTGAGTTTTGTTTAAGGCTGCTTGATAAGTTTTTAGTACCTGGTTGGAGATGTTACTTATACTAAAGATGTTCATTTCGAGCCCCTTTTTTCACAGGCAAATTTTTCACTTTTTCAGATTGATGCCGCTTTTCAATGTGATGTTGAAATGTTCAACAAAAGTACTTCTACAAAAGATTTAACTCAAATGACAAAAACAACTCTACCATTGTCATCATCTACATCTTCAGCATCAGTATGTGAGGTCACATTAAGTCCTTCACTCTATGGCTGCACATCTGACACAGAAACCACAGTCACACAAGGAACTCAAGAAGGACTAAGCTCTAGAATGCAAATTTTACAGTTTATTTCTAATGATCCAAAGGCATATATAGGGATACCAAAACAGTATTTTTGGCTGATTAATCACATTGTAAAACAAAGTAAAACTAAAGTAACAGATCTTGATATAATTATAACATTAATTAAGATAAAATTAAATGATCCAGTAAGTAGAATATGCGACCACTTTCAGGTATCAAGAGTCACATTTTCGCAATCTTGATATAATTATAACATTAATTAAGATAAAATTAAATGATCCAGTAAGTAGAATATGCGACCACTTTCAGGTATCAAGAGTCACATTTTCGCAATCTTTGTATATATGGCATACAAGTCTTGGCTAGCTTTTTTCAAAATTTAATTTATATGCCCACTCTGTTACAAATTAAACTGAATCAACCACTGGCCTTTAAAATAAGATATTCAAATGTACAGTTGTTATTAGATGCTTTTGAAATTGAAATACAGAAACCTCACAATCCAGTACGCCAAGCTCAAACTTGGTCACAATATAAAAATGCTAACACTGTGAAGTATTTAGTGGGCAGTACTCCTAATGGTTTTGTCTCCTATGTATCAAAAGGGTATGGCGGCAGGATCTCTGACAAGGCTCTTGTAGAGAAGAGTAATCTTATAGAGTGTCTTCCTCAAAATGCTGTCATTATGGCTGATAGAGGCTTTAAAGAAGTAGAAGCCTTATTGAATACGAAGGGCATTAAACTACTGCGCCCTCCAAGTGTTTATGCTTCGACCAAGCCTACAAAAGAGGAAGTTATACAAACTAAAGTTGTGGCAAGCCTAAGGGTGCATATCGAGAGAGTTATTCGAAGGATAAGAGAATTTAGATTTTTGAAACCCCATTCAGTTGTTAGTCATAAGCATATAGGTTACTTAGATTATGTAGTGGTTATTGCATGTGGGTTGATTAATTTACAAAATGAAATTATAAAAAGCGAGTGAAGAAAAATATTTCTTCTAACATTATAAATGATAAAGTTTGGATGTTTATGGTAGGGTAAAATGGTGAACGGATTATCGACACAAATTATTTTTATATCAGTTGATCCTTTGATTTCAATGATGATTCAAAAATGTGTGCAAAATTATATAATTTATTCAGTGTTATAATATGTACTTAGTTGAATAAAAATAGTTTATAATCCTTGTCTGAATATGTGGAAAAATATTTGAGATTCTGAGTCCAAAAGGTGAGCATAAGTTAGTGAAATAATAAAAACTGTATAAACAAAAATGTCTTTTATTTATGTTTGAGCACTGGATATAATTTTTTTGTAAACATACATTTTCCAAAAATTTAATGCCTTGCTCATCAAATCAGTTACATACTGGGCATCATAGCTAATCCAATATAAGTTTACATTTCTGTTTTTCTCAAATTCTGGATCTGCCACACAAAACACCGCCTTTCCTTTTTTTAATGCTAACATCTGTGTTTGCATTTGAGCAATATATTTATTATTTATTTTTCCATTGTTAACATAGTTTTTCATCGCCTTTCTTGATGATGGACATTTCACTTCCAATACGAAATCGGGACCAATTCCATCAGGCGAAGCTCCCATTACTCCATCAATAAGCATGAAGCCAGATTGACAAATCTTTTTATTGAGTGTTTTCTCCACCTCATTTATTACATCTTGCTCTAATTTTTTGCCTCTTTTTATGGCCTCTGTCTCGGGTACTTTGTATCCGCCCAAAATTTGTTCTACTAAAGTTCCATCAGTAGAACAGCGGGATGCATCATAGATTTTGGATGCGGTTATTCTCCCTTGCCTTATACTATGCCATAGCTTTGAATGTGCTTGAGTTTTTGTTTTGGTATTTATTTCTTCAATCACATCTGGAGTAATTTTTTTATTCAAAAATATCATGAACTTCTCAAAATCTTCAGATTCTTCTCTCAGATATTCAACAGTCAAATCAAAAATGTTGTAGCTCACTCGAGGTTTTGTGAAACATGTTGCCAGGGAATGACTGACATTCTGGCTTTCACATTCTTCCAGAAATTTTGGTAACACATTTGCATCCTTGGGGGTAAGTTTAATTTCCTTACATTTTCTGAAAATATCTTGACTCAGTACTGGTTCAGACTTTATGTTTGATAGTGATGGTTTTTTCCAGTAGCACTGCACTGAAGTTGATGCAGGTTCGTTAGATCGCTTATCTAGCCAATATAATACCACTAATGTGTGCTTACACCCACCAGCAGCTGCAGCACAAGCATCACAGGCTGTCTCTACGATTTCCTGACTGTTTTCATTTGTTGTTATGGTCACAACATATTGTTTTACAGCAACTCTATGCTCTGGCACAACTTTAGCTCGTACTATGCACTGTGACTGACTCCTTTTCACCTCTACATAGCCAACAGCAGTATCTACATACGAGTCTCTTGATGACCTAAAACAAAAATAAAATCACAATGATAACCTAACTTTCAAATACAAGGATATATGACAAAATGGAAGATTTTGGGGTGATCAGATCAGAGTGATATTTTTGCATACAGCCTGCTGCCTCAATTTTAGTTCAAGGTTAAAATGAACTGTGTTTCACCTTCGTGTGGTAGAGGTGATAACTTGGGTTTACATTGAACATGTTATGTTACATAAATTTAATACCTATAAGTAACTGTGTAATAAAAAACTTACATTAGAATCTTGGCTCCTCGTATTTCAGCAACGTTGTGTTTGTCGGTAGTGCTCATGTATTCTAAAATCATTAGATTATCCAGCTTAGGTAGATTGGCAGAATCGGCGCGCACAAACTGGTCCATGTTGCCAAAATCCACTCGATATGCAGGCGAAATTCCTTGTGTATAGCAATGGTCAACGTTATAGCGGTATCGGAGTCCAAATGGGAAGCAGGGGTCAAAATAAAAATCAATCAAACTCAAAAAAATGCAAAAATTCACGAAATCCAACAACGCAGAGGTTAGCCAGGTGACATGACAGTTGTTTTCGTAGGGTAAAGTATCGGTTTTCCGACCACAACGTGGCTACCACACCCCGGACACTTCATACACGCGCTATTGTTTACTACATAGACATTCATGTTTGTACACATATAAATGTGTATGTGATGTACGTACTAGGGTTGAATCTAGATTCAATAATAAGAAAGAAAGAAAGAAAGAAAGAAAAATAGTTTATTACGCCAACGTTACGTTACGTTTATAAGCCCTGATTGTCTTTATTGTTAGCTAGACTTTTATAAATAAAGTGAAGGCTGTATACACCAGACAAGACTGTATAGCTTTAGAAGCCTTTGCTCTTGCCTTAAAAAAATAAAGTTGACTTTGGTTAATATACTGTGCTTTGGTTTCATAGAATATATTTTGGTTTGCCAACCCTTTGACAAATGGTCACAGATCGGTCACACAGGGGGGGTGAGGTAGCCTTCAGAGAGCGGCAGGGAGTGTCCATAGTCCATACTGTGTAATGTCCTTATACTGTGGTGGCTACTTTCGAAATTTTTGAAAGTATTACAGAGACATCTGGTGATTTAGTGATAACACCCGTTAACAAGGTTTTTGCCCACTGGGTAATGAGTAAAACTGTAGTGTTGTTGACAAGTATGCGGTGAATACTAATCAACATTATAAGATTAGTAGCACAGCTATTTAGTTTAGTTTGAGTTTTTATTACAATATTTAGATTGAAACTTGTATAATTTACGTTTGAGGGTGGGCTAATTCTAAAAAAACGAGTGGAACGTTTTAAATCGAATTAAAAGAATTTTGACTCCCTTTTCGTAAAATATGAGAGACATCATTGACCAAATAGAAAATCACTTTCAAGAAAAGTGGACTCGTGCTACACCAGATAACAAATTATTTACAGGCACGAAGAAAATGGGTGGATTTTTATTCAAAAAATGAAGTTACGTTTGGAAATTAATTACTATATCTTTTCTACTATCACCTCTCTTTCGCTTTAAACTGATTAAATCAACGGCCTGTATTTTTCAACATCATTGTAGGGTGTCATACTCGGGCGCTATATTCTGCGGTGCTTACCATAACAGCAGTAAGTACTTATATTTAATAATGTAAGAACTAGTAATAAATAAGACCAATAAATGATAATGTAGTTTAATAATACGTAATTTGAGCTACACATTTAAAAAATCATAATGAACATAATCTAAAATTAGGAAAATGCAAAAATGTGACGCAAAAATGTGCAAAAACTTTAAATTGTATTTCACAGATTTCCTACCTAGATTTACTTATCGTAAGCATGGCAGTTCTATACTATTTCATCTTACGATGTCTCCAAGCTATTACACACGGTGGCGATATATTTCAACATGCTATAATTTCCGTATCGATCGGTATCACGTGACATCTTAAGATTTAATATAATTGATGTGTTTAGGTACTTAAAAAAGGTAAACAATCTTGATATGTCTTTTTATTGATACCTGCTTGTTAAAATTCTCAAACAAGTAGAATGTATTACGTGTTTAAATAGAAATGCAAAAAAACTTTGTACCTACGTTTCCAAGAAATATCAGAATTTAAACATGCACATATGAATAAAAAGACGTCAAGTTTGTTTACGTTTTTTTAAGTACCTAAACAAATGATGTATAAGTACAGTATATCACGACACCCTTAAAACTAGTGGTACTAGCACCGCGCATTTACCCTAACACATCAGTGTTTTGAACTTTTTTTTACAGCTTTGGGTTCTAATTTTATTGAGATTTGAAGCCAGTAAACTACTTTGTGACGTCATCTAGAGGTCAAATGAAAGTCAAGTTAAATTGAATATTCTCATTAAAATAAGCAAAATCACATCGTTTTAAAACTTTTAAATAGCAAAATAATGTTAATTAAGGTAAAATCTCGAAATGGTTTTGGAATTACCATGTCTTGATTTTTTCTTTACATACCGAAATTCGGTATGTAAAGTTTTTTTAAGGTATTTTTTTTATATTTTTTTTCGAAAGATTATCGTAATACAAGAAACTAATTTGAATATTTATATTTTTTTTGCTGTCGTTATTTTTTTATATTTTTTTAAAGATATCTCTCTGATGACGTCATAAAGTAGCCTGAATAGTGGAGTGCCTTTGCCTTACAATAAAAAACTTTAATGACAGCTGAGAGTCACTTTTGACACTTGACATACAACATAACCCAAACGTAACGCGCGCATCTAGCGCGGTATAAACATAAACAAAGTAAGTTATTTATTAATTACTCTAAGTAGAATGCTGTAATTTTATGTAAAAATAATATAGTAAGATTCCAGTTTAATTTACAAAATGAACTACTCTTCAACATTGAGTGCAAAGTGCTTTATTCCATGGTGTAAGAACACTACTACAAACAGTCGGAACAAAGTTTTTGCTTTAGTAAAAGAAAGTTTAAAAAGAAAGTGGTGTCAAGACCTTAATATTATGTACCAACCAGGACGTCGTATGTTATGTTGCCAAGATCATTTCAACGTAAGTGGCTAAAACTTTGATACATATAATAGACAATAAACACTCAAGGCATTGAACAAAGTCTATTCTATTTTTCCATTATAAAAAGAAACTACCTATAAATTAGTCTGTCATGTTCAGTGATGTTTTAAGAATTTTATCCAGAATGTCATGTTTGGTGTAATTTTGCTCTTTAATACTTGATCAAAATAAGTCTACTCAATAACATACCAGTTTAATTTGATTTTTAACAAATTTACAGTTGGAGGAAGATCTGGAAAACTATCAGTACTGGAAAGTTATGGGAGGACGAACAGTATTGAAATCGACTGCCCAGCTTCGCTTAAGAAGAGACTTGCCTTCGTGCAGTAGAGATGTTCCTGTAGGTTTTTGAACAAATATCATCATCATCATTATAGCTAGTAGTCTACTGTTTAACATTTAGGCCACCCCTAAGTGAAAGAAATTTTAATTTCGTAAAATTCTTACCTTTTTTTTTGTTTAAAGTTATGTATATTTTACAGGAAACATCTACATTTGAAACACCTGAACTCAAATCACTCTTACTGCGTCCTGTTGAGAATTTACCCATTGGCACCAGTTCTACTGAACTGCATAAAGCTAAGCTGAAGACACATTTTGAGGATCCGGAAAACTACATAACTGATACTAAGCCAACTGTTTTATCTGCATCAACACATCCCGTTAAAGTGAGTTTTGTTTAAGGCTGCTTGATAAGTTTTTAGTACCTGGTTGGAGATGTTACTTATACTAAAGATGTTCATTTCGAGCCCCTTTTTTCACAGGCAAATTTTTCACTTTTTCAGATTGATGCCGCTTTTCAATGTGATGTTGAAATGTTCAACAAAAGTACTTCTACAAAAGATTTAACTCAAATGACAAAAACAACTCTACCATTGTCATCATCTACATCTTCAGCATCAGTATGTGAGGTCACATTAAGTCCTTCACTCTATGGCTGCACATCTGACACAGAAACCACAGTCACACAAGGAACTCAAGAAGGACTAAGCTCTAGAATGCAAATTTTACAGTTTATTTCTAATGATCCAAAGGCATATATAGGGATACCAAAACAGTATTTTTGGCTGATTAATCACATTGTAAAACAAAGTAAAACTAAAGTAACAGATCTTGATATAATTATAACATTAATTAAGATAAAATTAAATGATCCAGTAAGTAGAATATGCGACCACTTTCAGGTATCAAGAGTCACATTTTCGCAATCTTGATATAATTATAACATTAATTAAGATAAAATTAAATGATCCAGTAAGTAGAATATGCGACCACTTTCAGGTATCAAGAGTCACATTTTCGCAATCTTTGTATATATGGCATACAAGTCTTGGCTAGCTTTTTTCAAAATTTAATTTATATGCCCACTCTGTTACAAATTAAACTGAATCAACCACTGGCCTTTAAAATAAGATATTCAAATGTACAGTTGTTATTAGATGCTTTTGAAATTGAAATACAGAAACCTCACAATCCAGTACGCCAAGCTCAAACTTGGTCACAATATAAAAATGCTAACACTGTGAAGTATTTAGTGGGCAGTACTCCTAATGGTTTTGTCTCCTATGTATCAAAAGGGTATGGCGGCAGGATCTCTGACAAGGCTCTTGTAGAGAAGAGTAATCTTATAGAGTGTCTTCCTCAAAATGCTGTCATTATGGCTGATAGAGGCTTTAAAGAAGTAGAAGCCTTATTGAATACGAAGGGCATTAAACTACTGCGCCCTCCAAGTGTTTATGCTTCGACCAAGCCTACAAAAGAGGAAGTTATACAAACTAAAGTTGTGGCAAGCCTAAGGGTGCATATCGAGAGAGTTATTCGAAGGATAAGAGAATTTAGATTTTTGAAACCCCATTCAGTTGTTAGTCATAAGCATATAGGTTACTTAGATTATGTAGTGGTTATTGCATGTGGGTTGATTAATTTACAAAATGAAATTATAAAAAGCGAGTGAAGAAAAATATTTCTTCTAACATTATAAATGATAAAGTTTGGATGTTTATGGTAGGGTAAAATGGTGAACGGATTATCGACACAAATTATTTTTATATCAGTTGATCCTTTGATTTCAATGATGATTCAAAAATGTGTGCAAAATTATATAATTTATTCAGTGTTATAATATGTACTTAGTTGAATAAAAATAGTTTATAATCCTTGTCTGAATATGTGGAAAAATATTTGAGATTCTGAGTCCAAAAGGTGAGCATAAGTTAGTGAAATAATAAAAACTGTATAAACAAAAATGTCTTTTATTTATGTTTGAGCACTGGATATAATTTTTTTGTAAACATACATTTTCCAAAAATTTAATGCCTTGCTCATCAAATCAGTTACATACTGGGCATCATAGCTAATCCAATATAAGTTTACATTTCTGTTTTTCTCAAATTCTGGATCTGCCACACAAAACACCGCCTTTCCTTTTTTTAATGCTAACATCTGTGTTTGCATTTGAGCAATATATTTATTATTTATTTTTCCATTGTTAACATAGTTTTTCATCGCCTTTCTTGATGATGGACATTTCACTTCCAATACGAAATCGGGACCAATTCCATCAGGCGAAGCTCCCATTACTCCATCAATAAGCATGAAGCCAGATTGACAAATCTTTTTATTGAGTGTTTTCTCCACCTCATTTATTACATCTTGCTCTAATTTTTTGCCTCTTTTTATGGCCTCTGTCTCGGGTACTTTGTATCCGCCCAAAATTTGTTCTACTAAAGTTCCATCAGTAGAACAGCGGGATGCATCATAGATTTTGGATGCGGTTATTCTCCCTTGCCTTATACTATGCCATAGCTTTGAATGTGCTTGAGTTTTTGTTTTGGTATTTATTTCTTCAATCACATCTGGAGTAATTTTTTTATTCAAAAATATCATGAACTTCTCAAAATCTTCAGATTCTTCTCTCAGATATTCAACAGTCAAATCAAAAATGTTGTAGCTCACTCGAGGTTTTGTGAAACATGTTGCCAGGGAATGACTGACATTCTGGCTTTCACATTCTTCCAGAAATTTTGGTAACACATTTGCATCCTTGGGGGTAAGTTTAATTTCCTTACATTTTCTGAAAATATCTTGACTCAGTACTGGTTCAGACTTTATGTTTGATAGTGATGGTTTTTTCCAGTAGCACTGCACTGAAGTTGATGCAGGTTCGTTAGATCGCTTATCTAGCCAATATAATACCACTAATGTGTGCTTACACCCACCAGCAGCTGCAGCACAAGCATCACAGGCTGTCTCTACGATTTCCTGACTGTTTTCATTTGTTGTTATGGTCACAACATATTGTTTTACAGCAACTCTATGCTCTGGCACAACTTTAGCTCGTACTATGCACTGTGACTGACTCCTTTTCACCTCTACATAGCCAACAGCAGTATCTACATACGAGTCTCTTGATGACCTAAAACAAAAATAAAATCACAATGATAACCTAACTTTCAAATACAAGGATATATGACAAAATGGAAGATTTTGGGGTGATCAGATCAGAGTGATATTTTTGCATACAGCCTGCTGCCTCAATTTTAGTTCAAGGTTAAAATGAACTGTGTTTCACCTTCGTGTGGTAGAGGTGATAACTTGGGTTTACATTGAACATGTTATGTTACATAAATTTAATACCTATAAGTAACTGTGTAATAAAAAACTTACATTAGAATCTTGGCTCCTCGTATTTCAGCAACGTTGTGTTTGTCGGTAGTGCTCATGTATTCTAAAATCATTAGATTATCCAGCTTAGGTAGATTGGCAGAATCGGCGCGCACAAACTGGTCCATGTTGCCAAAATCCACTCGATATGCAGGCGAAATTCCTTGTGTATAGCAATGGTCAACGTTATAGCGGTATCGGAGTCCAAATGGGAAGCAGGGGTCAAAATAAAAATCAATCAAACTCAAAAAAATGCAAAAATTCACGAAATCCAACAACGCAGAGGTTAGCCAGGTGACATGACAGTTGTTTTCGTAGGGTAAAGTATCGGTTTTCCGACCACAACGTGGCTACCACACCCCGGACACTTCATACACGCGCTATTGTTTACTACATAGACATTCATGTTTGTACACATATAAATGTGTATGTGATGTACGTACTAGGGTTGAATCTAGATTCAATAATAAGAAAGAAAGAAAGAAAGAAAGAAAAATAGTTTATTACGCCAACGTTACGTTACGTTTATAAGCCCTGATTGTCTTTATTGTTAGCTAGACTTTTATAAATAAAGTGAAGGCTGTATACACCAGACAAGACTGTATAGCTTTAGAAGCCTTTGCTCTTGCCTTAAAAAAATAAAGTTGACTTTGGTTAATATACTGTGCTTTGGTTTCATAGAATATATTTTGGTTTGCCAACCCTTTGACAAATGGTCACAGATCGGTCACACAGGGGGGGTGAGGTAGCCTTCAGAGAGCGGCAGGGAGTGTCCATAGTCCATACTGTGTAATGTCCTTATACTGTGGTGGCTACTTTCGAAATTTTTGAAAGTATTACAGAGACATCTGGTGATTTAGTGATAACACCCGTTAACAAGGTTTTTGCCCACTGGGTAATGAGTAAAACTGTAGTGTTGTTGACAAGTATGCGGTGAATACTAATCAACATTATAAGATTAGTAGCACAGCTATTTAGTTTAGTTTGAGTTTTTATTACAATATTTAGATTGAAACTTGTATAATTTACGTTTGAGGGTGGGCTAATTCTAAAAAAACGAGTGGAACGTTTTAAATCGAATTAAAAGAATTTTGACTCCCTTTTCGTAAAATATGAGAGACATCATTGACCAAATAGAAAATCACTTTCAAGAAAAGTGGACTCGTGCTACACCAGATAACAAATTATTTACAGGCACGAAGAAAATGGGTGGATTTTTATTCAAAAAATGAAGTTACGTTTGGAAATTAATTACTATATCTTTTCTACTATCACCTCTCTTTCGCTTTAAACTGATTAAATCAACGGCCTGTATTTTTCAACATCATTGTAGGGTGTCATACTCGGGCGCTATATTCTGCGGTGCTTACCATAACAGCAGTAAGTACTTATATTTAATAATGTAAGAACTAGTAATAAATAAGACCAATAAATGATAATGTAGTTTAATAATACGTAATTTGAGCTACACATTTAAAAAATCATAATGAACATAATCTAAAATTAGGAAAATGCAAAAATGTGACGCAAAAATGTGCAAAAACTTTAAATTGTATTTCACAGATTTCCTACCTAGATTTACTTATCGTAAGCATGGCAGTTCTATACTATTTCATCTTACGATGTCTCCAAGCTATTACACACGGTGGCGATATATTTCAACATGCTATAATTTCCGTATCGATCGGTATCACGTGACATCTTAAGATTTAATATAATTGATGTGTTTAGGTACTTAAAAAAGGTAAACAATCTTGATATGTCTTTTTATTGATACCTGCTTGTTAAAATTCTCAAACAAGTAGAATGTATTACGTGTTTAAATAGAAATGCAAAAAAACTTTGTACCTACGTTTCCAAGAAATATCAGAATTTAAACATGCACATATGAATAAAAAGACGTCAAGTTTGTTTACGTTTTTTTAAGTACCTAAACAAATGATGTATAAGTACAGTATATCACGACACCCTTAAAACTAGTGGTACTAGCACCGCGCATTTACCCTAACACATCAGTGTTTTGAACTTTTTTTTACAGCTTTGGGTTCTAATTTTATTGAGATTTGAAGCCAGTAAACTACTTTGTGACGTCATCTAGAGGTCAAATGAAAGTCAAGTTAAATTGAATATTCTCATTAAAATAAGCAAAATCACATCGTTTTAAAACTTTTAAATAGCAAAATAATGTTAATTAAGGTAAAATCTCGAAATGGTTTTGGAATTACCATGTCTTGATTTTTTCTTTACATACCGAATTGGCTTTGCTGGGTACACTATCATCGAATTCATGGAATACAAGGTTAAAAGAAACCACCACCTCGAGAGAGACTTCGATCTGCTAAAGAAGAAAGAACAGGAAGAAGAATAATTGATTTTTTCTTTAGAATAAGTTTTCAACCTACCATAGACGTTTTAGACTGTTGTAGGTAGTATATTAAAATTATTTTATATATATAGTTTGGATTTAATTAGTAACAACTGATATTGGACCGCTTTAGTGGTGCAAGCTAGGCCACTTGCTTCACATCTGGAGGTAAGGGTTCGATTCCCATCGAGGTCGCAACTTTGTAAAACTCAGTTTGGTTGGTGGTAGGGCATTTTATAAGTTCACCTGGCTAGCTATTACCATCTTAGCTAAGTTTTGTGAATATTAACACCATTAAATAATGTTCCAGCATGAAAATCGAAGGTAATCACTTACCATCCAGTGATCCGTCTGCTCGTTTGCCTCCTGTCCCATAATAAAAACATGTCCCTATTGTGTTCCCACCTTGAAGTATATAAAAAGTGTGTTAGAAATATGTTTCCCATGAATGCACTATCGTTGATATTGTCTTATATTTTCATTTCTTTACTCAGGGTTGTCTGGAAGAGATCGCTCTTAGCGATAAGACCGCCTTTGTACACATAGTCTTAGTCATTTTTATTTTGTAATGTTCTCCTTGTGTGCAATAAAGTGTTCATACATACATGCATGTTTTCTCTTCGTTCTTTGACTAATTTATGAAGATTGCATAAGTTGATAGATGCATGCAGCTTACTTACTGGTAGACTATGTTCTAATGGTTCAGACACCCGTCCTCTAGTTTATAGTCAACGGTTGAGGACTATTCAGAGAAAATATATAGTAATGTACTTAACGTTCCAGGCGTTCTGGCCAAACAGCTGATCAATTTGTATGAAGAGTCCAACTTTTTTGCGTTTTCAACATAGTCGTAAAAAAACGTAGTTAGTATGATGAGAAGAAGCCCCAGTTCAGGGTCGTTCAGGGATCCAGATAAGGATCTAATCTGTGGTCATATACCTATTTAATTACGCTCTGTATAAGTCGTCGCAAAAAGCATAAACGCTGTAAACCCACAAACTGCAAACTTTAGAGCCGAAATGTAAAAATTAACAAATTGTAAATAGGCTTAAATTAAGTTTAAAAATAAAACGAGTAAGGTTTGTAATAAATTGTTGATTTATTTCTTCATCACATAAATATTTTAAGTTGATTGAACATATTGCAATCCTAGAGAAGCTAAAATTACTATCTATCTAAGTACCGTTCGATCTAACAAAGTGACTGATCTTTTATTACAAGTTCACAATTTTACACTAAAATAATTATTTTAAGTAGTTTACGTAACTTTTATTCGTTGTTTACAAGTCACAGGGTATTGCGTTTGTATTACAATATGTAAAAAAAATAGTTTCGCTTAATTTTCATTTGTTACTTACGAGATTGGTGGATAGAAATATACCAAAGCCAAATTATAAAGTATTGCATGCAAAGAATTATACGGTAATACAAAGTAAAATTTGTATTAGTACTTTAATTGTATATAAAAATATTTGAGCTGTAATGTATCACCGTATAGCAATTTGATAGCTTTTCGATTTTATGACTTTTAAAATAAGCGATTTTCTTCACTTTTTAATTTTTAGTTGGCCCTTGAAACATTACAGATGGCTGTGTTTTAGAAAAGTATTATTTTTATGCCTATATAGCGTTTAAGTAGACATTTTTTTTACAAGTACAAGTTTTAATATGTTTTTGTTAATAGGCTTAATAATCTTCTTGGCTCTATAAATTTTAAAAGCAAAATTTTGAATTTCATATAATCATATCTTTAAGAGGAGGCTGTACTACCACGCTCACTACACTTAAAAATAAGGGTCTATGTTTGTCTATATCAAACATGACAGCATATCATGAACTTGAGTTTTCACATTATTTTAGGTAATCCAGTTGATTCAATAAGCAGTTATTTGGGAAGCACTGTAGCACACTCAAAAATTTTCGTTAACGTGTAAACTACCCTGTGCCTTGATGGTTAAATCAAAACATACACACAGACGGACATTCACACAATATACACATTACATATTTAAGTCACTGGTCCATAATTAGTTACAAAATATAAGCTTCGGACTTTATATACTATATTTAAAAACTCTTATAAGTAAATTCGTCGTATCATTTATGTATTATTTATTATTTTTTATCTATAAATTATTAAGTAGTATTATTATATCGTCTCATTTAAAGCGTAAAACCGTAATACTTTTTCAAAATAAGTATTTATAAAGGGGGGACAATTAATCGATGAAAGCGGCAAATAATAAATATGTTTAAAAAACGCAACGGGAGTAATAAATTCAATTTCAGATACGCAATTTGCAAAATTTTCAGTCAACTACATGGTAAAACAGTTTTTCGTCCAAACTGTTTCCGCCACACAAAAGAGAATTCTTGACTTGAATATTAAAAAAATATATCCTTTTTGTCTAGGGAGATATTAAAGTTTTTAATATGGCGGAAAAAATAAGCTTGAGTCTCGTAGATAGTATTTTTCTGTCTCGATTCCATAGATTTCTAGAACAAGTCATTCAGAATTTCCGAGTGCATCTACTACTCGTATTTGCTATTCATCGACTAAAATTCACACTATATTTTATGAAGTATTTCTTAGGGAAGACCTGTTTTAAGGTACTTTTGTTAGACGAAAATTCAATTATTTCTATACAGTACAAAAAATCTTTTTAGCACCTTAATTTCCGTACGTATATGACAATCAAAGGATAGGTATTTCATAAAATAATATACTACTTATTACTTATTTAGGTGATTATGAAAAAACTTTCGCGCTTCACTACAGCTCTTGATCTAAAATACACTATTTTGGCAATTATGGAGATTACCACAGGTAAATGTGTTTTTCATTTAATAAAATAGACGATGGTTTTAAAATCTAGCAATATCGAGGGTGGCTGGAAATAGAGACAGTTATAACATATAGGTAGAAATATGGATATGATGTATTGTAAAAATGGAATTACTTGTAATTTTTCCAAAGACGGTCAAAAGATTTCCACAATTATGCATTAGTCCTACAGTATGATGGCCTCACCCACCTTCGACAGGCTCGCAACACACACATAAATTTATGCGCGTACAAACGTCATATTTTATGTAAGTAGTAGTAGGTATTTTACCGCGATAGTCTGCTGAGTGACCGGGGTGTGATATTGCTAAGTTTAAAAACCACAGTCTACACCAGTGTTTTTCAACCTTTTTTAATACCCGACTCCTTTCCAAGTGAAAAAAATCTTGCGACCCCCTAGGGCCATAAACATACAAAATGTTAGTGATTTGAAAGACTACGTATTTAATTTTTTTGAATTAGAAAATGATTTACTTATTAACGTCTCTAAAACAGAACGACGTTTTGACAAATTGTTAAAAAAATACACAGGCCAAGAAATCGCAACTTTAATTGCAGTGTTAAGACCTATAAACACTTACTTTTATTTTTAAGCGCGACCCCCTGATAAAGGCTTTGCGACCCCCAGGGGGTCGCGACCCACATGTTGAAAAACACTGTTCTACACATTACATCTCTTATTTATTTATGATATATATTTACTATAAGGGGCTTGATACCTGATTTATTATATTATTTACAGAACAAATATTATGCAGATTTTACACAAAACATTCTAAATTGTAAAAAGATTTTACAAGATCATGTATATGGTACTATAACGTTATGCTGAGCTTTCTTCAGGTGTGATAATATACAATATGTGTTTGTATAAATGCTATTTATATTGGACGCAATTATTATCTATAATATACTATACACAACTCATTTCTTGTGACCCTGTTATTTACTATGTATTACGTAGAATTATATTAGCCTCCGAAATAGTCGCGTGGTTAAACATTTTTAAATGTATTATAGACCAGTTATAGTATATTTACAATTTATACGTACTTACATTTATTCAGGGCATTTAGCACCAAGTGTTTGGATGTTTCTTGTAATTTTACAATAAAATACTTTTTCCCATAACGCAGAATATGTATCTTCATATGTATTGTGTCATTAGTTTATAATTCGTGAAAAATACAGAATATCTAACAAATTTTCTCTAAGTACCTATTTATGTAAGTAAATTTAATATAATGTACACGTATGTATGAATTCCTGGAAACCACGCCATCAAAATTCACGTTTTTTACATTTTACACATATTATTATACTTGAATAATGTTAATTATGTGGACGGCAACAACGTTTTCGTAAGTATCTACGTATATACAATACAGTTTACAAAAAACTTACAAAACACCATTAGAACATACATCTACAAATAAACATCTTAAATAGTATCTAAATGCAAACCTAGACAGGAAGACTTTAACAGTGACTAATTAAGGAAGCTATCCTAGGTAGCAAAACATTATACCACATTTTTAGTCAGGATTGTTAAAAAAACTGCTTTAACTCGTTAACATAGAAAAGTTATCGAATAGATCGTTTTCACAGAAGGAAAGAAGTGACGTGGCTGTTATTATAGATAAGTATATCTGTATTAATTTTAGTATATCTCCAGACCTTATGTGCAGCCGTTCTATTCTCATCACAGCAGAAGAAATCTAAAAAAAAATATAACTAGAAAATGTTTGTTTTAACTGGGACTGGTGGTGTTACTCCTCGGCTCTGACTTTACTGCGTTCCCATTAATCCGGGGCGCTGTGTTATTGTTGGTGGGGGTGGCGCTCCCAATAGGGGTGGGCGCTCTGGGGGCGCCGGCCGCTTGGCACAGGGCGCACGGCTCTAACCGCCTCGCTAGAACCGCCTTCAGCTTGAGAGCTGGCCCCAGTTTCATTTGCAACATCCCTGTTAGATGATCTTCTGTTAGCAGTGGCAAACCAGCGCCGTCGATCCTTTGCTCGCGGAAATTCTGAAAAGAAAGGAGATACATATTACAAAACGAAAAAAAAAAGTTGTTATACTTTTACTAATAAGTATATCGATGGAAATTTCAATAAGCGTAAGGGTAAAGTAGAACTTTGTCGGTTCCGCTAATTTCTTCTACTTCTACTTCTTCTTTGTGCCACACGATAAGAAGAAGAATACTTCTACTCATGAAACTAAACGGCGGCAACGACTTCGAAACCTATAAATTGGGTTTTCTGTGATCAAGGTAAAGATATCTTTCAATTCAACGTAATTGATTCATTTTTGCATAATTAGATAATAATTATTAGTAAAACTTAAGGTATTCTTCGCAGTATAGTTAGGTAAAGTCTCTAAATTTTTGTCAAAAAGGCTTTATATTTGTATCTATTTCCGATGCAAAGTTACATCTTACAAATAAGAACATACAATACTCAATTAAGTGATCTAATTTGTAAACCTTTTCCTTCTATTATGTACAAATACCAAAGAGTATGTACGGTGGGAAGCGTCGTAGGATTTTTAAAGGAGTTTATTATCGAGTGGCTTTACGGTGCGCGCACGCACCTGTCGCAATGTCATGCGGTCGTGCTAAGCTATGTGGAAATAGAAGGATTCATAAGTTTTGAAACTTGAGAATATAAAATTAGATAGACACATGTAAGTACGCCAAAAGAGACGTTTGAAGACCACTGCTTTTCTTTAAAGACTGCGCCAAGCGGGACATGGCTGCCTTTAAAATAGATCATCGGGACTGGGAGAGGATTGCAGAAAAGCGGTCCGAGTGGCGTAAGCATGTTACAGAGGACCGGAAGTTGTGCGATGAGACCTGGTTTAGAGCACTAGCTGTCAGGAGGGAAAAGCGCCACCAGGGCGGCACTAGCACATCAGCCTCAAACTTCCCCTGCCAGGCCTGCGGGAGAGTGTGCCGCTCTCGCATCGGTTTATTGAGCCACTTAAAAAGTTGCCTCCGAGGCACTGTCATGAATCGTTTGTAATAGACGCATAGGCCATTGACTGAGTATGCTTTTGCACGTAAAATAACAATATTTCAGTTATTATAAAAGCACATACCCAATTAAAACAGTGGCTTGGAGACAACGTTACTGATGAACTATAGAGCCTAGTTATTTCATTATCGGTGATGTTGGTGTTAAGTATACATTTGTACCCTTATAATTAAGGATACCAAAATTAAACAACAGAAAACGCTCCTATGGCAAAGAAAATGCTATAAAGGAAAAGTGAGACTTAAGTCTACAGGGGGTTCGCTTAGGTATGTTTTTCCAACAAAAAGTTTTTCCATAAGGAGGGCCTCAATTTTCATTCACAAGATGTTTCCTTTCTTTGTAAAATTTAGAATCAAATTCCAAGTTGATTGCAATTCCAAGTATCAAAACGAGTCGCGGCGCGCGGCAGCAGGTCGCGCGCGCGGGCGCAGCGTCCAGCGACCTGTCATCTCGGCGGGAACGTTGACAAAAAGCGCGCCGACTACGTGACGTCCTGCCCTCCTCCCGCCGGCCCTCCTCCGCAGCCTCCGTGCCCCCTCATCCTCTCCTCTATGCCCGACCGCTTTTTACCGCGCGACATTTGCCCGGAGTTCGATCCATGTCATCCGACGTATTCTTTTTTTAAATTGCGCGCCGGTATTCGATTACTTTTATTTTTTAATTTTATAAGGCTTCAAGAGCCAAAGAGCCGAGCGGCAAAAAGCGATGGCATATAAAAAAGTCTATGAATAATTAAAGTGAGATAGCTACTGGCTGGCTAGATCATGGGAACAGAATTATTTACCGGCGACAGGTCGGCGCAGCGTCTGCGCCGGCTGCTCTGAAGGACAGGTCAATTTGCGGGACTCATTTTGCTCTTGCTCTTGCTATAGTTAACAGCAAAATTTACTTTCATGCAAATGGAAAAGAAACCATTTACGAGTTAAAACAAAAAGTCGACGGCAATTGGAATGGTTTAAAGTAGAACAAAGGGGCGAAGTGACCGGGTAACCTTCGGACGTTGTGGTTTGAGGGCATGTTTAAGTTTAATGGGGGTTACGGAGCCGAGTTGTTTCGGAGTCCCTAATGCCCATGCCCCGGGGACAGAGTGACCCCGAAATTAGCCAAACGAAGCGGAATGATATTCGAGAAAATTGTTTAATTGCGGGTCAAATTACGGGTTCGGGATGTGTGTTCGAGCGGGCTTCGTTTATTTGGTCCTTCGAGATTTGGTTACTGCACGATTAGACAGAAATGCCAACACAATTTCAAAAAACTAAACGATGTTTTCTAAATTTTCTACGGACTGAAACAACATTAACATTTTATGTCAGTTTGATGAGAGGATCTGTTAAAGGTAGGCGTATTTGCCCCGAAGATGTGATTTTCTAAGGATTTTCGAGAGGGAAAGAATTATGTTGGTAAGAGCTTAAAAATAATCTATAGGCAGATTTCTCTCTATTCTTCTTATTGTGTGGTACAATTAACCATATATTCTCAAAGTACAGACGGCGGGTAGTCGCCTGGTGTTGCACTTATCATCACCTGCGGTCACACGTCCCTGCACGTTAATATTGAGATGTCTCGTTTAGAAATAATCTTGGATGAAATCACCATATACCTTCATTCTTAAGATTAAACCTCAAGTGAGAGCCGTAATAAGAAAATCTGTTGCGCTTGTTATTATACTAGAGCTGAGTGTCAGATATCAGCCAAGCGGCGCCGGCAGCGTTGTAAGGAGTTGATCATGTGCTCCTGAATATCAGGCAGGTAGTATGTTACCCGATTGCCCCAGAAGGATGATAATGATTTCAACTATGTATGTCTGTTTTTTTACTCAGCTTGTAGCCTAAACGTTAGATGTGTCCCAGTCCTCCATGAGTGTCATTCGATAAAATTATTTTCATTTAACAGTCGAGTTGCTATTGCTATTTACTTAGGTTGCACGTTGTTGCTATCTGAGATTCATATTTTTACGTTTGAAGTGGTGAGTTAACAGCCTTATTACGTCTAAACTATAATGAAATATTTATGAAAGAAGAGATAGGTCACTATGAGAATTATATTGGGTAGCTGACTACAACAAAAAATAACTTAATAAATTGCCGTTCCATTAAATTTAAAACCTTTTGATTAAATCACAAAATTAGCACATAAGTGACAGTGAAAAGTATGACTGCATTCGAAAAAAAAAATGTTATACGATAGATTATAAAAAATATACTTAGATGGTCAACTGATGTTTCGCAATTAAAATTTCGTTACGCTAGTTACTGCTATTTTGAGGTCTTTCTTTCTTCATTGTTATTTTATTCTCTTTTCGTCTACGTATCACAATTACCATCCATCGCATGAATGGCGCTGCCGCAGGTACAGGGCGTATCTTAAATGCCTGTGCCGCAATATATTTACGCAGCCTGTATAGTTAACAGGTTACAGATACTGGATCGCCCGTGGCCATGAACCGATCTTTAAATTGCGCCTGCGCGAGGGTGACCATACGTTGGAGAGACTCTGATGATTGGGGAAAAATATATATTTAATAATGAAGTATTTTGGTAGTAGTAAATTACTTTACTATGAAACATTTAGATTATTTGTGGGTTAGTGGGTATGATAATATAGGAAAGGCAAAACGATAGTAAAGTCTGTAAAAATAGAACGTTTAATCATTTAGACAGTTCGATGTTATGTTTTAATAAATACATACTGGCATCAAAGACCTAGACATAGAGCAAAATTATTTACTCATCACATAAATATGTGCTCTGAGTGGGGATCGAACTCACAATTCTCGGTATAAAACTCAGTAGCGCTAACCACTACGCTGCCACCAAGTTTATTTAAGTTCCAGCGGAAAAAAAAAACAACTTGGTCACACTATACCGACACAGCAGCCGTCTCCCAACAGGTTGCGGGAAGCAAAAAAGGTTAAAGTATGTTACCCGAGGTCCCGGGAGCAGCGGCAGGGGGCTCGGAGAGGGGGGAGGGGGGCTAATGACAGGGGCGGCGGCGCCCACGGCTACCGCGCTCTGCGCCCTCTGCCAGACCTTTGCTCTAACTAGTGATGTGCTGCTCGATAAACTGGGCTAGAATTATGGCAGTTATCGATATTGCAATCTGTCAGTAGTTTTGAAGAAGCGTGAGTTAAGTGTGAGATGTTCTGTGATCTTTAAAGTGATAAGTAAGCCGGTTAAAAGAGACTGAACAGTAGAATTTTAGTATAATATTAATATTTTACAATAGTTTTTATCCAAAAGCTGTGCGTTTGTCTATTACGGTTATTAGGTATCATCTATTATGGCAAACCTATTATTTAAAGGTGGCATAATATCTACATCTTAATTAAATAACACTATTTTTGATAAAAATAGAATAAATAGTACCTAATCTTTAAGTAAAATACCAAAAACAAACCTATCACAATAGAACGCACGACGCAATTTATGAAATAAAAAACATCGACATAGCAGGCCTCCACATCGATAAAATCACTACGCTATAGGCCCGCATTACACTATAAAGATTGCTATTAAGTATAAAGCATGAAGAGGCAGCTTATTTCAGCTGACGATGCGCGGCTCTTCGCCTCTCCGTAATTATAATCTGTGGCCATCGCCATTTCTCTATGGTTTTTTATTTTTTAATTCGAATTCTCTCGGAGGCAAGGGGCATGAGAGGTCATGAGACGTACAGCCTTGTCTTTTTACTTTATTACAAAGGCGTTTTGGTTTTGTTGCAAATACTTTCTAACTTCTACATTATGTCCATTAAGAATGAGAGTGGTGGCTTATTATTATTGGTTAGTTCCGCTCAGGAGTCACTTTCATTAAAATTATTTGATTGCCATGTACGTTTTATAAATGCCACATACTGTACTTATGTAGGATTAAGTGTGTTCTGTACCTACTTAGCTTAGTTAATGGATCGAGTAAGTACATTTTAGCTACTATAGGTCAAAAGTAAAAAACATTTTTTTAACTTAATGATAAATTATCTAATACGAAGTTAATTTCATGTTTTTAAGTTAAAAGCTCTATGTAACTATAAAACTTGTTGTTTATGGAAATCACTGGATAGATACTGTATTAACTGAAACATCATGAATTTATGTCTTACCGTAACCATTACTCTGTAATATTAACAATCTCATCTTCGGTCGTTACAGCAAACTATTTGTTAGAAAGCTTATCTTTCGTATCTAGCTCAAAGCTCCTACTCTACCTAACTGCAAACTATCGGTCTGGGCGTGGTGACCGTTCACAGCGTCAGACAAGGATACAACGAGTCTAAATCAAGCGTTAGAAGAGGACAACAGTATAGAACGCTTCAGTGGGCGGAGCTTAAACTCCCGAACGGCATCGAGAGTGCCCGAACACAACCGATTAGTTCCCGCCCAGTTGCTATATTCGTTGTTAGTAACATCTACATTAGCTCGACCTATTGTTTCATGGCTGGCACGAGAATCGCCGGGTCAAGTTATGCTGGAGTTGCTACGGTAACAATGTATTGTAGCTCCATTACACGGGTGCTTATTATAAGATGGTGCTTTAAGAATGTTAGGATTGCGATATCCCTTATAAGAAGCAATTAGCTAAGTGGAGATTTGTTATAATTGGCTCCAAGGAGGCTTTAATCGGTTTCGTAAGGAATGGAGAAGCAATAAAGCGACAATAGGGTAGTGTTATGTGTGTGTGTAGTTTGTTTTGTTTAGTTGTATGTTTGTTGTCTTATTTAAAAAAATAGAGATGATATACAGAATTACTACTTTAGTTTGAAGAGCGGTGAATAGTACACGATACTTATGAAAGTAATAGACAAATTATTTTGGGTACTAATCATATTTAGATCAGCTGTTTGCTAAATTTTATATAGAAAGTCCAGGTTTTTTGTGATTTCAGCTAAGTCGTTGTTCAGTATAAGAGTAGAAACTTCGGTTAACAATGCTACATCATTTTTTTTAGAATAACAAGATTTTTTTAAAAGAATAGCTTATTTGAATAGCCTGCCACCTGGTGATGATCCACCAACACCAGATCACACCCACTCGGGGGTGAGGTCGCTTTCAGAGAGCGGCAGAGAGTGTCCATACTAATAATAAGGGTTATCTGGAAGAAATCGCTTTTAGCGATAAGAACGCCTATATTGTCTACTTGTTAATTTTTTTTTGTTATTTTTTCATGTACTTCTTGTATTGTATAACAATAAAGCGTATTTGATTGATCGATTGAATTATAATATACTGTGGCAGTACATATACCTCCCTCAGAAATTTCCACTTAACACGGCCATACACCATCAAGGGCTTAAAAATAGTCTGACGATAAATAAATAATCAGTTAATCTTAACACGTATCTGCTGCATCCATACAAAAAAGCTACAAAAAGTAGTTTCCTTCAATAATCATTGCCTTCCAAACGTGGCTCGTTACACCTGATAGCCGTCGGTGTGAGAGCTGTATGTATGAATGTGTAAGAACAAGGCAAAAACTAGTTAACTGTTCCCTAGCAGAGTGAGATGAAATTGCTAGAATCTTTTAAGTACTTTGTTTTAATTTCTACGAGCGATTGAAATTTCGTTGTAATTTATTTAAAATAAAAGGATTTTGTCATATAAAAACGAAAACGAAACGACTTAGTCAATTTGAAAAAAAGAAAACAAAAAAAATATCTCCAAACATGTTTATTCTTACGCTACATGAGTTTGCTTCTAAAGCCGGCGATGGTTCTCTGCGAGCAACGGGATATTGATATAAAGCTTAGGTACCAATATCTAGACTAGAGCAAGACCTAGCTAGGAATAAAGCTGTAAGTTAGACACTAGGCACCGCATTTACTTAACGGCATTAAAGCCTGTATTCCACTGAATAAATTTCAAAGAACCTCGAAATACCTAAGATTTTGTGTTATAATTCGAAGCAGTGCCGATGGTAATATGGTACCAATATGTATAGTGCAATAATTTATTTAGTGGAGCGTATTTTTGCTGGGCCATGATATTATTGAACATATTTGTAGTGGAACGTTGATGCCCTTTATATAACAAAGAAAGTTGTCACGATAAAAAAATATCTTCAATTATCGCATATAAACCCACCTTTATTTGCCTTTGGCTACGGAGAACCCAGACCAAAGCTGTTAGCAATTAACTTTGGGCACTAAATAACCCCACCTAGCCCGCAGGTACTAGACGCAGGGAGAGCACAATTTATACTACCTGATGCGCTCGCGCGTAAATAAAATAGTACGAACTGGAACGCAAACAATCTAACTGTATCAGCATATGCAGGATGTAAAGGGAAAAAAGTTGCAAAAGGTAGATATTACTTATCAAAGTAAACTACTTTTATCACGGAAACTTAATGTTTAAAAAAACTTGTCGTATTTAAGTTTGCAAATGTTCTGATCAATTACGACATACAAAAGACATCAACGAGAGCTACACGCTGTAACTTTTTGGCTAAACAAAATACTGGCTGAAAAGAGAAATTTTTAGAGCTATAACTTTTTATTAAAGTAAATCTGATCAAGTAAAATCTTTTTGGGGCTTATTAAAGAAAGAAAGAAAAGAGTAAGCAGTATCCGAAATCGTGATTCAGTGCTGAGCTCGGAGCACGATGGCGATACTAAACAATCGTGCCGGGCGCACTAGTGCTGTTCTATCTCGTATCATCGACTGCGCGATATTATCGCGGCTCGTGCCACTTGTAAACTGCTAGTGATGTGCTTGTTCATGCTAAATAATCATCGTTTATGAAGTATTAGAGTCACTATAAGCGTAGTGGACCTAACATGACTACAACTAACTTCTCTTCCTGATTTATGTATTTGTTTTCACATCCTTTCTAAGATTCAAAACGCGAAATCATAAAAAAGGTAAAAGAAAAAGTAATAATAATAATAATGAGTCTGCGTTCTATGTAGTGTGTGTCTGCGTTCTATGTAGTGTGTGTGGAAAAGATTGCTGCCAACATAACGGCATAGGAACTATTTGTTGAAACGCACTCTAGTTATAAGGTATTTCTTAAAATATAAATTTCGACTTTTATAGTTCAACTGAAACACTGTTCCAAAACTGGATCTAAAAATACTGAAAAATTGTGAACACCATAATTTAATTCAATGTAGTCTTTTACACTGACTCGGTGGCTAAGTGGTTAGCGATCCTGACCTCTGATCCGAGAGTCGTGGGTTCGATCCCCACACAGGGCAAACTTTTCTGTGATGATTTGTCCCAGACATTATTATTATTATTACATACTCATTACGATTTAAATTCAAGCAAGTTTTTTCTACAATTGCCATATAAAAATATATATTAAGTGAACAATATTTCATATTTTCAGTCATCTACCGCATTGTCATCGACCGTATCGACACTCGACAGTCGATAGTCCACAGTCACATCAATACGGCGCGAGTAGCGGTCGCGTGGCGCGCCCTCTCGCTGCGCACACGCCTCCGTAGCCGTCTATAGCCACCGACATCATTCAACAACAGCTGATTCATATTTCTCTAGCAGTATAGTACGAAATATAATTCGAAGTGTCCTCTTATTAAATCAGCAGCGTGACCAATTTTCAACCTTATAATATAAGTACTAAGAGGTGTTGGAATATGACCAAATGTTCTCAACATTTGGGAAGAGACCCCATTCCCCAGTTGGGATACTACAGGTAGATAATAAGGGGCACAGAACTTGCTGGGCGAGGGCAGGACGAGATAAAAAGAGTTTCAATTAACACAAACGATCTTATTGATATAAATAGAGCAAATGAATTAAATCTGATAACTTAATTGTTTAAAATCACCCTTTTATTCTGTGCCAGTGGAAATTGTAGAAGAAAGACTTAATAATTGAGTAGAATGTAATAAAATATTGAGATTAATGGGTCTCAATACCTTGACATCAATTATAGAATAAGAAACTATGTTTTTGAAACATAGGTTGTAAGAATTTCATGCAAATTTCCCGACTATTTAGCTCGAGGCGATGTAATTGATTACCTCTGGAAAACCATAAAAGTGTTATTTATACCGCCTATCTGAATCCTAATGGCGTCGCGTCGGCTGGAAAGTGAAACCATTATTAATTCTATGCTCTAGCATGTCCCGAGTTACGCATGAATGTTCTGTAAGGCAGGTTGCACATTGGCTAGAGAAACAAGTATAAAAAAAGCGGCCAAGTGCGAGTCGGACTCGCCCATGAAGGGTTCCGTAACAGCAAGTAACATAATATAAAAGTTCTTGTAGTTCGTTGTAGGTAAATTGCGATTTAAGATTTATGACGTATTAAAAAAAACTACTTGGTAAGTAGTTTTAGATCTCGTTCAAACCAATTTTCGGTGGCAGTTTGCATGGTTGGTAATGTACATCATATATATTTTTTTAGTTTTATCATTCTCTTATTTTAGAAGTTACAGGGGGGACACACACATTTTACAACTTTGAAAGTGTCTCTCGCGCAAACTATTCAGTTAAGAAAAAAATGATATTAGAAACCTCAATATCATTTTTGAAGACCTATCCATAGGATACGTATGGGTTTGATGAAAAAAAAAGTTTTTGAGTTTCAGTTTTAAGTATGGGGAAGCCCCAAAATTTATTGTTTTTTTCTATTTTTGTGTGAAAATCTTAATGCGGTTCACAGAATATATCTACTTAACAAGTTTCAACAGTATAGTTCTTATAGTTTCGGAAAAAAGTGGCGGTAACATACCGACGACGGACAGACGGACAGACAGACAGACAGACATGACGAATCCGTTTTTTTGCCATTTGGCTACGGAACCCTAAAAATCAATAGCATTTAATCGACCACCTAAGTATAGGATCTGATTTATGTAAAAATTTGTATGACCCTACAAAAAAGAATTATACAAAGTTTTAATAGTTATAATTTTCGATGCTCACCTATCTTCCTTTCGATTAACATCAAAATCATTTGACAATTATAAAAATATTTATAGTGAAAGAAAATGTTAATGTTTATTTGTAGTGTCCTTTTGAATCGAATAAAATGTAGGAGGTTCCGATGTCGTCATGGTAGTTTTATTTATTGTATGCATTATCCAAGATCCAGATGTAGATAAGCTGTAGCACAGACTTTCAGTCCGCTTCTCCCTGTGAGAGGAAATTTTATTTTCGCCCTTTCTAGGGCAGAACGACGAAATAAAACTCCTTTGGCAAAAAATAAAATCTCTTTGGGCTAGAGTAGCATAACTATTTGGAAAGTGAAAAAGAGGCCGCAATTTTCTAAAAAAAAAACAAAGTGTAGCTGTGAATAGGCCCTCTACGGGTGGCGGTCGTGAGCTTAACTTGTAGCTGGCTTGTTCCCGACCAGCGAGCGATCCGATTTTCGCATTAGCGTTCGTGTAATAACTATTTATGGGCAAAATCAGCACATTGAAATGGGGCTAACTAAATTACAAACAAGAGATAGTTGGTTATTTTACATATTGCATAAATAAACTTCTAAATATAAAATAAAATAACTACACGTAAAGTAAGATTTTTAATTGATGCCGCTACATATATTATATTATAACCTCATAAACGTTATCAGAATTCTTGCCTATCGTAGAAGGCCAAGATGGGAGGCTTCTGCCGGTAATTACGATGGCTATCTCAACCCATCCGTCGGAACACAGCACGCTGCTTGGCGGCAGGTGTAGAGCGAACAGTACCCACCCAATCAGACCTCGCATAATGATGTCCCAACACTAGTTTATATTTCCGAAACAATATATTGTAGAGTATACTGCCCTCATAAGAAACACAGTCGGAATACAGCACGCTGCTTGGCGGCAGGTGTGAAGCGAGCAGTTGTACTCGCCCAATCAGACCTTGCATAATGATATCCCAACACTATATGTATTTCCGAAACGAAATATTGTCGAGTATAGTATTAATCACCAACTACAATGTATACAAACAATTTATCTCTAATTTAAGATAAACTACTTAATAACTTACAATATCGGCTACTTAGCCAGGTTACCGCAAATGCTTCTAGTGCTTACAGATAGTACATAGCCTATATTGTAAGGGCTTTTGAAATTTCGAAATCAGCTTTGTGCGAAAAGATTAAACTCGAAAATAATATTATGACATTGTTTGCTTTAAAAGATTGCTTTTATGCTCTTCGGAAAAATACTTACTTAAATCTTTTTTATATCCTCAGGTTTTTTAATTATTAAATTAACTATTATTTTTTAAATATTTGTATGCTTATGACTTCGTAAGCGTAGACTTTGGACGTGAAGAAAATAGCCCATCAAATCCGTTGAAAAGTCAATTTCCATAATTTCATTATTTATAATTTCAATTTGGTTGGTTGCCGGGACTTGTACCGAGTACACGTCTGCTGACGTGTTAATTTTTTAATTATTTCCGTTTAAGAGTAGTCTCAACGTTATTTTTGTGATGGGGAAATAGCTGTGATTCCAATTCAGTGATAAGCGGTAATAAGAAGAGGATTAACTCGGGAGACAGCTCTGTTTTCCGAGTTCTAGCAGCAAACCACCACGTGGAGCGTCTTTAAGCGCCCATCACCCTTAGAACCGCGTCTTTCACTTGATATTGACATTGGCGTTTCGCCATTTCTATTCATTGAATATTCTCCCATTTTTCACTTGACATTGGCAAAATCACTCCTTAAATGAGATGTGGAATGCCAAATATAAAAATAGAATAGAATTTAAAAAAATATTTCTTAGTGCTTCACTATACCCTCAAAATAATAGTTTTATGAATATTTTAAAATTTCTCTGATCTAGGCTTTACATATCAGTGAATTAATTTATAGCAGAAAAATATCAAAAACATTTTACAACGAAAACAAAAACTCAAAATTCATTCTGAATAAAAGAAATGATATCGATTGAAAGTATTTCGACCAAATATGTTTCGACTAAAAACTACAGAAACCCATCTTGTTTTATTAGTTTTCTGGGTTAGGTCACTTTTCCCTACTGGCCTGTCCCAGCTTTGTATGGGCATGCGGATACACTAGCCCTCTCTCGAGCCACAGTTTAGACCCTATCAATTTAGATTAAATGTAATTAGAATAAGGTTAATGCTGGCAATAAAGTTTTAGATAGACTGAGAGGTTTATTCGAGCTGTAAAACTAAAAGATAAGTATGCGATAATTAAATTGTTAAACGTTGATGAGTTCATTAAAAATATTTTATTGAAATAAATAAATTATTTTATATTACTGAATTGTTGTACGTTAAAAATAATCAAGCAGACAAATATGTAAGTACATATAGATATAAATTGATTATTTACTAGTGTCAGTTCACAAAAAAATATGAAGCTTCGGCTAAAACTATGAAAAATCGGTACTAACGATCAAATTAGAACTTAATACTAATACTGTAAAAGGGATCTCAGATTGACTATTTCTCTTAAAACCCCATGTAATCAATTTGTTAGTAGTTACTGATCAAAATTAGTTTCAGATTCACAACCAGAAAGCATCTAATTCCTCAGCAAAATGCATGCAATCCAGAAACATGCGAAAACAATGCCTATTCACTCTCGCCTTCGAACAAAGTTTATACAAGCTTAATCGTCGCCCCGGCTTCCAATATCTCATCTAGCCGACAACACAGTAAGTATTTGTTCGCATGTTCGTTTGTTTGTCCGCTGAATATGTATGAGGTGGGCTCTATGAGAATAAGAGTAATGCGCCGCTGTGGTTTGTTTGCGGTAGTGATAGAGGTATACTTTGGTCACAAAATAATCTCATATTGGTGTTTGGTCATAGACCATATTATTCTAACTTGCATTACAAGTTTATTTATCTCTATCTAAATGGAGTGGGGATTAGACGTGTGAAAAAAAACATTCTTCAAAAAATTATTCATCTCCTTCAGTTGTTTCTGATTTGAGTTTGTTTGTTTGTAACCTCTTTGTATAAATTCGTATAATAACACAATATTAAATACAATACAGAGTAGAGTAGGAATCTCCTTATGTATTACGGATTCTCTTCTAGTCAACTTTAGACACATGAAACTCAATTTTAATACAAAGAAGGTAAGTTCAAAGGTTAAAAACCAGTTTTCTTATCAACAACAGAAACTTTCAACAGATTTAAGTAATTTTGATTGGTCAGTCCACATTTTATGGTTACAGGCATATCCAGAAAACCTATAAAAATTAAATCTAGCCATTGCTTGTTAAATATTTTACTAATCTCCTTGAAATCAACGAGAAACGATTATTTATGACCAAGTCAAACTGAAACTAAACAAACCCTTAGACTAACTGGACAAACAAGATATGTCACATACAACATTAAGGATAGCAACAATTGTACGCAATTGAATGTGTAATTACAATTGTATCTGAGTGTATCTCTACTCCACTAAAAGTAAACATGTTTAATAAGTAAAAGAAACTCTACACTGCTGTTAACGTGTAAACTTTTCAATATAAATGGGTTTATCCCATTCAAAATCGAAGTAAAATATTTCAAGATCATGCTTTCTCCAAGCATCTTTAGAATCGCCGCGAGTGTGGTTATCCGGCCGGCGATCGGATCGAAATATCTCTCTTTAATTATATTGTTATATCGACCGCCTGGTCGGGAGGTCGTGAGGTTACACAAAATAGATTATCTCGGGCCGGCTGCCGCTGCCGTCAATAGCTACTTTCAAAGACCATAAGTAAGACCATATTACTGTGTAAGAAGAGATAGTGCTAAAAACGTTTTAAAAATGGCACCGTATTGCTGGTACCGACTGGCACCAGAATTTTTAAAGTGCAGCTAATCTATTAAAAGGGGTGTCGGGTAAGTGATCTTTTGAAAACGTGCTACAAACTTTTTTGTCTAAGATGATGTGTATGGTATTTAAATGTTAATAAACACTTCGATAGTTTTCGCTAAAAAGGTCGTAACTCCATATTACATACTTTTGGCAATAGTGGAAAAACAATATTTTAAATATTTTTTACGTGTCTTTTTTTGTTTTTAAAGCTATAAATAATAATATAATCATTAGAATAATATTTTTATAACTCTAAAACAAAAAAGTTATATAAAAATATATTTTGTTTTTTTGGCTATTCACAAAAGTGTCATATATGTATTTTGGAGTTACGACCTTTGTAGTGGAAAACATCGACTTGACCGATTTGGAGACTTATTTTTAAATATGAAAAAGTTTGAATCGATTCAGAGTTCGAATAACTACATCTTTAAATTTAAATCGATGGCTACTTCCCTATCTGTTACATCGTATCTGATTCTTTTTTCAAAGAGCCCGTAGCCTGTAGCGCTTGCGCAGGTCATTATCATTAGGCCGGAGATCAGAAGGCTCTTTGATTGCTTTTTGTAATTTGGAGCATTCAATGTTGGAGGTATTTTTGAGAATTTGTATTGTGGTCCAGCACGGTTTCAGGTCAACGATCGTCTCAGATTTTTTTGCTATGAATAGTTTGTTTGATTGTATAAAAGTGTTATAGTTGCGCTCGCGCCGCCGTCTTTTTATGTTATTTGCTTTGTTTAATTTTATTTTTGGGTGTATCCGGAAAAATGGCAAATAGAAAAAAGGCAAGACAAGAAATTTGACAAATTGGACTCTGTAAATTATTGTATGTTAAAAATCTATTAGGGTCGTAATCAACTATCCAATTATAAAGTTGCACCAAATAGTAATAAAGAGCAATTTTGAAAGAATGTCGACACAATAAAATTCATCAAGTGCCGCGTATGCATAATAAGTGTGCATAACGCAATAGTTACTATCGCTATTATAAGGTAGGGACAGAATAAAAAAAGTTAAGAACTCGTATTAACAACATATTTAGTCTAAATACATTGACTGACTCGTTGGCTCAGTAGTTAGTACTGTTGACTGTTGACCCGGCGGCTGTGTTCGATTTCCACCTTGGGCAAACATTAATGTTTTGAACAGATTTATCTGGTCTGGGGGCGGAGGACTGTATTGTCTCTGAATATTTATTATTTTATTCACCTAGTCTAATAATTATTTTTTGAGCACTTGTTATATTTTGATGAATATAAAAAGAAATGAGAAATTAGTAGTACTTAATGTGTAAAAATATTAGAAAATATGAAGGATTTCTTCATTTAGAGACTTGGTCGGTTATAAAACTTATAAAGACTTAACCGGAATATATTTTGAGAGGTTACTTCTTTTTCTCTCGCAGCGTTATATTGCTAATGCTGCTCTAAATCAATTTTATGAAAACATGCACAGTTTTGCTGACGGTAGAGGCGCGCGCGCACCTGCCGGCCATTACGCATGCGGTTGACACGCGCTCGCCACAAAAACGCCCCCGAACCGAGCGAGCGATGTGTCAAAAAACAACAAAGAAAAAATCACAGAAGAAAAAACTGTTGATAGTTCAACTGTCATTTGTTTGTGGTACGGAATTTAGGTTCCGCCGGGTGTAATTTGGTAGGCGGATGTAAAAACATTCTAATGATACGTTAAGGCTTGAAGTAAGTGTCTATTGGTAAGTGAAGCAAAAGGTTTGTAGAAATAGAAAGTACAAAAAACTAACATCAGACAGACTAAAACGTTGGACGAGTTAATTAGTTGTAGGAACACTTTGTTTGTCTGTAAAATATGATTTAAAATGGTCACTGAAATCTCGTAGCTAGTATATAAATATATTGCAATCCTCAATTAACTTATGTGACTATTATAAAACCTTTTAGACAGCACAGTTCGTCGTGGAAAAACAAACGGTCATCGTCCACAAACTAGGATTCCCTGTTTTAAGGGAACCAGAGCCTGATATACATACATACATGTATAATACACCTAGACACATTGTAAACAAATCTGCTTATCATTTATGTTTTCCTTGGATGGCATGCGAATCCACGACCTGAAACGACCACCAACCTCTGAGCCATCGAGTCATGTCTTTCTTTTTGCCAACCAAAAAAGATGGACGGTGCGGTGATAAGTTCAACACACACAAATTATAGGAGGGGATAGCAACATAATATGCTAAATCGTTAATCTGATCACAATCACACTGTTTGACATGCGTAACTCCACACTGTACGCCATGGCAGTAATTTTTGATGCTTCAACGCTAGAAAAAAAAATTTGAGAAATAATTATCTCTGTTTATTTCGTATTTTTTAAAAAGATCTGTTGAAATGGCAAGTGAATTACAAAAAAAAACATATTTTCTTATTAAATAACTATAAACAAAAGTTTGACCGTTAACAATTGTTCTAATATAGGTACTGAATGAACATTTACATTAAATTTTTGTTTGAGAAGCTTAGAAAGCTTTGAGATTTCTTTTATAGTATAACGTCTGTTAACTTTCTGTAACTTTATATTTTATGGATCGCAATATTTCCAAGTTTTGATTTTTTTTTTCATATTGTTGTATGAACGATTTATCTACCTCTCGAGTGGTAGAATCTCAGAATAGCTCCCCTGTCTCCGCTCTCGTATCAACTCTGCCCACGGCTCGCCCACAGACCCGACAAACTAGATCTTCACTTGTTTACTTTATACTCTATACCCACTGTCGCTTTTTTGTTTCCACTCCAAGGTACCTAATCGGTTTATTTATTACTGGAGGCTTTTAGTTATAGACAAGAGTGTACAGTTGGCGACAATCGGACAATAAATCTGTATGTCTTATACTTTATTGGTTTTTGTTCGACAGCTGATTTGGTTACAACCAAACAGTTTATTTGGTTAAGATGGTGAAATTATTGTTATTGAAGATGGTTAAAGATCTGGCTAACGGGAAGTCGCTTCCGCCACGGTCATCTAAGAAATCTGCAACATTAGTGAAATTACTGATGTGCTACAATCAACTTGAATTTTCCTTAAAATTTGAATTGCTTCTTGAAAGTAAATTTTTGTAGTAGCTTAACAAAATCTCGTAGATCTTGAGATTCCTTCGAAGAAAATGCCTATAAACAAAGCATTTCTTCTGTTCACTGATCCAACTCAAAGCTACCTTACTTTCGTGAGCGTGATCACGAAACCCGTCTCCATCTTGGAACATTACTTCATTTCACATATTGTAGTATTACTTTAGTCACGAGCTCCCAAATGATCTATCAGTCATAGCATCGATATCGTAAGTCAATCGGTTGCAAAACTGTGCGATCGCTCGCATAAAATGATCGTAAAGTAAAAGACATCATGGTTTGACATTTCACGATTGCTGTAGTCCAGTAACGAGGTGCGTTTGACCCGCTAATGGATTGTTAAATTATATTTGTTATTTGATTATGGAACAAGTTCACAAAACGTCAGATATATTGCCGTAACATCGAATGAAATGTCTTACAGCCAAAAATTACTATAAGATACCTTAAGTAGTTTGTGTGGAGATGAGATTTAAAGCCTATTCTATACTCTTATCCATTTTCACACTGCAAATAATATTTTATATTCAATTCCAAAACAATTGATTCAAAATTTACAGTTTTGTCTTTTATTGAAGTTAACATTTATAAAACATGGTGAACCCGGGCCTCTAAATTGCTTCCTGTCACATAACTCGTAACCACACACTGAAGTGGCGTTTTACCACTAATATCGTCAAATGGAGCAAACCATTAGGCCATAGAGGTTAAACAGATATAGCGGAACCTTTTTGTACTAAGTCACACAATTTTTATTCACAGATGGACATGTTGTTGTATCTTATTACTGATTAAATGAATTATTTAAATATATATTTTTACTAATTTTGTTACTAACAAGTATAAGGCACTGTAATCCAATAAATAAATTTAAACACATTTTTTCTATAGATTAGATAGTCGGTATTAACAGAAGTTACACTATTTAAACTTTCAATATATGGATCAATATATTAAAAGATGATATTTTGTGTAACCCAAGTGTATCTAGCATTTAAAAATTGCCTATAGGATGGCTGATATTTTCATCAACGACAAATTTAATCCATTAAACATAACCATAGCAACACTGACCACGTATGTAGACGTCATCTACACTTATCGCCAAGTGTTAATATAAAAGTGACACGGCAGCCTGGCAATTGATAATTAATCTTCGTTGGTTTAATCTTCTTTGGAGTGCGCAATAGGCATATAGGATGTGGCAAACTCAGTCTGGAGTCAGACAAGGGAGACCCATGATGTTTGTTCAACTTCTTAATTTTTTTTTGAAGATATATGCTACAAAATTTCTTAAATCAAGGTTTTTATGAAAATACATTAGCTGATAAACCGCCATTTGAAAAAAAGGATTGAACGTATTTTATGTATCCAACCTAAATCATTGAGTCCTTTGCTTCACTTAGTGTCGAAACTACGTTTGTGTTCACGTACTTTTCTGTCATTTACTGAAACTTTAATTTAAACAGATAAGATCTTTATAAGATTCACCCTGTATTTGTGGAATGTGGACACAGACAAGTTTTGCAAAGAAAGCTAATACATTAGCCGCCCTGTCGAGCTGGTGTCATTACTATTAACGTGCTCAGAGCTTGAAGCAGTGGAGGTTACCTTTAAATTGAAATAGTAATGATCGTAATTAACTAAAGGGTAGGTTTTTGCTAATCCGTCTCTTGGCATGTTCGTATTATAACATCTGTGGCTATGTTTGTGATAGATCGTGGTCAGATCACAAAGGATGGTACTAAACTCTCCAAAGTAAGCCAAACGATAGGCAATATAATATTACACGGCTAATACTGAATCGCTGGCGTAGTAGATGTGGGTCTCATTCCCGTCCAAGAGAAACATTTGTATGATAGATAACCGGATTTATTTTCTCTTTGTTTAAGTGTTTAATAACTGTATTTGTATTTAAATGTAACATGTATATTCTACCATTACGGACATGGCCTCGTGTGACTGATCATTCTGACATGTTCTCGAGGTTTTGGAAGAGATTCGTACCCCTGCAGTGGGGACAATATGGATTATTAACAAGTTTCAAAGGTAGTTAATTAAATCTTATACTTAATTTGTATTTTTATAAGATATTTATTTCTTACGTATCTGCACTACCGCAATACGGCAAGGGTCTATCTTAATAACAATATATGTGACAAAATTATTATAATTTGTATATTAAATTGCAATTTAAACGCACCTAAAATTGCTAAACGTGCTGTTTTTAGATTCTTCGACTGTCTCGCAGCAGGTGGCTAAATATTTTGACATCTTTAATTAATAAAGTTAAAAAACATGCAAATTATAACTGGTGACAAAATTAAAAGTGACAACAATATTATAGCCGTAGAATACGCCGTTACAGTCATAAACGACTATGAATTCAGTAACACGATACCCAAGTTGAATACTATATCTATGGTACAGTATGAGCAGATATTTGCAAAGTGTCTTTTAAAACGTGGTTAACGTGAAATCTACATAGTTTTATTTTAGAAAGATTTGGTAACTGTACAGTAGGTTCCGGGCTTCTGACCAGAGGTTTATGCTAGCTAGCTAGTGTGGCTCAAAATATTGATCAATTAACCAACAGTTTCTATAAACTTACTTACTACATACACATTTACATAGTGATAGCATTATTAATTCATATATTGCAAACATTTTCATAATTTTTATTCAAACAAAGGAACGTTTGCAAATAACATGGTGAAATGTAAATCACCACGGAAGAAGTACAGTGTTTAAATCGCCATCCCTGGGTTGTCATCTAACAACCAGCAGTTAGCAATATCTGGACCTAACTGCAGCAGGTAAGTTGCGTCATTACAGTATTTAGCTGTGACTCGAAACGCAGGGTCCACGTGGGTGGCCACCCGACGATAGCTCCCCAGATATCCGCCTCAAGTGTAGGCATTACAAAGACTTGTTTGATAAACGGCTAAACCTCGGACTCTCCAAGTATTTCCGACTCTCCATTAAAGTTAAAGTGACTTATATTGGAAAATAGTTTAAACTTTAGTACAGGCATGCGAACAGCGAATGGACTTTGGAATTAGAACATCCTGTGGAGAAGAGAATTTCAAATTTGAAATGTGCCTTTAGAAAAGCCGTAATATTAGGAATGGAAGATCAAAGCGAGCGCCAAGGACTAGAATCAATCGGCAATCAAAGTCATCAGAAGACATCGCGGTCGGCTGCATTACGAAACACGGACACTCGATGGGCTATTACCATCGTTTCACGCTACCTTCGATCTGTCACAAATTGCCTGCGCCGTCGCAGAGATGGAGCGGAAACTGCGGACGCGTGCGCGCCTTGGGTGACCGTCTCACTGGTCAAGCGATGCAGGAACGTGCTATAGACAGCCATTTTGAGGTTTGGTAGATGACTTATAGAACAGTGTGTTGGATCAAAATAGATGTAAGACTTCTAACTGAGACTCCTATTTATCATAGGAGACATATTTTGTTTTATGACGTTACGGAAACCACAAAAAAATTGTATTCTACTGTAAAAACTGCTAAAATGTATCGCTACAGCAGTATATGTAGAAGAAGCTGTTAAGATAAAGTTCAAATAATTCAGCGATTTCATCAGAACCGTAAAACATAAGTTGTTTAATATTATAAGTAGAGGCCCCAGCCACGGGATCCTACCTCTTTTGTTACAACCTCGGTAGAACATCTTCTCGTTGTATATAGCTCTTGTTACTTCTACCAGATTTGAGATTCCACTGTATTTCACATTTTATGAAAATAAATTCAGAGTTTATCATATTCTGAACATGATTTCATATAACATATGTTCAAGGAATAAACTAAATATCAAAGAAACTGTGAACAAAATATATCTATCGCTTCAGTCTGCCAGTGCGCCGGTGTGGGTCGCCCGCGAAGCTGCATGCAATGTAATCTGCGGACAGATGGCCGCAGATAGTTCGAATGGTCACAGTCGCAATTTGCCCGCGGTGCGCCTCCAACGGGAAATGCCATTTGGGAAAACGTAGTTTTTCTACGGATAAGTGCAGTCCGTTGAGGTGAAATTTTAAATTTATTTTTATTACTTTATGTGGAAGGCGAAGCGGTCGTGGCTCAGTGCTGCTTACATGGTTGCCGGTTGCATCGAGCGTAGGTTAACTGAGATGGATTTGACTATTAGTAGCATTTATCTCGACTGTTTCTGTGTTTCATAATACACGCAAGAGAGCGCTGTTTACCTAAATCTGTGTTACGCCGAACGCTCGGCGCGCTCTTAAGCCGCGGTTGTTTGTCGTTAAAAGAGGCTTAAAAAATTCTGACACTGGGCTTGGCCCCACAAACTCCTCCAATCTTGACTTGGCCCCTGTGTTGCCTAACTTTCCCGGGCGGTGTGTGGGAAGAGACCTGTATTCTAGCAGTAAGGACGATATGAGTTGTGTTGGATTGATGTTAAGTAAACGGAAAGATGAGAGCTTATGGTCATATCATATTTACGCTTAATCTAACATTCATGTTAGAAGTGTAAAAATAGATACCTAAACTATCTTTATTTATGTCATAGACATCCAAATCATGTCAGCTTTTTAAAATAATTAGTGTTTTCTTTTAAGTTTTGCTATCTGTTTGTTGATGTTTTCTGACCGGTTACAGTATACATTTTAAAAATGCCGTACCCTTTTAAAATTGTTAACTTTTTCCAGCATTTTCCGAGAATAGAGCTATACATATACAGTTCCAACCTGCCATCTTGCGGTGCACTCATAACGAACGAGGTAATGGTGCACCAGATAGCAACCTTCCTCCATCAGGAATGTCAACAAGTTAGTACTACTAAGTTACAGAGTTCGTTCAAAAGAGAAACAATCAATACAAGTATAGAAACACACAGATACCCGACGAAATACGAGAAATTGTACCTGAGAATATAATCGACTAGTGAGCCATTTTTTATAGAGAGTAGAAAGTTTTTCGAGTTGAAGTTTCCAGCAGTAGTATTTTTACACCTTGTAAAATTTTTAAAGCAAGTAACAGAAATAGATATATGTAATATAATGTATAATTTTTAGTTACTGTACTTTCTATAGTATTATATCATCTATTGCCACTGCTCACCACAAATTACGAACGGAACGTATAACGCTTAGTTCCAAGTTGTTGAGGTTGTCGATGTAGTTGGCAAATGAGAATTACCATACATAAACACCAACGAAAACGACAAATAAAAATGTTTTACATATGTTCAACAAGCGTTCAATATTATCGCGTACTCGCACATTACATGTCCACTTTCAATCATATCATACAATTATAACGCAAGTTAAGCAATGATTTGCATATATTTTTTAATTTTGTGCAATAGCCTTTTCATTAATTCGATCATTCATTTTTCATTACTTTCTTCCTTTGCGCGCTGGCCCGCATTGCTTATAGAGTCCTTGTTTACAATTGGGAATAGCAAGAACAGTATAACTCAATTTATACGTTGAGAGCGACATGCATTTTCAATAGATGGTAATCCGAACAGGAATCCCGCGGCCCCTACCATTTGTCTCCCTGACATCTGTCGTCATAACAACGAGTTTATCTCAAGAACGGTCATTACTCATTATTCTCCTGTGTACCACACTGATCAGGATTGTATCAACGATACACCAGTATTGTTTTAAATAAATAAATAAATAAAACATATTTATTTCATTACACAAAAGAAATTAAAAAAGACAATAGTTTGAATTTGTCAAAAAAGCTTAAAAAATTTGTGCCTGACTTTAGATTTTTGGTTTTTAGAGATCTCTGTGCTACGTTCTAATATTATTTTTTAGTTTTTACGTAGATAGCTACTGAATAACAATTGCACTGAAAAACACTGCATTAATAAAGCAATAGAAATCTCCTTTCCTCGCACTGTCGTCTAAAGAACATAAGCGGATTAAATTCGATATATCACAGTAGTACTTCGATTTGCATCGCTCAAAACGTCCTCATTGAAATTCTACTCAGCTAAGACAGGTACAGACAGATACAAACACGGCTTGAAAATAGTCCCTATTCGCTTAACTATTAGATTTGTTATACAGCATACCTCAACATTTGTTGTGTTGTATCTTCACCGAGTGATGCAACTTAATTACAGGAGATTGGTCGTGTTGTGGAGTATCCGACAATTGATACAATAATCTGCTACGATTTGCATGTATTAGATATTGGCCTCTTATTTCATTAGTTGTAGAAAGTTGGGGACAATATTTTTTAGTAACATTGTCTGCATGTTACTTTGTCAATAGATATAAGTGGCGAGAGGCTGTGTTTATATGTATAAGGGGGAGGAAACTAATTTTGTATGTTGTTTTAATGCAAGAAATGCATTGGGGAAAACATAGTCTCAAGATCAAACGAGATATCAGTGTTCCATAAATGGATCCTCATCGAAATACTTGTTCACCATTATACATGGTGTGAGGGAGAGGTTTCCGAAAACTTTAAGGGCTTACACCCTGCATAAAGAATCACTGGTTGCTAAGAGTGCCCTGTAACATTAATTCTCGAGGAATTATCTTCGGACTAGTCCCGTTCGCTACGTGATCCCAGACGTTCGTGATTCGATGTCAACCTGTTACATTTTACATTACTGCATTATGTTTGATGGTTTCGTTATAAGCACTTATAAACATAAGCGATATGACATGGTTAATAGTTAAACTTTCGTTCACGTTAGAATTTCATTATTGAATAAATTATAGTTCTGCAGGTGGACGGACAGGAATCTTGGATAAAATTGACGCTGAAGCTCATATAAATACTATGCAAAACCCTTCTGCCCATGACACAAAATCCTAGTCAGAAATAATCAAGATAAAGTTGGATAGTTGGAGTTATCTTGTATTAAAAAATAATGCCTTCGGGACGGATCATAATAATGCCATTTTGTGTTTTATTGGGCCTCGTATATTAATAAAAATATTGTCGTTTTCTTGTCTCAAATGTTAAAATTCGACGACCATGCAAAGTCAGCAAGTCTTGACAGAAAGACAGACAGAAGAATTCCAGTGAGTCGAATCTATAACTTTCTCAGGTACCTTTATAATTCGGTCTATATAAAAACTGAGACTCATAATGAATACATATAACAAAATCATAATTAGAGCTTATATCTTCGTTATCTAAATAAAGTCTTATAAAACGTTCGTTCGCTAATTGAGAATAGCCCACGCGGCCATTCTCCACCCCGTCTCAGTGGTCTCCGAGTCACAGAGCAGAGAAACGGCTAGATAGCATCAGCGCCGCTTCCCTATCGTCCATCTGGACGTCTCTATTTAAATAAGCTGCAGCCGATCTAACTAAATTAAAGGCTTGGTACATGTACATTGGTAAATTATACGCTTGATTACTGTGTGTAGGCTATAGGCTCATAGTATTGTTTATAGAGAGAGGGTAGTCTGTAGTCTGGAGGAGGTTAATTATTCTGTACCAAGGCGTGATAATTATTTAATTATTATTATTATTTATTTAGTCTGAGATCTTTAATAATAGGATATTGATGGTGAAAATTTAAATTGCTCTGGAATTACGTGTTTAACGATTTTCCGAATTCAGTATTTTAAATGTTTTTATTTAAGAACATGCTGTACTCATTATTTTAAATCTCAATGTTTCTACTACTCGGAATTTAAAACTACTAAAGAAATTATAAATTTCTCGATGGCCATTGACAACAGTATTATGTTAACATGTTCTTTAGATATATGTAAGTATGTGTATTGCTTTGAGTAAGCCTATAATCTAAATAGTTTGTCAGATTTTTAGTATGATGTGTCAAGATATTTTTAAAATCAGAGGTAGAATTTTATTTCCTTTTTAGGGTTCCGTAGCCAAATGGCAAAAAACGGAACCCTTATAGATTCGTCATGTCTGTCTGTACCATGAAAACTTCCACCGAAAATTGGTTTGAACGAGATCTAGTAAGTAGTTTTTTTTTAATACGTCATAAATCTTAAACCGCAATTTACCTTTCATTCAAGTTACAAAGAACAACAAGAACTTTTATACTATGTTACTTGCTGCTAAGGAACCCTTCATGGGCGAGTCCGACTCGCACTTGGCCGCTTTTTGTCCTTTTTGTCAAAACTAATCGTGTTTATACGACGTCTCGAGAATTCTTCTTTGAGTAAGTTCGCTGTCATGTTGAAACTAGGTAATTCAATTACTAGTAGCACTTGTCCCCCGCTGGTCTAGTTTCAGATGTTACCATTTCCAAGAAAGGTACTATTTATCTCCATACAAGGTTTACGACCCTCTTCAGGGCTTCGAAGAAATAGTCTAAACTGTCAACTTTCACCGGTTTTTCCACCTTAAGAAATTATAAATTATACGTATAAGTATGAAATAAAATGAAATGAAAATATTTTATTCGAAGTAGGCAGCAGTGTACACTTTTCGAACGTTATTCTTTTATCTACCTAACACGAGGTTCCTACCACTCGGAACTCGTATACCCACCGTTTCGGGAAGTGTTTGCGGAGTGAGAAGAAACGGCGGGCCCTAAAGAAACTCCCTCCAACACATTTTTTTTTTAAAGTCTTATATTCTATTACATCTTAATGCTAGATCAATAAATGAATTATACAATGTCATGTCTGTAAATAAAATATGCAAAAATAAGAATAAAGTAAGAAGAATAAAGAAAGAAAGGATTCAAAAGAGATAAAAGTAAAAATTATTTGTAGCTAATGACTAACAATTCAAAAACCAATGACAAGAGCAGGCCAGTTCACACGGACAGCACCCGATCACGAGTATAACGCGAGAGTCAGCCATCGCTCCCCTCAACCATATTTGAGGGAAGGGAACGACCCGGCTCCCGAGTATAAAATATTCTCTCTAGTACAGTTTTTATAGCTAACTGAATAAATTCAAACTTTTTATTATTGTTTTACTAAATAATAAATAAATTCGAAGGGATTTCACATTTACATACTTCTCATTGTATCGATATATTAAACTTCAAAAATATTGTTAAAAACTTAAAATGGCATGTAAATTACATATAATGTATTTTAACTTTGCTTAGAAAATTCCAAATCCTGGCCATCATGACGTATTTTGATGGTATATTATGTGTAACTTTGGATAATAAAAACAATAAACAAAATTTTAAAAAACACTCCTGACACTTAAATGAAAAGAATTTAAAAATCACTGAACAGATTTTCAACAAATATACCTAATTACTAACGCGATGAAACCTTTTTTCAAGTAAAAAAAAACCGCACTGACATCGGTCCATCCGTTTGAAAACTACTACGCCAAAGACTAAACACAAACACATGTGTTGTGTACATATGCTTTAAAATATACTTACTATTAATTTTATACGAATATTATACATATATGGGAACAATAAGTTCCCCTTTACTGCCACTTGCAATAAACCGAACTCATTTAATTTTCCAGTAAACTTTATAGAAATACTTTGGCTCATGAAGCAATTCCCCTTGAAGAAGTCTCTCAGTGCAGTGGTGGTCCAATCGTGGCCCGCTGCACCTATTAGCGGCCCTTATCCGGCCCCCATCAGCGAACACACACGTCACAGTACATTTTGTCGTACTTCTAACTTCTAATTGAGAAATGGTCATTTTGTAGTAAAAGCTATATGTTTTCTGTAATAAAATAATTTTGATTGAAAGTACTTAACCAAAGAGATTAATAAGTAAATTGTGTAGGTAATTACCTAATACGTAAAACATGTTTAGAAATAATAAAGGGATAAACTGCTTATGAAAATGTTACCGATTATTGCATATTGTGTCAGTTGATAGATTAATATGATTATATAAGTACTGTTCACTCCGTAAACATGCAACTCAGCAGTGCAATGACCAGACCGAAATTGTTACAATAAAGTGATGTGTAGTGTATCAGCTAAAACCCACTAAAATGAATGTATCTTTATTAACGCACACATATAAATAAGATTTGTATAAATAGTTTGTAAGATGTAAATAAAGTCTCTTGGTATCCAGACTCAACGCTGTTTCACTATCGACGTGACGACGCATCATCGACCCTTTTCACTATCCTCTCACTGTAGCCAAGAAACCTTTAGCCGTCAGCTTAGGCAGCTGATCAGTCGTAAAATTTAAAGAATATCCTAGTTTTATCAAAATTTTATTCAGAACATTCAAGAAATTCAGAAAATTTCAGTTCAATTTTTTTTAATATATTTATTATAAGTTTTACGGAGACATTTTTATTGATCTAACTTAATTAGTTAATCCCTAGAAATATAGCATAGTTATATTTTAGGAGGTCTCATTAAAACCCTACCGTGCTTCGATTTTAATCGACCATAAATTTCACAGATAGCCTGACCACTGCCTGATCGTAAACTTCAACACAATTAGATAAGTAAATACGGTTCAAATTGTACCTACCCGTGATTGGACCATGAGATGGGAAATATTCGAACTAGAAAATATGCGAAAGGCAGACGAGGCTTTATTATTGTATATTCTCAAAATTTTGGTGCAACTTTTGTCACCACTAGCAAATTCTTAGTAATTAAATATAATTTTAGTCCATTCTACCTTGTAGGAAAGAAATAAAGAATAAGTCAAAAATATAATTACTCGTAATATAATGTATAAATTGATAAGAATTTGGCATTCATTAATAGTAGAGTCATAGATTTACAAATATGTATGATACCTACATGTTATGTTTCGATAAGACTTAGAAATATGTATGTTGCCTACGTCATAATATATACGTAATTATGTTTCAATCTACAACGAACTGGTTTATAATTTTAAAAAAACTGAGCAGAAATCTGCCGTTTGCTAATGCTTTGTCTTACAAGCGTTTCAGTTTCGACCTCCACAGGTCGTAGGTCGCTCCATCGCGGGCGCATCCGTCCGGACATCTATATTGAGCTCGTTTTCGTATACGATCTCCGTGGTCGTTAGCGACGGACGGACGACAGTTAGATCGGACTCGTTACGAGTAAAACCCACAATAAAATGCAATTGGTTTGTCAATTTTGGTCATGGTGTGATTTTGTCATGTTTTAGTCTTATGTATTTTTACAATTAAAATTACAATAAAACAAAAGAAAGCATTCAAAAGTCAAGCAAGAAGTCTCAATTTTTTTTTTAAATATAAGTTAATTATATTAAAAATCATCATTTCAGAAAGTTCAAGATAATGAGAACAAAACATTTATTTAAAATGCTAAGTAAACTTGATTTTAAACTACTTACTTTGATTATACATATATTTTATTTATTCTAAAACCGAGAAATGCATTTATTATGTCTGTGACTAATTGCAACAGTAACTAAACTGATCTGTCTGTAGCAATTGATGCAAAACTGCAGGTATTCGGTTTGATAGTTCCGTTTTTACGAGGGCACAGTTATTGGTTCTCTAGTACTGGCTTATAACATTAGGTGAAAGATATCACGTTCGAAATATTTGTGAGTAATGAAAGTTAGATTATTTTATATGTCAATAAACAACTAATTCATTTAAACAAACAAAAAAAGCCGATTGCATAAGTGTCAATTTGTGGATCGAGATGAATCTGACGCCGTCTTGATCTGCTTTATTGTTAACGTCAAAACTTGTTGTCATACACACCCAAATAACATTAATCATTTTCTTGTTAGTATCCTGAAGTGTGTAATTGTGTATCCTTCCTGAAATTTTCTTGATACCGAACTGAAGACACTTTATTTATAATCAAAAATTGCTAAACCAACATTAAATCTTAACTGTTCAATGATTAGAGTAGGTAATTATCATCGCAGACATACCTATTAACCTAAAATAGATCGATCGCTACAAAATGCAACACGATCTCCAACAATTTGATTTGGGCAACGAAAGTTGTTTTCAACTGGCATCGCATTACATATTACTCAACACACAGATGTTTAAGAAGCATAAATTAATCACACATGCTCTGGTTTCGCATTGAGATGGCACTTAATGTCATCGAGTTGTACTCGTGCTTGTCAGCGGACGCGAACCGGTCGGTCGGACGGACGGACGGACGGACGGCCGGTCTGAGGGAAAGTGGCTTTTGTATTTAGTGGATCGATCATTGTGTTTCCTTCAGTTTTATTAGACTATTTAATAGGATAGTAAATGTAGGGGAACAAGTGCACTTTAGTGTATTAAAAGAAAAAAAAACATGGAAGTATTGATATTTTTTCCAAAAAATTTTCACGTATAGTTATCTAATTAAATAAATAATAATTAATATTCCGGAACAAATCACACACCACAAACTAGGATTCAGTGTATTATGGGAATTAGAGACTGATATAAATACATAAATACGATGTTTTTTTCAATACATATATAAATAAATTTTAAGATATTATGTATTGTATTATTAAAATCAGACACAGAAATGTTTGCCCTGGATGGAAATCGAACCCACGACCCTTGCAAACAGCGATGGATACTCTTGTTTATAAAAGCGAGACAAAATCAAAATTACAGAGATAGTATCTACACACAACTACTATGTCCAGATTAAACTTTTCTCAGCGTAGAATCGGATTAAGAAGAAATTGTTTTGTCTCAATAAGGTAAGCCGGGGTAATAGTCTCACCACTTGACGTAATGGTCGGAATGAGTCAATAAATCCAAGGCATCATTAGAGTGGAAAAGCAACTGGTATTTTGTAGCGTGTATGTGGAGCTAAGCTGTATTGGATTAGCTGCAACTGAACTTAATAGTTTCTAGTTACTTTCGTTGTAAGATGGTTTCATTTCTATTGTTTATCTTGAAATATGAATTAAATACAGGCATCTATTCCCCAAAGCACCTTTCTCATGATGTGACCACACAGTGAATTCGGGAGTCTTACAGCAAAATTAATTCAAATGCATCGTCTAGAAATATATAGGACTCATATAGGTATTCAATAATCAATATCCATAGAAATTTGTTTCTTATTTGCTTTTAGTCTAAAGATAAATTGCCAAAACCACCAAATGGTATGGGTGAGAGTTAGCATAGTTCTACCACTATAATTTTATATTCAATTACGTATTATAAACAAGTTCATCCATCTCTGATATCTCCAAAACAAACAATGTCCATAACCTGAAGCCATACACGATTTACATAGCGAACCTTCAACTATTGTTAAATACTTCACCAAATTATCCGTTTCACTTCACTAAACTACATTTTCTTAGAAATTGTATTGAAGATGCGTAGTATCAGCTGCAAAGTAAGGTTGGTATGAGCGTAGAGTAATTACTATAATAATGATAGTTCTATCGTGACCGCTCAGTGGATACGATTCGAGACATGAAATCGAAAATGGTCGCTGACGTCGCGTCGTAGCTATTCACAGGATGTTCTTAATTCGATATTACGAGTATGTCTGTCATAAACTCTGTCATGTCAGGTTGACCAGAAATGTAACCCGTGACTTTACTTTCAGGACAATTCACTATTTTTCATTTTAATAATTTGAAGCCCGAACATCACAAATAACATGTTTATATATTTATATACTCAATATGATTTAAAATTTGCTTTATTTGTCAAGCGTCCTAAAAAGCTATTCTAACAATATCGAACATTTAAAAGTTTATTTTCATTGTATTTTAGTCATTGCTCATAATCATAGCATCCTGTATAATACATTTTAACCATGACATGTATGCGTTCGCCTAGCGATCGAGATTTCATTTCACTTTTAGTAGTTTTTATTGCGTTTATAGAAACTTGTGACGACCTGTGATTTTAGAGAAAGGCTTTAAGCCATAGAGTGGTTCAGATATTCACTTCCGAGTAATTTTTTTCTTCAATTTTTATTGCGATTGATGGCTTTTAAGTTCGATAATTTACCTCTAAGTTAAATCAGATATTTATTACAATACATTTGAATTGAAGTTAAAATTAAATACGTTAATGTTTGGCTTACGATATTTAAAAAAAGTATGACACAAGACAAAATTATCTTTGGTATGACGAAGTAATAGAATAATATTTTTGACAAGAAAATAGATAATTAATCGTACTACTATATTTTGTTTTGATAGTGTTTTACATATTTAGGTACTTCTATGATGAAACCACCTGTTTGTCCGATGTTAATGATTCTCAAATTTTATGACAGACATAATATCGAAAGCACGCTCTTAAAAGATAACGGCCACATCTACACATAATAAATCTTAGTACCTCATTATCTATTTAAAGATATTACTCTCAAAATGTCTAACGCGATCCACTTTCCTACCTGCGTTTCGTGATCCGTAAATAGTAACAATTTATTACACTCGGTGGCAAACGAACCGTCCATAATTTGGCGGCATGTCGTACACTTAAGTGACAATAATAAGCACCTTAAAGCACGAAGGTGTTAGAAATTGGTACAATCTCCTAATGAGATACGCATAGCACATGTCAAATTACCGACTATTTGGAAAATGAATTCCTCCTACACTTTATTTTGTGAAGTTTTGAATAGATTTGAGAACAGACATCTCAGTATGTGTATAGGCATTATAAAACACTTTATGAAGCAAGAGAGGCTTATTTTGAAAAGAAAGAATATGAATAAGCATAAAAATGGATATACAAAGTTGATGGAGAAATTTGTGGGCAATTTTTTTTGCACACAGCATCATTAGTGCAGAGGATATTATGTGTTTTTGTATCTTTCTTTCTTCTTATAGTTTCTCCACTACAGTACGCACTGAGATCACTTAGAGAGACCGCTTCTATCTTCGTCACTAACTTATATATCGGTGAGGTGATACAAAATCTAACCAACTATAGATTATAATAAAAATAACAGTTTGACATCTTTTAACTGTATGTTAAGTTTTCTCCCTGCATTTGCGCAAGCGCGGTAGTTACCTCCCATTCTACGATATCGGTTCGTGATTTCGTGCAGAAACACTTAGGGCTAATGCATTAATTGCATCGCATAGTACCTACAACAACGTCCTACTGAGTACCCATTAAAATCCTGGCGAATCACGTGACCCTAGCGACCAAGATTTAGCGTTCCAAGTGGTTCGATAATATCCGCCACAAATCAAACAAAAAGCGAATAGAAGAAGATTATGTTAATGAGTATTAGGAAAGCTTTAATTCGAATAATTAATTATATGCTTACTAGATTAGATCTGTCTTAACATGATGGAAAGACTCGACATGGAACTACTGGAGGCATTTGCAACGGACGAGGGCAATTATTCTTTATAACTGTGTTCTGCCTATTTCCTTTTGGGATTACTAAGTGGTTTCTATTTAAAAGATCGATTACGTAAGGCAGGTACGTTAAAGTCTTATTTGAAAATATTGTAATATGTGTAATATTACAGTAGGTTTTTTTTAAAAGCCTTCTTAAAAGTCTGTTATATTTTACAGAGCAACCTTTATAATAAGATGAATCCTAAATAAAAAAAACCTAAAACCTAGAGGCACAGTACAGTTTGACGTGGATATTTTAACTTTACAAAACTTAGAATAAAAACACATACCTACACCTATACCATACCCATTAGAACATTTATTGTCATTTATCTCTAATTCAATACAGTTTCCTTCGCAATCCTCCGTTCATAACATCAACGTGAAGTACTGAATTGCACATCTCTACGTTCCTGCGATCAATTTAGCCCAAACTCATCAATCTCTTTGGCCACGAATCGATCACTGCAGCCGCAGATCTGGGAGTAGCGAATGGCGGTGATCATGCGCATCGCGTTGCACCACTGCGCCGGCGCTGCCACACGCGCATCACGATTTTGCGCACGCGATTGTCACAATGCGCAATTAGAAGCTGTTGTATGCGCTGTCGAGATGTCACTAGATATAAGTGTGAAGTGTCAATGTAGGATGGTTTGGTATCATCAACTACTTTTAATTATTTCTTTTAGATGTTTGCATGGTAATTGGTATGTTCTGAATGTCTTTGATGTAGATTTCTGATGGTATTTTTTGAAGGGTAATGTATAGTTTGTGTATTGATTTTGTAGTGCGAGGTATATCCTTAGATTTTATTTTTAGTTAAATTGTTTTAGATTATTTAAAGCAGAAATATAATTCCGTAGTTTTAAAGTGACAGTTTTTTATTTTATTAAACTTGAGGTAAAGAGAAAAAGGCCATGTACGACAATTGCATTTCTGTATCATTAAATACCTTATATGCTTACAAGTCGATAAATGTAAGTAGTCGATATTATATTATATAAAACACTTGGCTCTGACGAAGGCAGAAGCTACCAGACTGGTAGTCGGCGTAAATTGCATAGTAAACATTCATTAGTCAATTAATGTCCAATCAAATTTACTTGCCACTATATTGCAAGATAGAATCATTAAAAAAAATGTAGCAGGTCTAATAAAAAATATTAAAATCAGAACAACCAGTTTTTTGCGTTGATTAGGATAGAAGAGTGATAAATTAAAGTGTTCGTTTTGCATAACATTTGCTAATTTAAAGTGACTTTTTATAGTTGTAAAGATTTCGTCTTTATCCTACAAAAAATAACAAAAAAGTGAAAGTTTTACACTGTAAAGTTTAACTGAACGAAGTGTAATTAAAGTATCGAGAATTTGGGTAACAACATTCTGCAGGGATGTTTTAGATGTATTTTATCGGCTAATCCTTCAAGACACGTGGTGGGTTATAATTTTATATTTATGTATATCTGACTGGGCTTAGAACCTAAACGTTTTTATTCGTTTTAATTCCTTAAGTAACCGAGGATGACATTTAAACACTCGATACTTTTTTACCAGAGCTGTGGTGTATGTAAGCTATGTTTAGCTGTAATTCAAGATTAGAACAGTAACTCACAAAACAAAAGTAATGAGTAGCGATCGCATCGCACGAACTGTTGCGCGAGCGCACCTTACAGTTTATGGATCACGAGTTTTGGCGCCAAAACACCCGATCATTATTATTGTCTCATGTACTACCGCCGTGTGATTGACAACGCGTGAAGGGAACGCTCGTGTTCCAAATTCAAAATAGGTAGGTTTAAGTGCTAAAAAGTGAAATACGTTCCGTTGCATGAAAATACCTAAGTGATACATTGAGCCTACATAAGCTATACAAACTTTTTGGCGATTACAGAATGTAGTTTATATAGATCTCCCTGAATATTACCGGACTTAGACCTAAGACTATTAGGATTAATATTATTAGGTACTAAAACTATACGGACATAGGTACCTATGTGGGACAAAGCGACCAGACTAAGTTATTTCAATTAAACTATTTTTTATGAATAGGAGCCCTAGTATTAAGAATTTCAGTAACTTTAAAAACCCTTTTATAGGCATAAATGGATTATGACAAATTAGGAAATTTTACTTGAACAATCCTTAAAAGTAGAGCGATGTCAGACCAAGATAATAAAGCAAGGCTATTTGTCATCGATGACAGAAATTAATGTTTTATCAGGTTACAGAGTTTCGTTATTCATAGACAGCTGTAGAGGTACTGCAGTTGTTATGAATTAAGTACCATATTTGGTATAACATCTTGTTAAACCAACGAGCTCGCTGATCAACGCAGTTTGTTTTGTAATGCAGCGTTAAACGTAAATCTAGCAACAAAGCTCGAATATTTAATCCGCGATCCAAGTGTGAGAACAAGAGCTGACATCTGACAATTTCGTGTCAACGCTAGTTCGTCGCATGCGCAAACAAACTGACAAGAACAGCGAGATACGACCCGCTTACAAACCCATTGCGAAATCGATACAAATATTATGGAAATTTTGAATCTATCCCCGTTTCCCACGTCTAGTGCAGTGTTGCCACATTGACAATAATGTATGCTACACCATGCTTGTCGCTTTTCGGTGTGCCGCAATAGTGATGTCACTTGGTAAGTTTTCGAGCATTTGAGATGTAACTTGAAGATGTCAAAGATAGGACAAAGTGGAAAAGATTCAGTCTGCATGCATTGGTCGTGATATTGCTATACTACATAAAATAAAAATACCAGGGGATAAATAACTTTTCTCATTAAGAATCTAAGAAACAATATCAGCGTAGATCTTGTTTCCACTATATCAGAAGAAAATCTTGTCATTTTTTGGGATTAGGGACATAATGAGTTGTTGAACATGATTGTTTGAGATATTTTACAATAGATAAAATTACAGGTCTTGTAAATCGATAGCAACTTCAGCGCTCATGTCCCATCACTAGCATGTGAAGTTGCACAAACTGGGTAGTAACTTTTAAGACGACGGGATGCGCGTCACGCCGCGCCGCAAACGGAGTTGGCGTCTGCGCTTTGACTTTTGTTGTGTTATGTAACAAAATACTTAAGTGTTATTATGTATCGATGTTCCTACATGACTTAAATCGAGATCAAGTTTCTGTAAACATAGCCCCGTTGCAGATGCCAGTCTCATTGTTCACTGTTTATATAATCACCCCGTCAAATAATGTTTTTCTGAGCCTAGTTTCAAAGTTGTGCTATAGTTTTTTACTAAGTATCATCACAAGCTATTAACAATGTAAGAAAATAGGAAAATATTTTAAAGTCATTACTTTTCCTAGCATTTACTCAAGAATTTCCGTTGAGATAAGAGCTTAGTTCAAATTATTTAAAGTTAAAATCTTTAGAGCCGAGATTACGTTGTAATAACCGATATCGGTAGCTGATACAAGAGTGGATTTACAAACTTTATTTCTTAGTGCGTCCGTTGCTTTCCAGTAGTAAGATTAGTTACCCTCAAGGCTGTATACCATCAAATCCGCTATTACACGGTTAAGGTAGGCCAGTAAAAACGGATTTCTATTGAGTATTATCAACAGCAAGGTTTACGACCCGGTAGCTATGCATTGCTGATAAATAATATAATATAATGCTCGCTATTTTACGAGCCCCGAAGGCGGGGAGGTGACAACTCCAGGAATTGCTAGGTTTAAATGCATTGTGCCTTTGTGTAACCTCGCCTCTATTTTCATCAAATATATTTTATTGGCAGGTAATAGCGTACTGTATATTTTATTGCATACTTTAAAACAATTTACAAATTTGACTATCTGTATAAACAATACTTCTGAGAAGTAGATATTAGTATAGTATTCACTGCAGTACTATATACATAGATACAGTGCAGGACATCTACTAATTATTTTGGCACTAATAAAGAGGCCAATTGTCACATCATCAACTATTCAGTCCCTTTTGTATGGGAAGTCAAACATAATTTGATATAATCGTTTTTCAGGAAAAGTTGTTCAGTTTTAAGGGTAGAACTCCAGTTAATACACTTTTGTATAGTTCATTCCAATAAAAAAAAACACAAGGTAAACAAACGACGTCGCCACTTGTCAATTCAATAGTAAGTTTGTTTACCTTTTGTTTTTCTCGATTGGAACAAGGCAAAAACCCTATGTAAGTAACTAAGTATAGGTTAATTAACAGTGGAATATAAACCTTATACTTTGTACCAGTAATTACAATGTCAGAATAATATAAATAAAGTAATGCAATGTAAGTAAATTTCACGATAATAATATGGCCACATGTGAAACAAAGTTGAAACAAACATTATATTTACAAGCACACCCTGAGCCTGACACAGTAATTATCCTCGTTTAGCGTTGTCGTGACGTCGTGTGACGTCAACGTCTCTACACGATGACGTGAGGACACGTTACATGCCTTGACGTCCTATTCGTAGAGTGGTTGACACGACAATTGCCGCGATGAAATGTGCACGTACTCTTGTGAGTTTTAAGTTAAAAGTACTTTTTTCTATCAACTGTTATTAAATACGTAGTATTAATTAACCAAGTTAGGTAAATTAAGATGTTATTTAATTAAGCACCGATTATACACCAAGAAGTATAAAGGCGAGTAAATCTGATCGTTTTGCGGAGAATTTATGGAGTGTCAATATCTAACGAGCTGGCTAACTATCTGTTTATTGACGTTATTTCTTAACCATAAACCAATTTAGGTACCAATACCTATTCAATTAATGGTCTAATGTTATACCAAGTCGATAATTTGACGGTTATAAATGGTTCACTTAATAAACGCAAGAAATTCTTCTACTTTGTAAACACAGAATGTAAGTATCCTAAACTTTATCCTTAATTTCACATTTAAAAAATCCTATGAAACATAATATCTAATCATAGTAAATTTACTCATAAGAAGAATTTTCCTATAAAATAGTGATGTGCACTCACCGAAGTGTATTCCGCGCAGATATCGATAGAGCTCACGAAGTCGCAGACGTCATCAACGCTCCACGCTGATAGGCGCGCCCGCGCCTCTGCACAGAGGCATTCTCCACTGCGATCTACAATAAACACACCCATTTAAAACAGCTACATATAATAGCAATTAATTTTAGGTGCATGGTTGTATAAGATTTAATTAAGTGTCAATTAACGAAACTACGCATATTAATTTATGATTCGCACTCAATAATTTTATTATGTTACTTTAAAATTCAAGTAACAAATTAAAATACGTAATGAATATCTGCCATTCTTGCGGTACCGTAGCTCATCGAGCTTTTCATGTATTGACTGACAGGTCAAGTAACTGTCCCAGCTTAAATGTAATTTAAGTTTACGAACCTATAAATGATATGGGAAAATGGGAATAACTGCAGCTTATAAACTCAACCGACTTTAGCTGTGCTTTTTACTTTTGCAAACTATCTGGTCGATTAGGAAAAAACGCTTAGTCACTAACTAGTCACTGCTTACATTCCTGTGACGTAGGATAATTTATTTAAAACTCACCGTCATTGCTTGCCCCATCTCGCTCGTCACTGTCGCTTCGCGTGCTGGGGCTAGCGGAGAGGCGCGCGCGCTTCGCTGCGCTCTCGCCTGCCGCTGACAGGTCAAGCGGGGAGTGCTCAGTTGCTGCACCAACACCGACGCGCTTGCGCCGGGAGCGCCCACTGCGGCCTACTCGCGATATCGCTAGTAAGGTCTGTGGAGGAGATATATAAGTTACAATATGTGAAGATATTAGCCAAATATTATACTTGGGTGTATTTTCACATTAAGAAGATGAAAAATTTGAAATAATCAGGTACCTAGAAAGGATCTTACGATGTAGATGAAACAAGGGTTTTATTAGGAATCGTGTGTATTAGTGGTAGGTCTTATATATAATATACAAGGTAAGACTGGATGGATACCACAGCTTGGCAGGAGCCAAGCAGCGTGCTGTTTCGGCGGTTGTGGCGAGATAGCCAGCGTAATTACAGCCATAAGAGGCATTTCATATTAGCCCTCAATGATCAGAAAGGCACTGATAAGCCTACTGTGGTCACAGATGCTCAAAGGCAGCGATTGTCACTTTATCAGGCGAACTGTTAGCATTTTGCTACCTCTAATAATAATTGATCTTATTTTTAACTACGACGCAATAAAAAAGGTTAATTGAAAAAATTTACATGTTCTTAAAGTAATACAATACGAAATCTATCATCGATCTATAAAGTGAACTTTTAAGATAACCTTTGCCCAAAGTGGTAGCAGTGCGCGTCAGATACGATCGACAAGCCCGTAGATAACAGTAGAATCGCGGCCGTCTACCAAACAATGACCTGTCCGAAGTCCAAACCATGCGTGGTATTTAAAATCTCAATTACTCAGAAGCCCATCAAGTGGCATACAGTACCGATGCTAAGCAAACATGAAAGGCGAGCCAGAATGCTATTATCTGATCGAGAGTGCTCTCGGATCATAAGTGCGGAGCATTCATCATAATAACGTTCGCAGCCGTCACGCTCGCCGCCCGCGGGTCAAATTGCAATCTATCTTTTTTAATTGCTACGCGCACTAAAAAGAGCGAATGCGGACTAATTCAGATATTCAGTTGGAGGCGCGCGCGCGTGAAATAACATGCTGTTTGTTATATGGTGGCGCGTGCGGCGGCGGTGGCATAGTATGATGCCGTCAAGACCAGAATCCGACCATAATCATAAATTTCTCAATTTATTTCCGCATCGTTTCTGTTTTCTATAACCCCTAGACCGTACAGAGACATCACTTCAAAGATTAATAGACATTTTACGACTTCAATAAAACGTAAACTGCACACAACTTTAATCGTCATCTAAATCATAATTTCAGTGTCCAGAACGTTACAGGCATCACTAGAAGCTAAATTAGATTTCGAATCGTTATTAGCTAGAAAGTAGGAATCAAATAACTGTAACGATACGCTGCAATTTCCGCGTGCTCTCGGTGCACTCGCCGGCAAAAAGTCATCTAATTTAAAAGTGGAGTGGTTCGATTTCACATCCCATCACTAGCGTGTCGCGGGGCGCCCGGCCGTGCGCGGGAGTCGGCCGGCGCGTGCCGCTGCCAATTAGTGCAGCTCCAGTTCCTTTTACAGTAGAGAGTCGAGACGGTTCGCTGCTGGCGGCTACTAAGAGGCGGGGCGAGAGTATTACCCCACCGATTTCGCTAGCAGCAGCGGTGGTAACGCTCGCTCCACAATCAATGCCGCTACATCTTCGTAGCCTTACTCCTAAGGAAGTGTAAAGGTCGTGAGCCTTATCAGATTTAATTACCTCCATTATTACTGGAAAGGAAGCGAGGTGCTCATCGCGCATTATGATTTTAAAGAGCCGTACATTAACATAAACGAACGGTCAGAGATGCTCGGGTCTGATAGAGGCATTCATATGAATTTTACGATGCTTCGACTCGTTTTAACCACAGCCGTGAACTATGAAGCGAAGTAAAGATGTAATTAAAACAGGAAGGTCAATGAGCACAAACAAGAATAAAATATAATTAATATGAATTTCTTCACGGGCCCACCTGACCGTAAATTATTTCATAGGAGGAGTGGCACTGGCGTAATTTTAGTAAGTAATCGCATAAATGTAAATCATATCATACAATGTGAGGTAATATTACGATGTTTTATGAAATGTAATTTGTATATTAATGTTATCTTGAAAGCGGGTATTTTCCTTCAAATGTCTAGTATCACAACGGGAGGCGCACTTCGTATGATTTGTCGTGATTGTCGACATCCTGCCGATGCCGGTGCCGGTACATGCAAGCACCGCTATGTATCAAATAACAAAATTACACTAAACATGAATCAATTTTTATAATTACATCTAAGCTATGCGGTTAGTAGCAAAGGTCAATTTGATAAATTAAATAAATTGGGCTCCATTTCGAGTGCTTGTATGATTTTGATTTATTGAATGTAAACATAGATTAAATCTTGTTCAACATCACGCTCGAATTCAAAGAAGAATTTCTTAATTTCATTTTTATTCAAAATTTTGAACTAAATTTTTTCTCTCTCGCTAACAAAAACAGTTACTCTAAACATTTTTTTCCGGTCAGTTTAATTTTATGTGCATTCAAGAAGGAAGACTTAATTTTCAGGATGCTCAACGAAACGTTAAACTAGTAAAGTATTGATAAAGTGAACTTTAAATCTCTTCAGGTAAACACGTTTTTTATTATTATCATCGTTGTCACACAGGTACCTTAGTGGAGCTCATGTCCAGCATGACCGGGAAGGCCGGCAGCCGGGGAGGTCCACCCTGCTGTTTGGCGAGCTTCGTGAACAGCCCGCCGAGCGGCGCATCGGTCGCGTCCACCTGCAGTGGAGCCGGTGTCACCCCTCTGGAGTCGGGGGTGAAGCCGTTCATGCGGTGGAAGTAGCTGCAACAAACGGCACAATAAGTACATATTTGTCAAATGTTTTATATGCCATTAAACTGTCTTACAGTTTTATTGCCTTATTATCTGCTTCACAATTTTTTTTGTAATTCTAGTATGAACTTTTAGAGACCATCATCTACAGTACCAGCAGACATGAGTAATAAATCAAAATCATTAAAGACATCGTGAAATTGATTGTCAAGAGAACAAGTTTATTTTTATGATGCTAATTCAAACAAGAGACAAAAATTAATGAAATTAGTATCTTGACAAATGGGTGATATAAACTATGTCTTTACAAAGCGATGTAAATGGAAATTAACAACACAGTAATGTGATAAAAATGAGAAATTTATTATCGATATATCGTAACTTACAATCCAATGTCGCGGCCAGCGGCGCCTGCGCGGCTGTCTGAGCATAATAATTAAAACTGACAGAGGTCATCAACCGATTCCGAGAGATGAGCCATTCATTAATATAACATAAGCACACAAGAGCTTTGGTTCTCACGAATCATGTAAATTCGTTGACTAAACTTAAGTTATCGAATCGATTAATATGCTAATTAGTTGGGCATCACTAGTGCGGTCGGTGAACCGAGTCGCGTAGTGTTGTGAGTTGACACCGCCCACCGTGGCGTGTGAAAATCAATTATCAAAATTTGGTAGGTATAGGAAGTAACTTGTTCTGCTAAGAGTTGAAGAATTTTATCTATATTAGTTCCGCCCTTTATCGTGCACTTTAAAATTTCCATATAATTTATTCAAAACCAATGGTTCTAATTCCAATTAGCTCGCGAAATCGCAACGGAAGTGCATAGACAATTATTATCGTCATAAATCTAAAGTGTGTCAGCCTTGTCATTGATGTATCGACTCCGACTCTGAATATAATGTAGGTACCTACGCGGCGAATATTCAGCTGTACTCACTCAAGTCTGTTCTCATGGCTGTCCTTTGCAATCTTTATCCTTCGAGTTGCGTTCTAGTCCTTGTAACTTCAGTATTTATCGCCTATCCTACAGTTAACAATAAAGTTCTTGGACAGTTTTATGTTCTAATTGTAACCTCTTGAAAATTTAAAATAAGTCCTCACATTTTACAGCGTTAGTCATTTATCTACTTTGCCTATTTTCTATTAAATAACATAAAGTAAAAGAAATTGAGAAAGTATGCGACTTTAAGATACGTGTTTTACGCACGTTAAAACTACGAACTGAATTTTGTAGTTTACTCGAAATGTATTTTTTCCAGAAATTACGCCAACAGACGTTCTATTCACTCATGGTAAGAGTAGAGTTGTAACTATTTCAGAAATAGTATTAAGATTATTCTCGGTGTGAAATGCTGAAGTCTACAGATTACCTGGATAACATGACAATGTCTATAGGTGGCATACTAATTCATTGTTGAAGTGGGCTTTATATACGTATCTCGTAGCTAGCAGCTGTATGACGTCCAAGCAGTTGCTCAAGGGGTGAAGCAGCTAGATGATTTGAAGACGTCTATGCCCCTGATAGCAATGACGCAACTAGCGAATTGTTAAGATGGGCATTATATCTCGTCGCCAGCGAATGCTTGATAAAAGAGTGTTTTCCCGGTGTGTGCAATGCAGAGGTCCAAGGTTGGGCTTGATACGCCTGGATGTCCCCACTCAAGTTTCAGTTCTCAAACTGAACTAGCCTGGAGTCTGGATGACTTGACGACGACGATTACAGTCGCGATACTCACTCATTGTTAGGATGGGCGTTATATCTCGCCGCCAGCGAGCGCATGATGTCGGAGTAGTTTCTCGGCGGGTGCGGCGCGGGCGCAGCGGGCGCGTGCGGGCTGCCGCGCTCCGGCGGCGTGCCCGGGTACGACGACGTCGACGGCGTCACGCTTCGGGACCTGGCAATGCGACCAGTTTCAAAACTATGTGGCCTTAATTAAAATGGTACAAAAATAATGCGCCAATTTCTATACAGGATACTGTGTGGCGCCTTGAAAGAGGTCAGACTATGAAATTTTTAAGTAACTTGATTGCCTTCGCTGTTTGGATACGTAAATGATGAAGGCTTTTAATAGTTTATCATCCAACCTCGTATTTAGATCCACTGTTAATTTTATCGTCTGCCAATTCACTTGGGAATCATTATTAAGGAAAGCTCCTTTATTAAATTTTACTGCTTGATAGGCCCGCTGGTACTATTATTAAGGAGGGGTGACGAAATATCTGGTGATGAAACTGCTGGGTATTTTGATAACTGATTCGACTCTCCGAAGCTGACGAACGATACTAAAAAGTTTTAATTGCAAAGAGTAAGGAGCAATAGAACTATAGTAACCAGTAGGAGATCAGTGCCACCATCACTAGACCTAGAATATCAGGCCTCCCACTCAGTGGATCGATGATTTGATGAATGTTGAGGGAGGCCACTGGATGCAGGCAGCATAGGGCCGGTCAATTTGGAAATCCTTATGGGACACCTTTGTCCAGCAGTGGAGTTATTTTGTATGATGACGATGATGAGCACGATTGAACTGAACTCACCTGGAGGCGGTGGAGTCGTGGGGGCTGAGCCGCTCGTTCTTGACGATGTGCGTGGGCGCTGGCGTCGCCGCGGGCGCAGGCGCGGGGGGCGCCGCCGCCGCATCGCGCACGTAGCGTCGAGCGCCCCCACCCCCGCCCCCTCCTTCACCTGTGACAATGAGAAGCGAGGGTTGTAATTGTAACTAGCATGTAAAATGTGGTTAAGTTCGTATTGTTAAATTTACCTAAACCTCCGCGACGTTGCCATATTTTTCAAGTGTGACTTTTCAGCGCGGAAGTTGCGATTCGCACAAGATTTGTGTACTTGGATTTAAACAACATTGAAGAAAGGGCTATGCAACCTCATAAAGCTCCTATTTGTGAAAATATGCTAAGGCTTTTCTTTTAAATATGTTTGTATCAACTATATGGTATACTGTACAAACTGTTGTTTTCCCAAAGAAAAGAAAATAAAATAAAGTGAAGCCCAGGCGGTGACCAAGAGTGATCTCCGAAGGGAAAGGACGAGCCTACGATAAACCCCTAAGTTATGGTAACAGAAATAAAAATAAAAATACACAGTTTTTGTTGAAAATATGCTGCCTTATATGAAGGTGGTTGCGTTTTACGTTAATCTTGATGAAGTTAAAAAGAAAATAAATATTACAGAGGTGACACAGCGTTGTCGGGCAGTATCAGTTTCAGTGGAAGCCCGGTGTTAGCAAAAATGTCATCGCTTGTGGCAAAATTAATAATGCCATGTAAGGCGAGATTTTGCCGCAAGAGGAATGCAGTTGAAGCCTTCGGTTGAACCTCAAAACAGCTATGTTCATAATGCTGACAAAGAAACGCAATAAAAGTTTTATTTTAAGTAGTGGTGGAGGGGGGATTAAATCAGGTTTTAACCAGTTATGATTTTGCAGGGAAAGACTTAAATTGTGTTCAGCTTTTAACAAGTTTAGATTTGTAAATCTTACATTCAAAAAATTACAATCAAAAATCTTTTTAGGGTTCCGTAGCCAAATGGAAAAAAACGGAACCCTTATGGATTCGTCATGTCTGTCTGTCTGTCTGTCCGTCCGTATGTCACAGCCACTTTTTTCCGAAACTATAAGAACTATACTGTTGAAACTTGGTAAGTAGATGTATTCTGTGAACCGCATTAAGATTTTCACACAAAAATAGAATAAAAACAATAAATTTTGGGGGTTCCCCATACTTAGAACTGAAACTCAAAATTTTTTTTTTCATCAAACCTATACGTGTGTTTTTTCATCAAACCTTCAAAAATGATATTGAGGTTTCTAATATCATTTTTTTCTAAACCGAATAGTTTGCGCGAGAGACACTTCCAAATTGGTAAAATGTGTGTCCCCCCCCTGTAACTTCTAAAATAAGAGAATGATAAAACTAGAAAAAATACATGATGTACATTACCATGCAAACTTCCACCGAAAATTGGTTTGAACGAGATCTAGTAAGTAGTTTTTTTTTAATACGTCATAAATCGTAAACCACAAATTACCTTTCATTCAATCAACTCAAATATAAAAAATATATAGTTCAAGACATGTGTGATTATGAATTTATACGGAACCCTCGGTGCGCGAGTCCGACTCGCACTTGGTCGGTTTTTTTATTTAAGTAGATGCTTTACACATACTTTTAAATCGTCATATTTTTCTACCTAGTACAAAGTTCCTACCACTCGGAACTTGTACACTCAAACTCATTCACTCATTTAAATAGACTTAGGTTTAAACAGAACATTATAAATGCTGACATGCTTTCGCATGATTGGAAGAAACATGTTTAATTTTTGGAAGCTGGATAATATGTATTATAACAGTATTTTTCAGTAGCTTTACTTTTGCTTTTATAGGCATGTTCTAAAATAGAAGTTCTATTTTATTTGTTAGGAAAATCAACAGCCAATTGCTTAAAGTAGTTAACATTTTAAATAAAACCTATTTAGATCTGCACAAATTTGAATTGTAAATAAGATAATGAAGTCGAATGTAATGACCACAAAAAAAAATTGCATGCAAAAAACCAAGTCCCGCAGATCAGATCAAGCCTGCCCATGAGACCTGTGAAATGCCGACATGCGCAGATTCATATCAAATGCGGTCTCTTTTGAGCGAGTGTGAAGTGTCTCAAAACACTTTCCAAAGAGTTTGCAAGCCATCCACTATCTGGCCGCTAAAATTAATGAGTGTCAACTACACTGTGACACGTTTGCGTACTGGCCACGCGATTAAGATAGTGTCAAGTTTGTTGTAATTTTGTATTTGTTAAAAAAACAGCAAAGTTATCTTTAGCGAGGCTGTTGAGTATGCATTCCTGGTTGTATCGTTACTTTCTATCAGATGAGATTTTTATCGGAGGCTCTTAGTGTTATTCGGCTTAAATGTTATTAAAAATGCTAATTCTGGTTAACCTTTCGAGCCTAAATTAATTTCATTAATTTGAAAATTTAAGCCAACAATAAATTTTGAATACCTTTACATATTTTATTATTTACACAGGATTTTTTGTTAAAAAAACGTAATAATATTTACTACGTCGAGATCTTTTCATCTCCTAGCACACTTAGTGATGTAACTTACTTAATACAAAACACAACTTTAATTACAGATTTTAATTAAGATTAAGACATTTGCAGTATTACCTTTGTATGTTAAATAAATTAATAATTTAGCTAAGATGGACTACTTAAATGGAAGCAGTTAAATGGTTATACACGGAGTCAAAAAAGTACTGAAATCCTGTTTCAGTCTACGTGTCTTTGCGAGACTGCCACAAATGAATAGAGAATAGAATTTATTTACATATTTGTGGCATCTCTTATAAGAATTCTACCAATGTTATGTCAGTCATGGAAGGGACACTTCGTTACTGTATCTACTTACACATAATATAGTGCCGCTTCATAAACTAAAATTTAATAATAAAAAAGGAAAATGCTAAGTAAATACATGTTAATACGTCAGGTTTATTGCTAAATAAACTTATTTTCCCATAAACAATATTCTCGTTAGGTAGCTTAATGAGAAATAACAATTTATAGCTAATTATTATTCGTAAATTATCGTATTTTGTAAAAGCCTAGATGAGGTTTTTAAATCTCCACTTCTTTAATGTAACCTAACAAAGTTAAAGGCGCTTTAAAGTTACATTCTGAGTGTAGTAAAAATATATTTTTTTATGTGATAGGTGGCAAATGAGCAGACGGATCACCTGATGGTAGGCGATTCGCGCCGCCCATAGACACCCGCAACACCAGAGGAGTCACAAGTGCGTTGCCGACCTTTGAAATGGGATGGGGGATGGGGAGAATTGGGGGGGGGGGGATGTTGGGCCACCGGTACCTTCACTTACTCAGCTAAACACAACGCAAGCGTTGCTTCACGCCGGTTTTCTGGCATATGTGGCATAAATATTTGTTTTATAATTTTTCATGTAGCGGATTTTATTCAAACTACAGTTTTTTAAAATATATTTATGATTTTGTTTCAAGGTAGGTTTCTACTATACTTCATTTTTTCTTACTTGTCTTATTTTTGAAAATATTATAGCGCACCTACTCATTATTATTGATATTTCATAGATTTGGAAAAGCTCTTTATTAAGTTTACATAAGGAACTTCACAACAAGGTATCCCAACACTATAAAATGTCAATGGTAATGAGTAGGTACGCTATAATATTTTCTAAAATAAGACAAGTAAGAAAAAATTATGTATGTAACTAAATTACATTATTTTGTTCTAGACGTTGCTAAAATTTAAAAAGCAATATTGACTTCTCATAAAATATCACTCAATTAGTTGATCGATTTATATGAAAAGTCAATATTTTTCCAGATTACAACAAAGTCGTAGTCTAGAATAAAAGAATGATAAAGTTAAACATCCTTACGATAGTGTTACCTATAAATTTAATGCCAGTGCAAGGCTCAGGCGATATAGTTTTATCATCTATGGGTTCTGTAAAATAATCTTTGGCGTAGTCTGTCTTGTTATTACATGGTCATAATCCTAAAGATGGGAGTAACTTATTATGACCCCTCAACAGATTATATAAGAGACTTCTTTATTACAGAAAATTTCTAGACAGTTATTTCAATAACCTATAAATTCAATCAGTTTCATGTTCTTTACAAAATATTATTTCCATACAACATTATTTCTACATAATATGGTCGAATGTTATAAAACTGGCGTCTTTTGTTGAGATATCTTCTATTTTATAACGTTCTTTAGTAAGTTCGCGTATTTTGTATGCATGAGTGGGCGATAAGGTTGTTCAGATCAGCATGGTTGGGGAATTTACAAATTTATGAGCATCTTATGCTGACTATACGATAACCAACTACTAGATAAGAAGAATAAAGCCTAAATATATTTTGAATGAGCAGTAGTCGAGTAAACCGAAAAAATTGAGTATAAAATAAAAAGAGTAATGAAAAATACTAAGATTAAAAAAAACACATAATAATCAAACAGAGTAGAAATATAGTAAGGAGTCCTATTTTTTGGGTGAGTTGATTATAGCTTTCTTGGAAGTTAGATATTTAGCTCCAGTTTAAATACAGATAAATTCAACCGATCTTTTTTGGCCATATACAGTTTTGTGTTCTTATTGCACTTGAAATTGACTATTCTCACATTAATTATTCAATCGTCTCAAACTATTCTCACGCAAATTTTACGATTTAATAACCTTCTATTAAACGTTATAATCACAACGAAACATCAGGTTTATCGCGTATAAAACTTGATTTATGCAGGAAGCGTCCCAGGATATCAAATGTATAGTTTCTGTGTCATGTCATGACCGATAGTTTCCTGTGACACTCGTATATTTTGACCACAACCTCGTCACCTTTTCAAACTTTATAGCAGTATTGACCTCCTTACTATGATAAATGTTAAATTTATATGGATGTTCAAGTGGTTTTTGCACAGTTAAGCAAAAAATTTTAAATTCAAAGATGGAGCTTAAATCCATGAAAAGACAAGGACACACTTGGAAATTTTATTTATATAAACATGAGAAAGAAAATCTAAACGTATATTGAGATTATAAAAGTTAAAGAGTAAGTGTTTAGACGCGTAAAACACAATTAAAGGTATGCCATAATCTGATGAGAGATACCGCACCAAAGAGTATGTAATACATACTACGTTAAAAGAGTCTAGAGTGTCTTAATTTGAAAATGATTGTTCTGAACGTATAAAACGTACGCAGCTCAGAGCATACAAGGTACGCAGCAACAAAAGTTGCCCGCGTAACTGTTCACTTACTTAAAATGTTTTTATATTCCGAGTTGCGCCTGCCTTTACCGCACTTGAATGCATTTCAGCAGTCTATGTATTTTATTGTTTAAAGTACTAGAGTAAAGTTTACCTAACTTTGGGAACTAAGTACAATACAAAAAAAAAGATTACTGTACAATATGTCACAATGTTATGAAGACCTCCATTTGTAATGTAACATTTCATGAACATACTGAAACAGACCGCGTCGTAATCTAAATGAAACTGCAACTGCAGAACCCATACATAAGAGAAATATTATAACCAAGTGTCCATGGTAATGTTTATTGCTTTCTAATGTTTAATTAAGATGCTATCTCGGGAAGAGATTGCGCTTTAACAGGGCCGTATAATAAGCTTACATTATTTAACGTGTCAATTATATGATTTTATGGAAATGTTAATTAAATATCTCAGCTTGTTGGGTACATACCTAGTTATATTACTAAAGTTGATCGAGTGAAAAACAAAATATATTTTACATAGATTAGATAACTGACTGTGGGTGTTCATATTTGACGTAAATTTAGTTAATTATAACATATATGATTTGGCCGCATGGAGTTCGTAATATGTAGTTTTTTTTTTAATTGGATGAGGTAGCAAAAGGCTTGCAGTCGCTTTGGGTACAGTAACATCAAAATTCAATAATAATGAAAGAGTCAAAAATTCTAGATTAGCCTTGACTTAAAGACAATGTCAAAGTAATCTTAAGGCAAGAAGAAAAAGTCTCGGTGTTTGATGACTAATTCTCTTTATATGGTGAGTGGGGGGAAAATGAAAAACGGGTACAACAAAAAGTCTCCTCTATCGCCTAATTCAATATGGTAATTTTAGTGCCGGCAACATTGTTCAGGCCGCAATTTTGTTACGTCTGGCCACTCAGTTGGCAGTTACTACTAGGAGTGCGTGGATGTGTGTTACTAATTAACACTTTCATTATAATTAAACGAAACTCAGAGCAAGTAACAGACAATTAACTTCTTGTCAAATAGCTCTTGGACGCCGCCTGCGCAGCCGCCGCCGCAGCCGCCGCCGCCGCCGCAGCCACCGCCGCAGCCGCCGCCGCCGCCGCCATGTGATCTGACGACGCCATGCAACACAGCAATCCCACCTCGTTCTAAGAAAATTTGACTTGACAATTATGTATTTAGCGATGGCACAAGCTATGAGGTTAGCGTTGGTTAGTTCAGTGTGTGAATACTTTTTAAAATCACGCTCTCTTTCTCTTATCGTGCGGCACATTTAGCCGTGCTCTCCACAAGGTATTGACGGCGGTTGCCTGGTGTTGCACTTAGCATCACCCGCGGTTACGTTTAGGGCGTTTAGATTAACAACTATTGGTGTAAACGTGACCATCATACACATCTAGAAATCAGATGTGTAGGTTTCCTCACGATGTTTTCCTTCACCGTTAAATCAGTCGAAATGAAAATGTACGTAAGTTTCGAAAAACTCATCGGTGCACTGGCCAGGATTTGAACCCGAGACCTCCGGTTAGGAGGACGGAGTCACTACCCGTTGCGCCATAGACGCTTTTTAAAATTGAAAATCAAAACTAAAGTAGGTAAGTAAGAAATTTTATGCAATTATTAAACAAATATTGAGTTGGCAACTCTTTTAACATAATAACATACACCAAGAAAATACATAGGGGAGAAGCATACCTACATACTCCGAAAGGGAAGCTCATTTGACAGCTCCAAGTTTCTTGAGAGAAACGTCTCTGAATCCGGTGTATATTCTGATATGTATTTTCCCTCCGAGGATTTCCCAGAGTGTTACTGTATAGGACTCTTTAAAAAGCGGTACGGGGCCGTAGAGAAGGGATTGATAAGGTTTTTAAGGGTCCGAAGCATTGATAACGCCCTTGATTTTTCAAATGCCCAAAGATTGGCGCGGCGGTAATCACTTGCCATAATTTTGCCACGTATTAATAAAAAAAAACACAAAATAAAGTAACAAGGTGGGAATCTTATTTACTGCTAAAAGTGATTCGACGAAACTACTTTATTAAAAGAAGGATAAAAGGGAGCAATATTGCTTCGTAGCTTATGTAACGTTATTATGTAGAAAAGTACTTTTATTGGTCCTTTTTTATGTTTTAGAATTGAGTGACTTCATTTATTTCTTTATACATATATTATTTTAAGACAGAAATTTAAAGGGAGCACGTGAAGTCTTATAATTCTAAAGAAATTCATTATCAACTGAAATCAAAACTAAGTTACGCAAAGATAATCCCAGTCATTTCGTCTACGCTTCATCCTATCCCTTTGACCCCACACAGCGGTAGGGTCAGCAGCATCGTCAAATAAGGTACCGTTGGCACCTGACCCGGATGGCAGCACGTCCAGTGCCATCGGTACCGTACAAATATGCGTACGTGATCGCTTTGTGACTTTTGTGAGGATAGCCCGATACTGAGGTTGCGGAGGTGAGGGTATTTAGCATGCTTTTGTTTACTGTCCTTTATACGACTGAGAAACTCGTCCCCCATACAAACATAATACAAAATTGAAAATGAATAGGTCTAGTCTTATAAAACTTTAAAAACTGCATAAGAAAGACATGATTTTTTAAAAGTTATCAATACTCTTCCTAAAATTTTTAGTTAGTCATGCTTACGTGTAATTTTTTTTATTAGAATCGGGCTGTTGGTTTTTTAAGTCAACGAAGTTCAGCATCTTCTAAGCAGTAAAGGATATAGCAATAAGTATACCATTAAATCAAAGATGAAACACTTGATTACAATTTGTCTAAAGTGCAGAATAGTTAAGTAAACAATTCCGGTCACTTGAAAGTTAACGGCTCAGACGGTTAAAAATTAATAGATACTCGTATGCATTAACAAATAAATTATGAATGAGTTTATTCATGTTAACACCTTCATTCATAAGTACGACACTTGTCCAGTGCTAAAGTCAACAAAACAGACGATTGTATGGTTAGAAGGCAAGCTATAAGCCATTATATCGTACCTCTTTATCCGTTAGTTATTATAATGTACGAGTAGTACTAGTGCGCACTGCGTTCTTTGCCAGCGCGGAGGAACCTTGCGCGATACAGGCAGAATCTTCCCGGGAAACAGAATCCAGTATTTTAACCGCAGGTGTGCGTACTTTGCATATTATTTTGTGTTACAGAATATTGCAGAAAAAACTCACGTAAAGAAAAATCGCGGAGTGTGCACAGTTGGTCGTATAAACTTGAAATACTAATAATAAACCATTGTTGCATCTATTTCGTTTTTCTTTCCATATCAACGATAAACCTCAGTAACCCTCTAGGAAACACTTTATTCAGTGGTTTAGATAGTGTAGATAATAACGAATTCTCACTTCCAAATTATCCCAGTTGCGATATTAGGTTTGGATTCAATGAATCCAGACCACACAGCCTCTGATCACTACTATCAAGACCTACCCGGCAACCCAAGCACTCAGCGCAAGGTCACAATACCTCGTTAAGCAGGTGGTGGGTCAACATAAACATGGTCAGAGCGTGTTGGCCCATGTTTGAGGACCGAACGCTCGACATAGACAAACACTGACAGGTGGGCTTGTGGGCAGCGGCGGCCAGTGTTTGTGCTTAGCGTAATCAAGCACCTGACGCGTCAAAACTTTATGGTTAAAAATTATAGTTGAAAACTGAAAAAGAGGTTGTATATCGATCAGTGATCTTTTTTTACGACTTAAATCCAAACTGGATGATATGGGTGATATATCCATAGGACGTACCTTCTAGCGTTTTCATAAAGTCGTTAATCGATTATCGTCTTTTGAGATGCAGCGTTAGAAGTATGCAGCTGACAGCTGTCACCCATATCATCAGGTTTGGAATAGAGTTTAGGTTATGATATGTTTTGATCAGTCGGATTTTATTTTGGTTTCTAAATTCCAGTATTTTTCAACAAACGTCGATATTATCTTGTAATGGTTTCACTTTATATGTAAAAAAAAGTTCTAACAGTATTAAATAAGTATAATTTACTTTATACTATTGATCATAAATAGTAATAGTTTTGGAAGGGCTAACTATAGATATATTTCCTCTACAAAAAATACAGTAACCAAATCTATAAACAATGGTACAGTTTGTGGATTGAGGTGCCACTGAGATTTTTCTAATATAGAAACTCTTCATTCACCAGTTAGAAATCAGAAATTCCTTTGACATTCAATTTATTACAGATTTGACCTTATATGTATGAACCTCTGATCTCATATATGATGTTATGTATGTATGATACATCTCTCTCGTTAGCATAATTATGTTTGCATACTTAATTCGTGTATTTTAATGATTTGACGTATATCATTAGGTCCACTCACGCGCCACTTATGATGGACTGGTTGACAGATCGGTGTTTAAATTTGTTTTTAAGATAAAATATAAGCTATAATTTATATCTGTATCACTGTATTATTACTGCTACTGATCTCCTTTTATGAAATTAAAAAAGCAAATATATGAGTAAATAACGTATGAAGAAGGCATCAACTATTCGGAAAGGTCACCTAATTTTCAAAAATCTACTTCTTTTGTCTATTAGGTATTATGTATGGTCGGTCACGATGTTCTCAAAAACGAAGTAGTTATTTTTTTTAAAGCTTGTAATTGGAAAATGATAATCTTACAATTAGTTGTATTTGCTCGTAAATGTCTGACTTGGTTACAACAAAAACTAAAATGATTTAATAAAAATTTTCAATACAACTTCCACCATATTTACTAAAATTATTGGTTTTTTAACTGGTTTTTTATAAGTCACAACCCATATTTTTTATCAGTATTTAATGACAATAAGCCAAATAAAAATAAATACTTTATGTCAAGTCCAAGTCTGCTAAAAATAAATTTTATAATATCTATCTAATATATCTTTTTTATATTACATCTATCTATCTATCTATCAGCCGAAAGACGTCCACTGCTGGACAAAGGATTTCCACACCGACCGGTCCTGTGCGGCTCGCATCCATACATTTTATATTACATATATAATTTTAATTGGTTTGTAATTTCATTGTTTTAACAAGTAGATGTTTAGATGTATCCAAACAGTCAGGTAAGTTAACCGCAGCTGAGAAACAAGAATAAGTCGTGTCTAGTGTAAATATTGTCGTGTATAAATACAGATATACGAGTACTGGTTTAAAACGTTAAACAGTTAACGAGTTAAAAAGAGAATTCCCCGCGTGCGCAAGAGTCGTACATACGTGTGGCAAGTTGAGAACTATGAAAATAATAGACACTTAAAGTATATAAAATATGAATATGTACTGTAAAATACCAGTATGTATGTATATCTCCATTGATGATTTGAACATTTTTAATGGAAAAAAATTTTCTCTGAAAAATGGTTTGTATATCTGAAACAAAATGTATTAAAGTTATGTACTTAAAACTTACAAACTCATAACGCAAATTTCCTTAAAATAAATTACTATTCAGAAAATAATTAACAAATAAATTGTCGTCGTAAACATTTCGTCGGAAAGTCAAATCTATTACTTTGTTTGGTCTATGCTCTATGGCGTGTCCAAACATTTGTGTTCAGTGGAAACATTTGGAGGTTTGAGAGGTGACCCTTAGCGACCTCTCGACCGGACGAGAGGTGACAAGAGACACGAGACGGGACAAACAGGACCAGGCCAGCCGGGCCGGTTAGACGGCCGTGGCAGCGTGGGGGTTAAAACTGAATTGTTTATTGTTTTTTGAGTGTGTTTTACCTGGTTTTACATATTTGTTACTACACTGGTGTCTACTTGGCGGGGGAGGAGACAGACCTATATAATGTCCTATAAACATTGTTGTTCCCTTGTATTTTAGGATTTTATAAAGTTAAACCTAAGGTACATATTTTTAATTTCATAATTTTAAAAGTTGCTTTTTTTGTTTGTTTGTAAGCTCTTTTTGCATACATAACACATATAAAAATAAAATATGTATATACAAAAAAAATATAGCAAAGGCGGACTTGCGTCTCCGTCAATATCCATTATAAACACAGACATATCGAGGGTTCACGGGAGACTTGTATTAAGCGACATTTTTGGAAACACAGGTAACCTCTACTTTAAAAATTTATTTCTTACAAAATACCTCACAAAAAATAACTTCTGAAGAATATTTAAAATATTAAGAATATCGAGAATCTATATAATACTAAGAAGTTAAGTTTTAATGATTATTTTTCTAAGAAATACTTTTTTAAATCAGTCTCCTGAACATTTCTAAAAATGTCGCTTAATACAAGTCGCCCGTGAACCCTCGATATAACTTATTTCGCTAGCACAGGTAATAAAATTAGTAGTCACAAATAGTGTACCGAAATTTGAATTATTAGCGGCTCCAATGAGAGTTCACGAGTGAGAATTCACATCAAAACAATTATACTTAAAATTTCCAAGATTCACGAATGTTTTAGCTTATTTATAAACACAAAGTAACAAAGGAAATTCAATGGTGTGTTAAAATTCCAGCGGGGTCGCGTCGGCGGCGGCTGAGTCCGCAATTAACCTGCATTAGCATCCGAACCGGCGACCTGCGCGCGCGCAGCGGAATGGAAGCGGCCGGCAGTTCATGGGCCCTTAGCTGGATGAGGCGTGAGCTGTAGCGGGTTGTTTAATCATCATTATCATTTAAGACTCATGAGTAAGATTTTTGTGTCCATTTTAACTGAATAATGTTTGAACCAGTACGTATCATTATTAAGCATTTAATCCCTAGTTACAAACTTAGCCCTAGCTCAATCAACATTCACTGAATTTTCGTTTTTCGAGCCTCTAAACAAAAAAAAACGAGAATCTAAACTGAGTGACACTGACAGAATACCAGTATGACAGACAGATTATCGACAGTGATTACTGCAATTTCAGCTAACCTGAAAAACAACTGTTTTGTAACCACCTCGGCTTAGAGGTGGCCCTTGCCACACTACCTCACATGATAGAACTAGTTACTAAAATATATGTTTTATTAATTTTATTATAATGAACTAGCTATAGCAACTGCTTCTTCGCCTTGGCTTAATCGTGAACTTTTGTTACTCATTCCCTTTTTAATTCACGATTTATTTATTTATTTGCATGTATGTTACAATCTTCACCTATTGATCTCATTTGGTTATAGGTGAGAAGATCCTGTTTATTAGGCATTGTTAGAGTATGTTTTATCTTGAAAAGGAATGAAAACTCAATTCGTTCGACTCTTCCCGCTCTCCCGCAAATCGTTTATTCTGCTTGAATAGTGCTTCAGTACAAATACATTGACAGGGTTATTGTAGGTAAACCTCAATATTTATATAAACATACACAAAGCAAAGACTACCAAAGAGGTTCTTAAAACAAAAAAGAAGAAAAAAACAGTTACGATACGAAGCGCGGCGCGGCGGCGGCTGAGGCTGAAATGCCAGAGGTCCCCAACCTTCGGCCCGCGGTGAATCAACGAGAGATGCGACCCGCGTCCCACGACCCCCTCACCTCGCGACCCTCGACCTTGGCCCTCACCTTGCCCCTGACGACGAATTTTACGTCTCGAAACAAGGTACCGTTGAGAATTCGACTTTAAAAGACAATTAGGCAAGATTTTAAGTGTTTTTTAACGTTTCGTTTTAAAATGTTTAAGACTTAAGATCTCCATGTTTCAATCTTGTTTTTAAACTTTATTGTTGTTTCTCCACTGAGTTTTATAGACATCTAGTCGTTTTATTAACACTATTAGTACCTAGATGTAATACACGTTGTAAAACTAATAATAACAGCTTAAATATTTTTAGCTTAATTATTTTTGATTTATGTTATGTTTTGGCCACCCACCTCAGACTAGCCCGTGATAAAATATTCAGATAGATATTTGGATTGACTAAAAATATATATTATAATTTTCTGTTAATTTCCAAAACTCTGTTTGCAAAGTCAGGGGTGCATGACGCACGTCACGTCTTTTGTAGTCGATTTGAGATTCGATTTAGCAATTCTTCGACATTTCAATTTTTGAATACAAATTGTCACAGGTAACGAACCCTGTAACTTGCAAGTACGCCAGCAATACAATGCTAATGCCTTACTTTAACAAAAATGCCATGACCGCCCGCCCCATTGTCTCGATATCCTGGCCATTAAAAAAACCTTTACAAGGTCAGGTACCATTTTTTTTTAATTTTAATGGTCAGGTAAGATAGTCCTTTCTCGGAAAGGAACATAGAAACTGCAATTTGCAAAAAAAAAGTAACTGAAGTGTTGGAGTTGCTGCTTTAAAGGAACTATTTAAGGTTGATTATGGAATGTTTACTTTTGTGAAGAGAGAAGAGTGTGGATTGTTTTCAGTTATAATGTCACGAAGGTGAAATAAGCAAAGTGATGCCAAGTTCACTAGGGGAATTTTGGAGAACACTTTTTTTTCTTCAAAAGCTGGTTTTGTATAAAAGACGGTTAAATAGTACTTGTTAGATTTATTTAATACAAAAATAAGCTTAAATTAAAATGTTGTTTAGTTTCATGCCGTATTATAGCTTCTTTATTGTTTATTGATAAATATGTAAAGTTCACATGTGTGATTTCTTAATGAAGATTTTACCTTAAACATTGCATTTTTGTACTTTTATGCACGTTAGGCTTTTACCAGTTTCTAGGTATTTATTTTTAATTTTTTACCCATTTGTATACAAAATTGGAATTTTGTAAAGTTTAGCTTTTACTTCTGAACCGTATTTATCGTTATTAAAAAGCTTTCATAACATATAGTCGGCTACAAAACTAGACCTTATGTACATACCAGTGGTTTATGTACTTTTATCCCAAGCAATGTGGGAGGCCCTAATCCCGTAAGATCCTAACCTCACCCAAAAATGACCAGGAAATTATAAACGGACAGTACCTGAACTGCCATTGTTTAGTGCGACCCTTAAACTAATCCCTTGCGCATACACACAAAAGTTGATACACTCTTTTTCCTTTAAAAATAAGGTCCTATTTCCAAAAATGGACGGTTCTTTTGTCCGACGGTTCCAGCCATTTGGCAGGGCAAAATATTTGAAGTGTCCCGCCAATATTACGGTTAATTGCGCCCTCAAAGGGCTTTCAGGAAGGGCAGTAGGGTGCAACGTGTCTACCTGTGCAAAGGTTGGTGAAAAAATGTGAAAGTTTAAACTGTCCTATGAGTAGAAAATGAAATACTTAATACTTGTGTTTTTGAATTTATAATTGGAAACAAAGGCAATAGACATTAGTAGATGTAGATAATAAATAATTACAGGGTGTTAAAAAAGTGCGTTTGAAATTTTAAGGGGTTACTCACGATCAAGTATAGAATACAGGAAAAATATTGAAAAAATCCGCTCTTCATTTTTTTTCGTATTCCCATACTAAATCTGAATAGTGAAATAAGAATTTATATGGAAACCTGAAAAAAGTTGTAGATCGGATTTTTTCAATAAAGGTTTCTGAGTAACGCCTTAAAATCTCAAATGCGGTTTTTTTAAAACCCTGTATATATACATGTACTTAGTAGTCCATTTGATTAAATCAATGTTTATTTGTCAACGTGTTAAATATAACATTTTGATGCAACGATGACGCAATGAAGAAAATACGGCAGCCTCTATTCAATACATATAGGAGAATTCAATAACTGGTACTAAAAAATATTGTAATTACGATATATGTTTATGTATATTTGTTTTTAAACAGCGTCCCGTAGTAAGCATGGCGTAGCAAATAAAACAACAGTTATTTCAATTAAAAATATCAGTGATATGATTCAAAAAAGATATTTTAACTTTAAAATAGTAGTAATATTTTTTAGAAACAGAAACATAATATTATAATTCGTCGAAGAATCAACATGGAATCGAGGGTATGCAACCGACGGACGGCGGCGGCGGGCGGTAGCGCGGGCGCAGGGCGCACGCTACGCGCATACAAAAGACATAAACGAGCGCTGCTCCCGCATTTTGTTTTTAATTTTTTTGTTTTCTTTACCAAAACTTAATAAATATGACAATTTTAATTGTGATATTATTTTTATATTCCTGGTATCAAAATCTCCTTTGTCAAAGGGCTCATTATACAGGTAGGTCGGCTCAATATACAAATTCCAAGTAACTACCATATTTACAAATTACATTTCATGGTCATTCATATTTTTTTGCACCATGTTTAAAAGTCATACAAATGAAAAAAATGATCTTAAACTTTACACTGAGATTTTTTTTTTACAACAGATTGAGATAGAAGAAGACTTACGGTCATCCAACTCCTCTTCATAATCGGAGAAGCATCTCTCTTCCTTTAAGTGCTGATTGTCAGGCTGCTGGTAGAACCTCTCAGATTTTATGTACATCTTGAGATACATCACATCTATTTATTGTATTTAGAATAAGCGCTTTGAACACTAACAATTTGTTGAAAAACAGTTTGACTATAAAATGTTTATCATAATGTTTCTAATTTTCTAATCACAAAACACTGGAAATGTCACAGTTAATATAAAACAGTTAAAATAAACTAAAATATCAATACACAGCTCAGTGAAACACTAAAAAAACAATAGCCCAGAGTTATAAAAACAAAACAACACTAAAGTTCCAATGTCAAAGTTCAAAGGTTTTAAAAATAACCTCAAATTGTCTATGGATCGCGGTGACGTCACGTGACCGTCGCGTGCGCAGCGGACGCGCGATCGTAGCGAGGTGCGCGGGAGTACTGCGCGCCAGGCCCGCCGGTTATCAGACCTTTGACAGGAAAAAACAACAGGTAGTGGTCCAAGCCCGAAGCTCAGTTGAGCTTCTTTGCAGGTGAGCGGTTTTGTGTTCTGTACTTGTAATGTAATACTTGTAACGCAAGAAAAACTTGTTAAAAGTTTAAATAACTTTTTAAACAACAGAAAGTTATGTTAGGAAAAGATGATAAATAAATGTAGGTTTTTAGCAACAAACAAATGTAGTCGTAGGACACATCCCATACTGCACTGTCATCTAGCCCTAAAATAGGATCCCTTTACTGTGAAACATCAAATTTTATTATTTCGCACTCTTAATAAAATAACGACGGAATATGATGAGAAACACACGAGTAAGAGGGTCGTACGCCTACTTTGTTACACTATACGTCCGGACAGAGCAACACATTTGCCTTGGGTGGGGATCGACCACACGATCCTCGGTCTAGCAGTCAGGAGCGTTAACACCCACTACCCAGTCTTATACTTTTGTACGAAAATATATTGTTTTTCCTTTTTAGAAATAGATAAGTTATCGAGTATAATCGAAAGTTCTAAATGTTATGTCGATTAAGCAAAACTCGGTTAGTATTTTGAGATACATGGGGAAAAGTCGGAGGAAACATGCTATACTTTTAATTACTGATGAAAAAAACCTACGTGTGGCATCTAAGCTATCAAACAGGTGGTGGACCAATATAAATGCGTTTTTTTAATGCGGTTCATTGCAGTAATTTTTATTTTTAGCTATGTTTGTTAAACGATTTATGTTTTGTTTTTTATGACTTTTTAATAAAGTAAAAACTAAGTCGCTCCCAAAATTATCACCTTGATTTATATTAACTTTGTACATTTGGCTACTAACGTTTTCCAAACTAATAATGTATTCTAATTAAGAATGTGACAGAACTCACTCATCAAATACTGGTTTAATTTGTTTAGAATTAAAGCAAAAGCTATAAATAAAAGACAACATATTTTCGACTGTCATTCTTAACTTAATATAGGGTGTTTAAAAAACTATATTTCACATATAAAAGCAAATAGAAATAACTATAAATCTATGTTTATTTGACTAGAAACACAAATATGAATTCCACACAATTGAATTTTCGTGTAAATCAAGTTGAACTAACTATAAATCAGTGAAATTGTATTTTATTTGTTGTAGATCCATTCTTGATTTAGATAAGGATAAATAAATAATTCATAGAAGTGACTACCGTGTTACAATATTGTTGTCAGTTTGTGGTAAAATTATAATCACTTGCGTAGGCGCACTGATATACAGGCTGATGTGAAAATTATACATATTACACAGTTTGGAACAATAATTGGTGCGATGCCGTAGAAACAGTAGCTATTATATTAAGTAGTAAATTATTACAGGTTAGTGGACAGTAAATGTTTATTTTATGAATCAGATTGTATTAAGTGAACTTTCTGTCTGATGTTACGCTATTACCAAACTATTTCAAGACAATTTAAACCAATGAAATATCATACATTAAAAAAACAGATATACATACTTATTAAATATTATATTCGTTTTTTTTTAAATAACAACGTCATTTAAACTCTGAATTTTAGTAAGAATACAATAAACTTTTTGAATTACTCGTTTTATTTATTTTAAATGTACATTTACTACAGATTAGCGCTTCACAAGGCATCTCTTTCCAGTAATGAACAAGTACAGAATAATTGCGCTTGCTTAAAGGGCGAGCATCCTGTATATGCCTGATGTAGTCAGGTACAAATTGATCGGTGGGTATGGTGGCCAGTATCAATTGACCACATAATTTGTCAGGCTCAACCAACCTGCCTTATTTTACATATTGGCCCTGATAGGTGGAATGTCTACTCGCTGCAATAGCACCTGAGGATGGTGAAACTGTTGTTGAAGAGTTGTGCTTCTGTTTCAATGTCCATCTTCTTCTTTATCTAGGTTTTTGTTCTATAGACGAATTAGTAGAAAATGAGATTATTCATAAGCAGTTTTGGGTAACAAAATATCGTACTTATAGGACCAGTTAACTGGAACTTCTACTCATCAACTTTTTTTTACTCATCAAAATATATTTACATACAAGCTGGGGTCATAAGTTGATAAAAGATAGGTATGCAAAGCCCAATTTTTGTGCGATTTCAAAGATGTAGAACAAAGGTTGCTCAATTCTCAGTTCCATAAGTAGAATCACCATTTAAGAGGTTTGCAGGTATCTACCTAGAACCCTGTATAACAAGGACAAGTAAGCTGGTAAGAATCTCAATTCAACATTTCAATGTGTATCGAAGCCGATTGTAATACTCCTAGTAATTGAGAAATTCTACCGGAAACCGTATAAGGTTATACGTAACATACTTGCACCGGAGTCTTCGCACTGGTTCTGTTCAAACTTAGAACACGTTTGAATTTTCTGCTCGATACGGAAACAGAAGCTGGCACTGGAATTTAAGGCTAGATACACACTTATACATTATGCCACTGTACGACATAAAACATTTGATTTGAGTGAATTTAATCGTAATAAAAAACAAGTAATGAAAACAAGAAATTGATATTTTTACATAAATTTTTTGCTCGAGAATTTTCTCCAAAATCGCTCAAAAATTTAACTTGGTATGTTACAGCATTACTATTTTTTTAGGGAATAACTAGGACAATACTAGGGGAATAACTAGGACATAGTTCAAGGTGATAATGAAACTCTATTTCCTTTTTTTATTACTTATACACCAAATAAAACCTCTTGTTTTTTGTGTACTAGTGATAGTTGTTGCTTGATTTGAACTTCGGAAAAATATCATATAATCATTTTCTATGAGAAAATTTATCAGTATCAAACAAAACTGTGAGCTAGGAAGTTTTTGGTTAAAATAGCTTTGATGGCATAATCAAATTAAAGTATCTCTCTATTGGAAAATGCAGAAGCAACAATAAAAGAAGCATTTGTTCAACAGCGCTTGCCAGATGGTATCGATGGGTTCCTGTGCTGTTATATATAAGCCAGCATTCTCTTCATTACGAGTCGGATTGTGGTCGAGAACCGATTTACATTGAGAAGGTCGCCGCGGTGCGTAGGCCTGCGCCTGCCCAAGGTGTGATTCTGACTGTCTAGCACTCGAAAATATGCAGAACAAAGTAGTAAAACTGAAACGTTGGTTATGTCGACTGATTTGATTGACATTTCAATCCTCAAAATTACGATGTAATTACTAAAAACTAAAGCGCATGAGCGCAATTGTTTAAGAGGTAATGTTTAAAAACTAAACACATGAGTGATTATATAAGAAGAAAGAATGAGCATATGAATGAAAAACATGTCACATTTGTCAACGTACACTGTATTTACTTAAAGCTAAAGAATTTACGGTGATTCAGAAAACACTTATAAAAATAAAGATTTTTATATTTAAAATTCAATTATATCTATACCATGCTGTGCAATCCAATAAAAAAGTATCATAATCCTTCTAGGAAGCCGTTTAAAAAATTCTATGTTTTGTGCCACTCGTTATGGTTTGCGAGTGGTGTGAATGTGAGAATCGCGCCCCGGCTAGGAATGCTGCGTGGAACTTAGGGCCTGTGACATTTTGTCTTCCGCAACTTGAAAAGTGGTCTGGCGACTTTTTGACAGAAGGCATTATAAATGAGTTCGGTTCGGTATGAAATACGGGCTTGAGATATGGCAAATGCTCAATTATGATAAAGTAACTGGATAATTGTGAAAAAATATTGTTCATTGAACTAAATTAAATAGAAGAGTTAAAGGAAATTGGTCTTAAGGTATTATTAAGCTTAGATGCTTGGTGTCAAATATGTCAAAACCGCTTAGAGTTTTGTGAAAACTTCTAATAAGTTAGTCTGCGTAGCTAATTAGTCATATCATATGTTAACAACCCAATATGTCCCCACTGCAGGGGCACGGGTCTCTTCCCATAACTCGAGAAGGTTTAGGGTATACTCCACACACGGGGGGGTTTAAAATAATGTGAACAACTTATTCAGTTTTATAAGCATAACCTAACCTTTGCAGCATGTATCGTAAAATTAAATACCTAGTCTGTTTAAAGTAACCAGTTTTTAGTAAAACTTACCAAATAAAGTCATTTGAGAATTTCCAAAAACATGGCCTTCATCTTTCAAGAAAGTAACGCATTTAGTGTCATAGTGTTTACCTGAAAGAGGAAAAAAATACAACTTAATTACTGTTTTTTTTTCTTATCTTATAATCTAATATATAGTTTATTGATGTTACTGACAGCTTTTCAGTGGCTTAAAAACTTCACTCTGCTAAATATGTACTCTGAAGCTGAGTTTTTTTCAGTTATTTCAAATGGACCGTACTATTAAAAACGGTTTGAATTTTTCAATTGTAAATAATTTCCATACAGATATTAGATATAAAAAAACGTCTTTCACTCAACTACTCTGCAACGATATTGTATCTCCCGTCCCATCTGTGTGTGTAGTATGTCTTATACCCTTCCTAAGATATAAGAAAGAAGAGATGGTCCCTAGGTTTGGGACCGTTATGTCTTGTTATAAACAGTTTTATTATAAACGTAGTATCACAAATCTAGTTATAATAAAATAATATAATATAATGATTTACTCCTCGCCAAATTTTAACCACTTGGCACTTGTCATTTTAATGGCGTTTCTCAATAGCGAATAAGTTATTTGTTATTTATTGCTGGCACTGTGACCGCGGACCATTATGAAGGATTATGCTAATGTGGCGAGTGTTCTGATTCGGCGACAGCTTCCATTAGCCGATAAGTTAAAGGTCATACATGGAGGCTAGGGTTGTCACATGTTCGACCATCGGTGCATTCTTACGGAAATAAAATTGCACAAAATAATTAACAAAGAGACGGTAAAAACAAGATTAATGTTTTATAAATGGCTTTATAGCTTAAAGCAATTTCTTTCAGGCAGCCTAGAGGTTTTTGTACTTCTATTACGTCGGAATGGAGCAACGAATCTACATGATTTTGTGCTTAATAGGTCACACAAATTCACCTAAACTTTAAGAGATACATTAGTGTAATTTTATAGGGATAATATTTTATTTTATTTTCTTTGGGAAATCAACAGCTTCTATAGTGTTACATATAGTTGATGAAGACATATTTAACAAAAAAAGCCTTTAGAGATTTCCACAAATAGTTTGCTATGATATTAATTGATAATGTATCTAAATCGAATATCTTATATTGTGTTTCCTAACAAGGCATAATATAACTTTAAGACCTTTGTTTTAAAACTTCATAAGATTTATTTTAAGTTAAAAAAGTTTTAAGTAAACTTTTGATTAATTTTATATACAAAGTTGAACCACAGTTAAAACAATATGTAAATTTATTCACATAAATTGTACTCAAATTCTTCAAGTTTGTAATTCATGCGAACAAATTGAGATAAAAAGCAAATCCTGCGATTCTAAACTTTGTGTCAATTTATATTTGTTATGACAGGTAAAAAATGTAGCCAGAAATATGCCAACCCTATAATCGTTGTCGGTCAGCTGATGACCTTTCCGATCAACGGGGGCAGTTGCCGATTCGCCATCACTATTGTTATGCGCAAACGCAAAAATGCGATAAGAATTATTGTAATGTGATAATTCGCTAAAAGGTCGGTCAGATCATGTTTATTGTGTAATAATGGCAGGGTGATATTCCACCAGAGTTGTATTAGAAAAATAAATAATACAACGTCGATTTATAGAGAGTATAAGGGTGCATAAAGGCGTAGTAACTATTGACTTATCCTTGTTAAAATATAGTCCGTTTACGTAAAAGAAGAAAAATCGAAATAGTTTTTAATAATGTACATGAAACATGTTTTTAAAATACATATCCTTTTATTCAACAAGTTTTTGTTGTGTCTACAATATAAATATATAGAGACAAATCACACACGTCATCGAGCCCCGCTAGAATTCGTTATAAATTTTTATATGTAATACTTATTTAGTTGGATTTGTTCATCTCATAATTTATTTAGCCAATTTTTAAGTGGTAAATTTCCGTATTTAGTTAAAACTACTCCTATGTAGTTTCATACTGATTGTGTGACCAACAAAACTATCGACCAATTGAAAGTCTCTAGTGCGCTCAGGGCCTAAACAATAGACTTATGTGTTCACCGATTTTGTCTTGGTTTTCAAATATTCCTTCACCAGACTTTCTCAACAATAACTCATATTGTCAGTTACGACAAAAGCGCTTCATACCCGCGAGGAACAGTAAAAGTAAAGTAACAAGGCCAGGACCCTATACATCAGTACCTATACATTGTTCAATGACGTAATAAAGCTCTAACTCTGTGACCTGCGCCCACGCAATGACATTACCGGATAGGAGTGAAACGGAGTGCAAGGAAGAGTAGGCGGGACATGGGTACTGTGCTCGTAAAAGGGTAAAAGACTTGTAAATACTGACGCATAGGTGGATAAGGTACCACGAGGTTTGCTATTGTTGTGGTTTGGTGGGAGGCCTTAGGGCCTAAAGTAAGTTATTCATTAGTTTTGCTTATGTCAAATCGAAGTTCAAGACCAACAAGTTTTATAGACCAAATTATAATATCGTACGTGGAATTTGTAAACTGCAATATTTTATATCCAGGTTGTATCTAATAAAATAGCCTTACGACCCAAAAACTGCAGATTCTACTCATCATACTGAAAAATTCTACAAATCAATCTTCTACGACTTTGCTAAAATCAGAAAAATCCATACAAAGTTGACAATCAGCTGTTCTATGTGTGGTTGAAGTAGTATGATTACTGATAAGACTATTAATATACAAACTATAAATGCTTAGCACCTACACATACTTGAAGATTCAAGATTCAAGATTCAAACATTTATTCGACACACACACAGAACATAATACAATACAAAATATATATGAAATAATAACAGAATGACAAAAATTAAAACTTAATAAACACACAAAAAAAAGACAAATTTTAATATTAATTATAACAAAAAAAAAGCGGCCAAGTGCGAGTCGGACTCACCCATGAAGGGTTCCGTAGCAGCAAGTAACATAATATAAAAGTTCTTGTAGTTCGTTGTAGGTAAATTGCGGTTTACGATTTATGAGGTATTAAAAAAAAACTACTTACTAGATCTCGTTTAAACCAATTTTCGATGTAAGTTTGCATGGTAATGTACATCATATATAATTTTTAGATTTATCATTCTCTTATTTTAGAAGTTACAGGGGGGTGGGGCACACATTTTACAACTTTGGAAGTGTCTCTCGCGCAAACTATTCAGTTTAGAAAAAAATTATATTGGAAACCTCAATATCATTTATGAAGACCTATCCATAGATACCCCACACGTATGGGTTTGATGAAAAAAAATTTTTGAGTTTCAGTTCTATGTATGGGGAACCCCCAAAATTATTGTTTTTTTTTCTATTTTTGTGTGAAAATCTTAATGCGGTTCACAGAATACATCTACTTACCAAGTTTCAACAGTATAGTTCTTATAGTTTCGGAAAAAAGTGGCTATGATATACGGACGGACAGACAGACAGACAGACAGACATGACGAATCCATAAGGGTTTCGTTTTTTGCCATTTGGCTACGGAACCCTAAAAAGGAAGACAAATTATACTTTGCTGCGCTGTAGTGCGGTGTCGAATAGGACCCATTTCAGCTTGTGCTGTAGCCAGAGTCACAGCGCTGGTTTTCAAATGTGCCCTCGTGAGCTTGCGTCCTCGTCTTGCTTTTAAGGAATTCAATGTGAAACAATACAACGAAGATGTGTAATATGTGTGATGATATTGATAATTATGTGTAATAAATAAAAGTATAAATACGTGCACAAAATAATTCACAAAAAATATAATTGACTTCTCCGTACAAAACTAGCTGATCGTCTAATTTATCGTACTTTCATGCAAGGGATATTCAACATTATTATAATATTAACAAGAGCAAAGTGACTACAAATATTTCTATTTCTATAAACTTTCTTACGACAAAATTTGCTCTCCTTTCTCTACACTGCGAGAGGGCAGGTCGGTTAGGTACCTACTGGTCGAATTGTCCAGTGACCCGTATGTAATGCGCTAACTGTCGCTGGAAACTATGCGGGTCAGATATCGGTTCCTGGTCCAAAGGTATTATTGAGCTGACACTGTAGGGGTATGATCTTGGAGATTTATTGGTAATAGTGAAGTAACATCGATTTGAGTTGGGGGTTAAGGTAATTTATTCATCTTCCTGTATCGTATCTTTGATAAATTTAGGAAACCTTATAGTTATTGTAGTAATAGTGGACTCTTTCATAAGTAATGGACTGCATACAATATCTGTATCAATTTTGGGTTCAAGAAGAAACCAACGAAATCTATAGAACAAAAAACCTATAAATGGGCACTAAGTTGGTTTGCTTCCACGCGACGTGTACGTTCCGTTTACTAAGTATTTATAATTTTTCACTAGTATTCCTCACAATCTTCTTGACCGTTTCCTTCAAGTTACAGTCACACAGTATCTTTCAACAATACCACAGAATAAACAAACCATATACGAGTAAACACAGGCTCTCCAGCTAATCCGAGTGAATCACGCGCTGACGCCACAGTTCAAATGTCGCGCCCGCGGCCCACGTGCGCGTGCGCGTCTTGCCTTGACCGGGACCGGCGCCCGCGCATCGCTTCGCATGTTGAACCGAGCGCATGTTCGTAAATGTTGGGCGTCCGATTCAGTTGTGCAGGACGAGTGCATAGGAAATATTTCGATTGTTTACCTTTAAAGTTTAGTGATTTGTTTTTAGGGTTCCGTACCTCAAAAGGAAAAAAGGAACCCTTATAGGATCACTTCGTTGTCCGTCCGTCTGTCCGTCTGTCCGTCTGTCCGTCTGTCCGTCTGTCCATACATCTGTCTGTCTGTCAAGACCCTTTTTCTCAGGAACGCGTAGACTTATCAAGTTGAAATTTATATCAAATACTCAAGCCTGCAATCCCTTGAAGCTGTAAAAAAAAAAACTTCTATGCCAACGCAATCAAGAAATTTTGCCGTTTATGTCGCATATTTGGACGCTCGCATGGGAATCAAAACCTATAGGGTACTTCCCGTATACCTAGAATCATGAAATTCGGCAGGAAGCAATGTCTTATAGCACAAGTAAAGGAAAAAGTCCAAAAACCAAAAAATATTTAGTTACATCACAATTTTTTTGTGATGTAACTAAAAATTTTTAGTTTTCGGACTTTTCCCTTTACTTGTGCTATAAGCATTGCTTGTTTCCAAATTTCATGATTGTTTCAAGGGATTGCAGGCCTGAGAATTGGATATAGAGTTCAAGACATTTGTGATTATGAATTTATACGGAACTCTCGGTGCGCGAGTCCGACTCGCACTTGGCCGGTATTTTTTATTAGTAAGTATAAAAACTTCATTGCGAATGGGATTTTTTCTATATTTTCCTCGTAATTAAACACGAGTAGAGTCTGATTCACTCTAAATATCTCTCGAAAATCGTGTCTCGGGCTGAATGTATCCGAGTGATCTGACAATAGGACCCACAGCTGCGTGGGCGCAAGAGATTTCGAAATGTCAGTGTTTTTGTTAATTTTGATGTTAAACTTTTTATTGCTCCCAAAGTGACTCAAGTTTTGTTTGAATTTCGAATTAAGTTGTTTAAATCCATAAGTATAATAAAAAAGTAAACAGACTTTTTGTATTAATTTGTGTACACTAATCTCCACAATTCTAATCTACCCGGAAATTGTCGCTGTCTCCGCCTATCGGAAGCAGAGGAAATATAATATTATGTAGTTGAGGCTCTATGCTCGTCGAAGAGTTAGACGACCTACGAAGAAGTAGAATATATATCACTGAAACCTGCACGAGACGATGCAGAGAACCCTTACCATAATGTTCAATGTTTAAACTGTGAAAACAGTACCACTCGAATTATTTCCGCCTATGACACTAGAGGATCCAGAGGAATCTAACAACAATTCGCATTCCAAAATCCATCGAACCATTTTGGCTACAGAAAATCGGTAACAATAGGGTAGTTGACTGCTAGTCATTTGAGTAACTATTTGTCAAACGACAAAAACGACATTTTGTTCAAAAAAAATTTGAAACAGTACACTATGACGTCATAATTTAGTGCAGTCATTTTCATAAACATAACGATTTTTGTATACAAAAAATGCGTATGTTATGAAAATCCAAGCGAGTAAGTTTTTCTACAAAGAGCTTTTTAGTGAAAAATATTTCATAATTTATTTCTGATGCAGTCAACTACCCAATAAAACAGGTTAACATACATATAGCAGAAAAAATTACCCTCTGCAGGAGTAGTCGAGTAAAAAACATTTATATACTATATTAATAGCAGGGATCAATTTTAAAATTGTGGTCTTCCTTTTTACACAATTTAATATTTAAATAAAAGCTTAAAATGAAAAATTGTGTCTTTATAATTTCAACACCTACGAATATAAAGAAGTGCTACCAACATAATCTCGATCACTTTTTAACGCACACATTCGCTTATGATGGGCGCATTTTCTCGGAAACTCGTCGATACGATGCGATTGCGCACCTTGACATTCGAGTGTCAAATGTCAACCGGTCATTCACCCCACATGCGTGATAGTTCATCGAAGATGCTCATACAGGATTTTCAATTCTTTTGCGTGGGAAAGGTAAGAAATAAAATATATTTTAATATTATAACGGGCATGACAAGCTATATTTTATGCAACAACCGAACATACATATATCTACATAGAGGTAACTCAAATGATAGCCCTCATTTTGCTAATCGAAAATATAAAAAATATAATTCTTAAATAGGTATGTGTAAACGATTAAGAAATGCATGTTTTGGGATACTAATTATTTTATTGTCTGTAAAATTTGCAACGCAATTGTGATGTTTTTCAGTTTTATTAAGTATGTATGTATGTACCCGTATGTATGTATGTGTATTCTCGTTTCGTTACCACCTGTAACCAGGCTTTCACACTATCAAGTGTGAAAGGTGTCAGTTAGAGTCTTCATACTCTCCAGATTAATATAGAATATAAATTTAGACATCGATTTTTTTGCTTTGTTTTACCGATCGATTGCACCTAGTTAAGTCCATAATATGTACAGTTTATTACATGAACATTAAAATAATGTACGCATATCACACTCACTTTTAAACACCTCCGTAAGTAGTAATTTATTTAAGGAGCACATTTAATAATGATTTGAACTTTGCTTTTAAAAGGTGAACCAGTTATTACTTTATCTCCTTAGTCATTGCTATTTGAATAATATAAACTGCCTATGGCGGCTATCGTATCGTGTGTGATCAGGAAGCTTTACAGGGTGTCATAATTTACGCGTGAAATATATATTATAAATAATGATAATTGATCGTAAGATTTTTAAAAGATATATTGGGAAAGAACTTTGAGATAGTTTGAATACCTACATCAGTGCTTGAACTTTTATTATAAGAGGGTTTTGGACGTTTAAACCACTACCGTAGATCACCGCATATTAAGCAGTTAGTTTACGTATAGCAAAAAAAAAAATAACTCCTGTATATACTGTACATTAGGTAACTTTTAATAGTGGGTACTTAATGTGGACCTGCTCCAAATTAATGTCAAGGTATCGTCATTGGGCAGAAATGTCAAATGTTTAGAAAGTCAAAATAGTGAATCAGTAGCTTTTTTCAGTCCCAAAGAACTCTTTTATAATATGTACGTATATTTAGTATTCTTTGCTATCTCATTATTAAACGTAGGCTGTGGCTATTTGTCCGTATGTGCTATATTTTAATGACCGTATTTATAGTTTGGACTGTAAATAACTGGCAGGTTGAAATTATCACAAAATGTATAGTTAATCGGGTATGCTGGCGTTAAAAAAAACAGAATAAAATAATTTAATTTATAAGGTATTTTATTTTACGATTTGAGATTAAGTTCAAGACTGAAGTACAGTGTACGTGCAGTGACGTGCACCTGCGCAGTGCCTACATTCAATAACGTTATTGTAAATTAGTCTGCCAAAGGTTACGCCCTCACTGACAGCCTCTGGCTCCTAAGGCTGCTTAGGAATGTTAGGGCTGCTACACATCACTTTATGAACATATTTGTTATTATAAATTTATCATTAAAATTATGAGAATTCCATTATCAGTAACATTTACTTTAAATAATATTGAATTTGATTATGTAGTGACAGTTCGGGGGAGAGCTGTTGGCTCAGATTTTGTGATGCGATATGATAGTTCTTTTTCCGTATTTTTGAGCCCTCTACACTAAAATACGGAATAATCTTCTATTTGGTCATTATTCGATGTAATTTCGACTCGATTTCGTTTCATAGGCTCTAAAGATAAATAATTTATACTTATTTTATTTAAATAAAATTCCCGATTAACCCTTTGAGCGCCACAGTCGGCTAGGGCCGACAACCGGTTTTCGTAAGTGACTCAAGTTTTGTTTGAATTTCGAATTAAGTTGTTTAAATCCATAAGTATAATAAAAAAGTAAACAGACTTTTTGTATTAATTTGTGTACACTAATCTCCACAATTCTAATCTACCCGGAAATTGTCGCTGTCTCCGCCTATCGGAAGCAGAGGAAATATAATATTATGTAGTTGAGGCTCTATGCTCGTCGAAGAGTTAGACGACCTACGAAGAAGTAGAATATATATCACTGAAACCTGCACGAGACGATGCAGAGAACCCTTACCATAATGTTCAATGTTTAAACTGTGAAAACAGTACCACTCGAATTATTTCCGCCTATGACACTAGAGGATCCAGAGGAATCTAACAACAATTCGCATTCCAAAAACCATCGAACCATTTTGGCTACAGAAAATCGGTAACAATAGGGTAGTTGACTGCTAGTCATTTGAGTAACTATTTGTCAAACGACAAAAACGACATTTTGTTCAAAAAAAATTTGAAACAGTACACTATGACGTCATAATTTAGTGCAGTCATTTTCATAAACATAACGATTTTTGTATACAAAAAATGCGTATGTTATGAAAATCCAAGCGAGTAAGTTTTTCTACAAAGAGCTTTTTAGTGAAAAATATTTCATAATTTATTTCTGATGCAGTCAACTACCCAATAAAACAGGTTAACATACATATAGCAGAAAAAATTACCCTCTGCAGGAGTAGTCGAGTAAAAAACATTTATATACTATATTAATAGCAGGGATCAATTTTAAAATTGTGGTCTTCCTTTTTACACAATTTAATATTTAAATAAAAGCTTAAAATGAAAAATTGTGTCTTTATAATTTCAACACCTACGAATATAAAGAAGTGCTACCAACATAATCTCGATCACTTTTTAACGCACACATTCGCTTATGATGGGCGCATTTTCTCGGAAACTCGTCGATACGATGCGATTGCGCACCTTGACATTCGAGTGTCAAATGTCAACCGGTCATTCACCCCACATGCGTGATAGTTCATCGAAGATGCTCATACAGGATTTTCAATTCTTTTGCGTGGGAAAGGTAAGAAATAAAATATATTTTAATATTATAACGGGCATGACAAGCTATATTTTATGCAACAACCGAACATACATATATCTACATAGAGGTAACTCAAATGATAGCCCTCATTTTGCTAATCGAAAATATAAAAAATATAATTCTTAAATAGGTATGTGTAAACGATTAAGAAATGCATGTTTTGGGATACTAATTATTTTATTGTCTGTAAAATTTGCAACGCAATTGTGATGTTTTTCAGTTTTATTAAGTATGTATGTATGTACCCGTATGTATGTATGTGTATTCTCGTTTCGTTACCACCTGTAACCAGGCTTTCACACTATCAAGTGTGAAAGGTGTCAGTTAGAGTCTTCATACTCTCCAGATTAATATAGAATATAAATTTAGACATCGATTTTTTTGCTTTGTTTTACCGATCGATTGCACCTAGTTAAGTCCATAATATGTACAGTTTATTACATGAACATTAAAATAATGTACGCATATCACACTCACTTTTAAACACCTCCGTAAGTAGTAATTTATTTAAGGAGCACATTTAATAATGATTTGAACTTTGCTTTTAAAAGGTGAACCAGTTATTACTTTATCTCCTTAGTCATTGCTATTTGAATAATATAAACTGCCTATGGCGGCTATCGTATCGTGTGTGATCAGGAAGCTTTACAGGGTGTCATAATTTACGCGTGAAATATATATTATAAATAATGATAATTGATCGTAAGATTTTTAAAAGATATATTGGGAAAGAACTTTGAGATAGTTTGAATACCTACATCAGTGCTTGAACTTTTATTATAAGAGGGTTTTGGACGTTTAAACCACTACCGTAGATCACCGCATATTAAGCAGTTAGTTTACGTATAGCAAAAAAAAAAATAACTCCTGTATATACTGTACATTAGGTAACTTTTAATAGTGGGTACTTAATGTGGACCTGCTCCAAATTAATGTCAAGGTATCGTCATTGGGCAGAAATGTCAAATGTTTAGAAAGTCAAAATAGTGAATCAGTAGTTTTTTCAGTCCCAAAGAACTCTTTTATAATATGTACGTATATTTAGTATTCTTTGCTATCTCATTATTAAACGTAGGCTGTGGCTATTTGTCCGTATGTGCTATATTTTAATGACCGTATTTATAGTTTGGACTGTAAATAACTGGCAGGTTGAAATTATCACAAAATGTATAGTTAATCGGGTATGCTGGCGTTAAAAAAAACAGAATAAAATAATTTAATTTATAAGGTATTTTATTTTACGATTTGAGATTAAGTTCAAGACTGAAGTACAGTGTACGTGCAGTGACGTGCACCTGCGCAGTGCCTACATTCAATAACGTTATTGTAAATTAGTCTGCCAAAGGTTACGCCCTCACTGACAGCCTCTGGCTCCTAAGGCTGCTTAGGAATGTTAGGGCTGCTACACATCACTTTATGAACATATTTGTTATTATAAATTTATCATTAAAATTATGAGAATTCCATTATCAGTAACATTTACTTTAAATAATATTGAATTTGATTATGTAGTGACAGTTCGGGGGAGAGCTGTTGGCTCAGATTTTGTGATGCGATATGATAGTTCTTTTTCCGTATTTTTGAGCCCTCTACACTAAAATACGGAATAATCTTCTATTTGGTCATTATTCGATGTAATTTCGACTCGATTTCGTTTCATAGGCTCTAAAGATAAATAATTTATACTTATTTTATTTAAATAAAATTCCCGATTAACCCTTTGAGCGCCACAGTCGGCTAGGGCCGACAACCGGTTTTCGTGCCACAGGCACCAGGATTTGAGATTTTCATACATTTTCATCAGCTGGAGCCGATGTTGGCAGTGGGGGCACGATTTGTCAAAGTGTAGCGTGGCGGTCAATAGGTACTAGTACTAGTACTAGTACTAGTACTCATTACTAGTCAACCACAACACAGGGAATCCTAATGTGAGACTAGGGAGTTCATCCAACTCATTTATCTTTGTACCTGTAATTTTAAGGATACGGTAATTTAAGTACTAAGTCTAAGGTAATGTTGGGTACATTACCGTTTATGTGAAATCAAGATTATTATTATTAATATATTAAATTATTTTAATATTATTATTATTTGTAATGTTACTTAAATCATAAAAGTGATCAGTATTAGTGCTTTTGTGTCAATCCTAATGTTAGTTCTATTCTTCCATTGCTAGCATTCGACGTAGCGCACCCGTGCGCCCAGGCCAGCCCATTCTAAAGCCTGCGCATGCGATTGTTCCGAGCACAATGTGTGATTTGGCCGATACTTCTGCAATGCCCTAGGAATTATTGTTTCAGTTAGAAGGTGAAATGTTACGGGCAACATTGCATAGATTCCAAGCTTGTAATGTCCAAGCTTTTACTGACTTACCAATTGGTTTGGGTACTTGTTAGAGTAATATACAAGGCGTTTTTAATGGCGGACAATCCAAGCTATTATTTGAGTCAAATGTGACAACTTCATTCTACCACTTTAAAAAAATTACAGAAGTAATAGCCAAATAATATCCTGGTTAAATACAATACAAAGTTGAGTACACATATGATCATAACCTAGTCTATTTTATCATTAGTCTATTTTTTTATTGTTTTATATTACTTCGTTTATTGTTTCTCTTTTGTTTTTGTATTTGTCTGTGCTTGATTTTATTCCAAATAAATGATTTATACTCTATTCTATAAAATAAATGGAAGGGCGACTGATCGCCCTGGAAGATATGACTGATCATATCTTCCATGGGTATGTGTAACTTCCTACTCAGATGACATTCACCACGGAATTGAGAAGGTTCCAATTTTATTTCCGTACTTTGAAGGTCGTATTCTTACTCATTTGCTCCAATTAGGTCGATCATGTCAATTCATGTCTTAAAACTAAATCTGGGCTTGTATTCTATATGTTATCTGTAGTAAGAATCTATTGTATCGGTTTTCTTAACTAGAGATGTACAAGAGAGATGTACTAGAGAAAACACTTCCAATGAACTTATTTGGTGGCTTAATAATTAACGCTCTTGATTGCTTATACCTAAGACTTGGTTTCGATTCCCACCTAGGACAAACATTTCTGTGATGAGCAGATTGCGTGTGTATAATACCTATATATTCAAAATTTTTAATTAAACGTTTTATATATTATGTATATCGTGATTAGTTTTAATTCAACGTTTTATATTTTTACATTTTTGATGCGTTAGTGGTTGTAAAAAGGAATGGTATCCAGGCTGCGGCTTATCTTTCCACAGGTGAGCTTTTTTACGATTTTTTACGTAGGATAGATTTGGGTGTCCATGAGTCAAGTAGCACTATGAATAGACTTTGTAGAACTCTGTACCGAGCCCATGTCTGCTGAGTTATTTTTTTAATTATTTCCGTTTACGAGTCTCAACGTTATATCTGTGATGGGGAAATAGCTGCGATTCCGATTCAGCGATAAGCGGTCATAAGAAGAGGATTAACTCGGGAGACAGCTCCGTTTTCCGAGTTCCAGCAGCAAACCACCACGTGGAGCGCCTGGAGGTCCATCATAATTTATATTTTCATAATTCATTTATTCATAATAGTAATTAAATCACCCTTAGAGCCGTGTCTTTCACTTATATTTGTATATCGTGATTAATAATCAGTCTTTAGTATCCATGATACAGGGAAACCTAGTTTGATTTCGAATGAACAAATCTGATTTGTCCATGGATAAACAAAGGTTTATTATTATTTAGGTAGATTATATGTATATCTACTGACATTCCGCGATGCCCAAATTTGGAAATTCAAGATGCACCGAACCACAAGAAATGTAAACAAGACTGTTTGGCGGATCTCAACATCTCAATGAGTAAGCTTATTGACATAATTCGAGAGATGCCATAACATGTTACCAAACTAGCGCAACATAACAACAGAGGAGATGATACAACGGGGAACAAAGACATGTTGTCATATGGACTGGACCGTCGTGAAGTTTGTAAACATGTTGAAGTGAGAGCTATCTAATGTCTAAGTTTGGACACAGAGTTACTCGGAGATGATCTAATCATATGATACTCTGTGGTTGTTTATAATAATAATTATAATTAAACTTCAAGTTCTTGTTTGTTGCAGTAATCTAACCATGCATCTTGAACACGAATTTTTTGAATTAACTCTTAATCAGTAAAGTAACTTCTAGTTTAAGAAATCACAGGTGATAAACAAACTTTTTTAAAATACTTTATTGCAATGCTATAGGTTAATCGAAGGTGACATAAAAAATATGTATGTATTATGTAGTAGTAGTATTTTGTCCCGGATATTATTATTATTATTATTATTTTTATTTTCTCAACCGATTAGACTCAATAGTCGATTCACTCTCTCTCTAAAGAGTTTCCGATTATACTGTAATTGAGACCATAAAGATTTGGAATCTCTGGCTCTACAATTTCTTGTTTTCCAGTACAACGATTCCTTATAATTTGTTGTAGATTAACCTAGCAGCAATATATTTGCTGAATGGTGGCAGTGTCAGTAGGCGTGCTGACACAAGCCCGCGGAATTTATGCCCCGTCGCACGCGCATGTATGAATGTATGGAATATTTATGTATGGGTCCGTTTAGTATAGTACTCGTATATGTATGAGCACACGTGCCATGCCGGTCTTGTTGTGTAGGTGCACCAGATTATGCTCTGTGGGTTTGAAGAATAGTATGGAATGTCACTTCCTTTGATGATTAATATTTATGTCTTTAAGTTCAAGATCAAATACACAATATGAGTTTTAGAATGAATTTTATAGAGAAAAATGATTGTTTCATATTTAAAAAAACAAACAATGCACTAATGACCTGGAATGATATGAACAGCACTCTGATAAGCCATAGCGATCGTGATAGTAATGTTAAGAAATCATTGCAAAATTTTAAACAAATCAGAAGAATTAATATATGTACTTTAAACATGTACATAGAAACTTTACAAAACTTATAACAAAACGAACCAGCCCACAACAAATGTCTAATCATAAATAGTACACCGACGAACAGTTAATTACGCTTATAAGGAAATAGTTGTAAGGTCTAGGTCGGGATTCGAACCTGTTACCCGTAATGATGACTGGGGGGCCCGCAGTCTGCGCCTTGTATGAACTCTTGTGGGCGGAACGGGAATGAACGTGGTACACTTGGGTACCGGGTTTATGATAAAGTAGTGTTGCCAAAATAGTGTGTAGTGTTATCGATAGTGTGACTATCGATAGTTGACCTCGAAAATCATGTACCATATCAATATGCCTAACTGCTGCCGACACTATCGATGGAATTACTCCTGAATACTGCACCCGATACTGTTGCAATATAAACATATCATTATAATATTGAAACTATCCGTAGTATCGACTATGTCAATTATAGTCAGGAGCCAAAGTATTGATAGTATCGCAAGTGGAAATGCTATTGATGTCGATTCTACCAATAGTATTGATAGTATTGCTCTATTCAAAAATTTTAAAATTAAAAACTATTTATTTGCAAGAACCATTGCAAATAAATAGTTTTTTTTTATTAAAGTCGATAGTATTGCCGCTTAATGAAATATTGATGCTACTGACAGTATCGAATCTCTTTGTTTTGTCCAGACTATCGATAGTCTATCGATAGGCAACACTATGAAATAGTGGTATTGGGATTACAGTTTGTTTATTGCGTTGACTTGAAGTATAGCAAGGTAAAATAAGTTTAGGTTAACTGTGCATTTGTAAACATGAATGCTAAGTTACCTCGCCTACGGAAAATTTATGTTAACAGCATTTTACTTGATGGAAATCAAAGATACAGCTCTAGATGGTAAACCTATTAAAAAAATCCTATTTTTAACAGACTTCCTAAGCGGAGGGTAATATTTTTGGAGTGTATGTATGTAATCGGGTGTTTTTTTTTAATTTGAAATTTATTTTTTAAAAACTTAAAACTATACGGTATGAATATATTGTATTATTGTATACATGATTTAAGAAATCCATCTTTCACACTATGATACTCTGTGTTGTAAAATAGTGTTAATTATTATAAAAAGCGATAAAAAAGGCTGATGGCCCAGTTGAGGAAAAGCAGTTTGAACCCCTAAAGACATTTGTAACAACAGTGACGTCATCAGTCCTTTGCGGTCCATACTTCTCAGGGAACTTTACATATTCTGCTGAAAGGAAACAAAATGATACCGGGGTGCCTAAACAATATTGTCATAATCTCTCAACTACCCTTAAATATCTCTTTTTTTTTTTAATTTTGTTATTTTTAAATACATTTTACTAGAGACTTTCCTTATTAGGTTCCTGGTCGTACGCAGTACTGAAAATTGCTGTATAACGGTATACTCTTAAATATAAAAAGGAGAGACTGATAAATAAACTACAAAAAAATGTCTTGCTTATAAACTATCTTGTCCTAAGCAGGAACTTAATTTACGATGGAATCTCATTAACTCGACCGCTTTTCTCTGAACCTGCCGACAACACGCCATCGACACGACGAAACAAAAAGCTCTCTTGTTTCCCTATTCCGATCAAAACTAAATCGATTCCAATTATTTTTACTAGTCAAATAAGCGTTAGCCTTTATTGCTTTATACTAAGGCCCAATATAGTGTTTCTGGGGATCTCATGTCCAGCGTCGTGGACGAATTAGGCAAAACGTGTTTATTATAATGGTTTTTATATCATAAAATAAAGAAGAAACCCAGAATATTGTGTTTTAATTGTCGTACTGGTAAATTTTCTCTATATGTTTAAGCAGTATTACTTATGATATTAATATTTATGATGATTTTTTGACCATGAGATTGATCAAACAGAATCTTTACAGCTTCAGTTACGTGTTCTGTATTAATTTAGCACACCATGTATTGTTTATCTTTCATTCGTAAGCTTTTAGGCTTGATACCATGTAATATGAATATACCTACTATTTATTGAAAATATTGTTCTTCGTGTAAACAAGAAGTCTACTTATTTTATGCTTTAGTTAGACACTCTCAGCCTTCACTTCAGCCGACCCTGGGCGAGGTCATAAAAGTGTGGTTTCACTTATATGGAGCAAAATCGAGTGGCGGTGAAAGGTATCTGATATTATCACTTTGGCGCTTTCGGCGGCTTGTTTTCTTTGTGCTGTTAAAATAAGGTGAGTTTTTTTTGACAGCGTTTATGTCTATAGCCCTACCGTTAGATTGACTTCTTGTTATAGTTAACTCAAATGCCTCACATCACAAAAAGTCAGGTTAAGCAAACGACACAATAATAAGATGCATAACGCATCAAATGAGGAGGTTTGATTTCGTCTTGTTTCTAGGTTATTTCGATTTTATCCCTGAAACGTTTCGTTGTACTTTTTTTTATTGTAAACAGATGTCATGGCGTTTCGTATATCACGAAAGGAGATTATGATATTCCTATTTTCAATCAATCAATCAAATCAATCAAATACTCTTTATTGTCATACAACAAACATACAAACATATAATAACACAATAAAAAGAAACAAATAGACAATCTGGGCGGTCTTATCGCTAAAAGCGACTTCTTCCAGACAACCCGTTCCTATTTTCCTCTCTGTAAATGATAATATGCAGTATTCTTGTTTGTTCTCTCCACCATTAAGCGATAATGACGTAAATAAACATATAATAGTCAGGGAGCTAAGGACACTAGTGTAAGAGATTATTACCATTATCATGGGTGCACAAAGTAAAAAACTGCTCATCATTTTCAAAGTTTATTTAATTGGGTTTTGATCTAGCAGTTAAGAACGGAAACAAAAATCTGATTGCATAAATTATTATATATAACTCATATGTTTACGAAAATTTATTGTTCCAGCATTAAGTCATTCTAAACACTCCGCAGATATAGTGTTTACAATTAGATGCAAAATTGCTTTTCTAACAGGGGTAAGCCTTTCCATTACACCACAAAGGGTGTAGAATAATTAATTTAATAACTCAGTTCAGCCATTATTGTGTAGGCGATTATAAAGTAAAACTGTGTATGGAAAATTGAAACATGCTGTAGTTAACCTTGTAAGACCTTTCTAGAGGGATTTTATAGAAGGAAGTTAAGATATTTTAATAATAATTGCGGTAAAAGCATTTTTTTTATATTATTCAGTTCTTTATGTGCGTGCGTGCAGTAAATCAGTCACTTAACCAATTAAAGCTTCAAGAATATTTAAATATGCATAAATATTATATATACAGGATGTAACAAAAATGTGTGGTAATACTTCAACTTCTACTCATCAAGCTGAACAATTTTTGTGCTACAACTTTGTTGAAATCGCGAAAAAATGTTGGACATTTCATACAAACTTGGCTCGCCAGCTGATCGATTTGCATGAAAAGTCCAAAAACATTTTTGCGATTTCAATAAAGTTGAAGATATTTTAAATACCCATTCATGTATCCAGTTGTCAATTCCTGAATCCCATTCTCGTATCAGCGTTACCTGTAGATTTTTGACGTTTTAAGCATCTTTAATATCAATCTCGGAGACAATCAAAACTAGAGCAGTGTTTTTCAACCTTTTTTAATACCCGACCCCTTTACAGGTACAAAAATTCTTGCGACCTTCTAGGGCTATCTATCTATCTATCAGCCGAAAGACGTCCACTGCTGGACAAAGGCCTCCCCCAAGGATTTCCACACCGACCGGTCCTGTGCGGCTCGCATCCAGCGGCTTCCTGCAACCTTTACCAGGTCGTCGGTCCACCGAGTCGGGGGCCTGCCCACACTGCGCCTTCCGGTGCGCGGTCGCCATTCGAGAACTTTACTGCCCCAACGGCCATCTGTTCTACGAGCTATGTGCCCTGCCCACTGCCACTTAAGTCTAGCGATCGAATCAGAAATGAGGAGATACGTAGGAGAACTAAAGTTACCGACATAGCTCTCAGAATCGCTAGACTTCTAGGGCTATAAACATACAAAATTTTAGTGTATTAGATTTTATTTTCTTTAATTAGAAAATTAATTACTTATTAACGTCTCCAAAATAGAACCACACCACAAATTCTTGAAAAAGAAACAGACCCAGCCTTCTCACTGAAATCGTATTTTTTCATTGCAGTGTAAAACTTATAACATTATTTTTTTCTTTTACCCGCGACCCCTTAAGAAAGGTTTCGCGACCCCCCGGGGGGTCGCGACCCACAGGTTGAAAAACACTGGTCTAGAAAATATATGTGCTTATTTGACCCTTTATAGAACGCGAAGTGCATCGATACGACCAGTTCTACCTTAAATATGTATCAGGGCAGCCTGTTCGCCTACTATACTGCTCAATCATTGTTCCAGCGGAGCCTACGATACAGTGCACTTCATTTATAATATGTTACTCTTGTCCTTTCTTTGTGTTGAAATAGTTACTTGTTAGACTTTCATGAGAAAGGTTGGACTGAGAAGTGTACAAAAAACAAAAGGCTAAAGAGGAACACTGGGAGGATGTACATTATTTTGTGACACCGCAATGGAGTTAAAAATAAAAACTTAGATTTGCGGAACACATTTTCTGAGTTCATTACACCTCCCCTTTAAAAGGAACAAAAAAGTACTCAATTCTACTTCAAAAGTTATTTACTGTCTTTTGGTCACCATAACCTGATTTAACCATTAAATATACCCATAAAACAAACACCGTTCATCATGATAAACGCAACAACCGACATCACATGATTTTGACACCTAAACAAAATAAATAATTAAAACAAAACAAATTAAACCTTTTGATTGTAATAAAGTCGTTTTGGGTGTCATCTTGTTTCGACCGCGTAATAAATGTTTGTCCAACATGACTTGGTCGCGTTGTGATCCCGGGCCAAGGCACGAAATAAATTAATCTCTAATTGGCTGATGTTATCAAGCACTTCGTAAGTACCATCAAAATGTCTCACAGTAACAGAGCAATCACAAGAGCAACATATATTTTTACCGGCTTTATTGGATCTTTCTTTGATCTTTATTGGATAAGTCTTGGCTTTTCATAGTCTTTTATTTGTTAACTGTTTGTCAAGTGGGATTTGCTTCTATGCTCCAGTAGTCTCTAAATTACGTAAATAATATTTTTTTTAATATCGAACTTTAAAAAAAAAATGCCGAACATTTTGATAAATGATTGTAATAATGTTCAAAATATGCCAAAAAAATAAGCACATGAAAACCCTTCGAATTGTTTGGTGCAAAAATTTGAGCCACATCTCATCTCACTCACTGTATTCCTCTCCCACCTCAATGTCACCTACAATATTTGTAAGGCTAGCATAAAAATGTCAAGCGAGTGACATTTGGTTGCTTAATCCCTGCGGGAAAGTGATCGGAGTTGACGTTTAGACCTTTTACCGAGATTAGCCGACCGGCCCCTGTCGTATGCGCTTATTTTTAAGTCAACTGACCTGTGAATGCGCATTTTAAAGTAGTTTTTTTAATCGTTGTGAAAAGGTGAAGGTGTGACTTAAATCGGAATTGTGAATTTGACACGTAAATTACCTACTTATTTAAGAAAATTATAGAAACTATTAATAATTACAATGGTTCTCGAAGAACCGTAAGGAACGATAAATATCCTAATTGCCGATGCTAAATTTCCCATCAGATGGACTGTCAGTATTATTGATAAATAAAGAATAAAAATCAAAGGAGATTTCAAAGAAATTCGTCAAAGTTTTAAGTTGAAATAAATTTGATTTATCTAAATGATTTAAAAAAGGACCTCTTTGAATTCAATTTTTTAATCTTCGTTTAATCATTTTTAAGTTTTGGTCGTATACATAAAGTGGAATGTCTTAACATTTATAATTGGTCGCAAAACTCAGATAAGATGGTGGTAGCTAGCCAGGCGGGTTTAGAAATTGTCCTACATGTCATATAAATATCTTATTGCGTATGAAAATTTTATTGTTGTATAAAATGAATGAAAAATTCAAGCAATAAACACATTTTTTAAATAAGAATCAGAGTGTAGTGCGCGTGGGCGGCATAATGAAGACATTTTGTCGCCGCGAAACGCAACACGTGTACTTCTCTTTCGCTCGTATCGACTACCAATTCACGTTGTTGGCCAAAAATGCCGGCTACAAACCACGCTGTACTTCAGTTTCTTACTCATTTCCCATATTAAAAAAAATTATTACTCTTATAGGATACAAAATAATGGTTTACCTAACACCAGACATTTTCTTTTCACGATTATAGCGAATTTGAATTGCCATCTGTCTTTGAGGATAAGATTTTCATCATGTTTTGTGCTCAACCTAACCCGAGTGGGTAGAGTTGAACTTTTGAGATGCCAATCGTAAAACGCGTAAACCTTTTGTTGTAATAAGAAGTTTGACAATATTTGTACAATGGCCCTTATTGTTTGCATGAAATAAAGCGTTGAATTAAAACAGGTTTCACTGTTTTGTAACGTTTTGTCTTTTTGTATACTTTCGAAGATTAATTCATCAATGGCATAGATGTAAGATTGAACTTGTCTATTGTGCTTAGTCGTTTTGTACAATGGCTTAAATTATTCATATCATTAGAATAAAATATCGTTTACGAAACTTAAAAAATAAAATTGTGTGCCTATAAAAAGGTGGCTAAATATCCTGACTATCATTATCATCTTAGCCTTTTCCTATGAATATTTCTCCTCCTTATCCTCATGAACTTTCTTAATTGATTGTATAAAACGTATGTAATAAGACAATTGAGTAGTTAACTGCATCAAAAAATAAATTATGAAATATTTTTCATTGTTCACTAAATAGCTTTTTTTAATTAAGTCGTAGTAAAAAAAAGGATTCTTATTATGCATAGATGCAAGAAAGACATAAAGAAAGTATTTTTTTAACCAACTTCAAAAAAGACGAGGTTCTCTATTTGTCTGTATGTTTTTTGTATGTTTGTTACGCGATTACTCCGCCAATTATGAATTGATTTTGATGATTCTTATTTGTTTGGTAAGTCATACTTCCGGAGTGATCCCATATTAATTTTATCGAAATTGATTCAGCGCTTTTTGAGTTAGCAAAATTATAGTTACTTATTACGAAGTCGGTTGTTTTAACGTGTCACTTATTTTAGTTATTGACATTTGATAAAAATAACTCAGATAAACATTAGGTAAGTATATTATGGCCTAATGATAACGCTCCACACGGCAGTTCTACCCCACTACTTGTCTCTACATTTATTTCTTCGTGACAATAAATCTCACACAAGAAGACTTCCTTATAACTTTATGATACCTAAAGATGTCACAAATCAGGCTCATAAGTAGCTAGCTTAGATTTGAATTTTGAATATACTGTTCCCAGAATACTTCACTGATTTACGGTGGTCATTTATACGACACGTAATAAAACATAATAACTAAATAATCATAAATTGTTAGTCTACAATTCTAGATAATTAATTGGCAGATTATTGTGCTAGACTAGATTATACAGAGTGTAACAAAATAAAAATAAAAAAGTGTCAGATGAAATTATACCATATTCTAATGCTGAGTTAAGATTTCGCCTTTGCCATATTTTGTTTTGATAACTTTATTTTTATAAACAACTAAGAAACAAATTTGAACTTTATGAAATTCACCTTTATTTGGCTCTGGATTTACTTATTCTTCTGCAACAAAATACTTTCAAATGATAAAATCATTGCTATAACTACACCTACTTACTAATATGAACTGAGAATGGACTCCAAACTGTTATTTGTTGTACTTTGTTTTTTATGAAATAGTAAAAAACAAACAAGCAATAATATTTTTTCAGAAACCAACCATTCTTCAATAAAATTTTCTCACTGCCTTAAAGGGTTGGCATGGCAAGAGTTAAATGGATATTTATTTAAAAGAAAAGAGAATAAAATTAAATATTTAATATTTTAGAAACTCTATTACACCGTAAACAAAATAAACGACCAGCAAAATGGGTAATAACAGGGCGATATCTTTCCGCAACTGCGTTTTGATTGCGGCGAGCGAGCGGTGTCGCGCGTACGCCCACGCGGCCGCCTAAACTGTAGGGATGTACTCCGATCTTGCTTTTAACTTAAGTCCGAATCAAATCGTCCCCACTACAGAGGCACGGGAAGGTTAGGTCATACTCTAAGTATGTATAGGGGCCAAGTCCGGATTGGTGGAGGTTTTAGGTTTCGATTTTTAAGTGAGTCTATATATTTTTTGTCAGATTATAATGAAAAATATATATATACCTGTATAAAATTTCAATTTTTATAAAGATTTTTTACAGCTTTTTAATCCCATAAAATGACAGCGGTAGGCTTAATAAGAAATAAAGATTAAGAGGAATTTTCTATATTAATTTTAATACACGAAAATAGTGTAGGCAGGCCCCCGACTCGGTGGACCGACGACCTGGTAAAGGTTGCAGGAAGCCGCTGGATGCGAGCCGCACAGGACCGGTCGGTGTGGAAATCCTTGGGGGAGGCCTTTGTCCAGCAGTGGACGTCTTTCGGCTGATAGATAGATAGATATACACGAAAATCATCGATGTACGTATACATATAAGTCGATGATGAAAATATGGTATCTTAGAGGAACTACATAAATTAAATACTTACTTATATAATTTAATACATCTCTTCCATAAATTATACAATCGTTGCGCATTTGACTTCAATAAAATTAGAATTCGGATTAAATAGAAACGTCAGAACGTCCTTAGTTGAGACCCAATGCGTAAATATGGCGCGTAGAATTAGAACAGCCCGCGATTTATCACCAGCGCGCGCGCCGGAGAAATCGACGTGCCCGCACCGCGCTGCACTGAGCTAGAGAAATGCTCTGGGAGACGCAGTGGATTTTTTTACCCTGCCACAGTAGAATGTCTTTCTAGTAAAAGAATGTATGTTTGTCCGTTTAATTGTTACTGCTTGTAGTCAAAATGGATTTTGGACTGCGAAGAATTGATTCAATTTAATAATAATCAAGTCAGTTAAGGTTCAGAGTTAAGCGTCATAGTCAGAATATTTTTAAGCAGTTTTATATTTTAAAAAAAATGCAACAATTGCGTTTGATATTTTGATAGACAACTTATCTAGTGTGTCGAAAATACAATAAAAAATAGAATGAAATGCGGATCAAATTATATTGAACAGCTTTTATATTTAAAAATATACATATGTTTACTCATTACGATAAAAACAGGAAGCATCGAGAACTGCTTCAATAAATATGAATTTTCTAATCACACAAGCAATTTTAGCTTTTCGATATTTAAATACTTTGACTTTGAGCGGACTTGTTTCGACTGTCTAGACCTGAGTCGATGGCTTAAACGACACAATAAAAACCCTTTAAACACGATTAACAATAAACAAGGTACTAATGATTACTTAGTTTGAACACGTCTAGAGCCCACTAATTCTCCGTGTCTAAAACATACCACTACATAGCTACAGAAACACTATCGCTTATAGCTCAACTGTCATTTCCTGCTTAACACTTTAGGGCTCTCTCCAGGCACAGTTTAAGCACTCGTTATAGGCTTTTATTTGATCCCATAAAAGTATATCAGCAAGCCTGTCTTGGTTTACCACCGTACTTTATTGAACGTTCGAACCACTGCACTGTACTACAAAATTATTTGTTATTTATCTTACTATACAGCTTGAACAAAATACGGACGAAGGATTTCAAGAATCCTCATTAGGTTATGTTTATTGAGTCATTTCGCTATTAAATCCTCAAGGATTTCTTACTCCTGTAGTAGTAATAACGCGACTCCGGGTCTAGTTTTCACTCCTTTTTCTTATTATTATTGTAGTCGATACCTTGTAGAAAAAATAACTCCGTATTACGTATCTACCAACAGAATAATTTACATATCTTAGATCTAAAAACATACACAATTTATCTTTATAGACACTATCATTTCGACCTTAGCTTCGGTGTCACCTTTATTAGAAACGTTTGGAACCAATAAAAATCGTCTATATCTGCAAAGCTCATAAAATATAAGACTTATAATATAATTATTTCTTTTAATATCGAATTTGCATGTAATATATGTAGTTCTAATCTAATATAGTTAGCCAAAGTTCATAACCGTAACTAGAATATCATGAAAACATACGGAAGCAAAAATTTAGTAGGCGCAACGAGATTTCAGCTCGCTCCAAATGCGTACGACCGATGACTTTTTACTAGTTGACATTTAGTTGACATTTGACATTATAGTGGGCCACGTCTAATTATTATTGGTGGGTGTGGGTTGTCAATGCATACCTAAACTGGGCCGTGATTGATATAGTGGCCGCAAACCGGTCAGCGATACGTTGTCTGTAAATGTCAAACGTGGTATGATCTAATTAAGGTCTCTTCCTCATATACCTACTAAGCCGACGTGAGATTAAGATATCCACGAAGGTAAGCAGGTTTATATAATAAACTCTAAATTAATTTTCAGTAAAATACGCATCTCTTCATGAAAACAACTCATCATAGTAATGTAAACCATATTTTCATTAAAAAAACATAATATGCATTACGAAGGTCGCTTAATAAAGCAAGAATTATGTAATGTTTCGGTTTTCACGAACTTATGTGAATGTTTATAAAAATACCTATAATGTGACGACTTAAATTACAGTAATAATTGAAAACAGATTTTAATAATTATATGTAGTTGCAAGATAAAATTTATAGACCCAATAGCAAAATTTTTTCATTAAATTTGAATACAGTACGTACCACCTAGTTATTATCTTTGTTATTATTATTAATTTTTGTTCAGATACTGAGTTATGCCAGCGACCTGTGTCACCAACCGCCTTAAAATATAAGACGGCAAAAAACAATGGTCACTTTACATACTCACTAGTAGGATAGTGTGATACTACCTCCATTTTAGTTAGCACTAGCTGCTTGATAAATTAATCAACGGAAATAATTTTGTACGTTTGCTAATTGAATTTGAAGTAAAATTGAGATATATAGAGACATCAAAATGCAAGACTAGAATTTAATTTAAAACTAGTTCTTTAACACGTTAATTTACTTCTTTATAGATCGCGTTTATTTTTAGATAAAGAACAAACTTTAAACAACAAAGCTTAAATGCAATATTAAAAATCGTCTAAGCTCTAACCTTTACAATAAATACAATGTTCAATTGATAAAATATGACTTCCGATATACATAGATCAGTCAATTCACCGTATCAAAAAGTCGCAACATACAATGCATATTAAAAATTACATTCATTGATATAATCTCATACATTCTGTGTATTGATTGCACAAGTATATACTTGTATAATTTAGAGGTTTTTCGATTCATAGAATGAAGAAATGTGGCAGAATTGTCATCTCTTCATTTAAAGTTCTATTCAACATTTCTGTCAACTCAAGCTACATTTTCTCCTACATATACGCCTACAGCTACAACAGGTTCTATTCTGAGATAGGCATCACTTCTATGCACTGTGACCGGATTGAACCAATGAAGTGTAATTACAAAACAAGACCGCTCCAGTTTCCATCTCAGCCGAGCAGCCTTCCTTGTGTGCGGGGTGCGCGCACGCAGGCTGGTGTGTGCGTGAGGGGACAGTGACCTGGCTATCTCGAGATCAGCCTCCGACCACCTCCGACCGGCCAGATGCCGAAAGATGTCAGGCAGGGACTCATTTAGAACAGTAGCTATTGTAAAAGCCAGAGAAAATATAGACTTTCATTTTTAGAGCTGTAGCCTTCCCAGAGTGGAAATGAAATGAGATTATGACTCGTTTTAAGGTTTCTTATTAAAGTAGATATTTTACAACTTTTGTTACTTAGTGCAAAGTCAATAACAATATTCTACTTTGTTTTGAAATTGCAACTTAAGAACAATTCTGAGCGTCATTGGTATCAACACCCTGGAGTAGGCGACGCTGCTTATTTTGCCATTATCTCTCTTGACGATAAATTACGGTGATGCTAAAGATGAGGATTTCTGATATGAATTGCGACATGCGACTTGCAACTACAGTGTTAATACTACTACGATAGCGATAAAGTGAAATTATTTTGTGATAAGTAAAGTCAGAAATGAGGAGTTATGTAGGAGAACCAAAGTAACCGGCGGCGGCGTAGCTCACAGAGTCGCTAAACTGAAGTGGCAGTGGGCGGGGCACATAGCTCGTAGAACAAAAGACCATTGAAGCATTAAAGTTCTCGAGTGGCGACCGCGCACCGGAAGAAGCAGTGTACATAGGCAGACCTCTCAGTGGACCGATGACCTGGTGAAGGTTGCGGGAAGCCGCTGGATGCGGGCAGCGCAGGACCGGTCGGTGTGGAAATTCTTGGGGGAGGCCATTGTCTAGCAATGGATGTCCTTCGGCTGATGATGAAATTATTTGTTGTGATGACGATATTTACAATAGGTATAAAGAAATGGAAAATGTAGTAGACCAGGACAAAATCTCTATTTTGTATTGTTATTGGGAGAGAAGAGGATATTGGATTCGTTTCGCTAGTGAATAAATAACATATTAAGTACATAAGTCCCCAAGTCCCTCTCTGTTGTAACCTTTAGCTCGGGGCGATCGGCGCCTTTAAAAATAAAAATAAGAGCGTTAATAACGTATTTTTAGTGCAGGCCACGCTAGTAGCTACCGGCAATTTACCAGCCGTGTTTGGGTCCTCTTAAGTGCCGCCCCCCGGCCCCACGTCTGGGCCATGCCGCGCACAGCCTCCGGATGAACATTAATAATTTTAATTAAAGAATAAACGGTACTGATTAAGTCGTGCCTGAGAAGGGTGGGAACATCGGGAGCAGAAGCGTTTAGTGTTAGTTAGCTTATTGGCAAATGTGTGTGTTGCGTAGCGTCGTGTATGGTAAGTAACCGCCACCGGATCTTACCCGCAGTGTACAGGGGGATGAAGGGTGAGGTCGCCTTTAGAAAAAGGCAATGGCTATCATCATTTTCATTAGCCTGTATAAGTCCACTGTTGGGCATAGGCCTCCCTCGAGGCACGCCACTTATCTTCGGCCACGCGCCTCCAGCTGTTACCAGCAACCTTACGCAAAAGACCGCTCTACCCAGCCGGATGGGGGCAATGGGTCAGACAAACGTATATGTCGAAGAACTCACAAGCGGTGGACAAAGAGAGTTCTACAATGGAGACCGCGTTTGGGCAAATGTAGCGTGGGACGCCCCCCGCGTCAATGGCCATATTGTATGACAATTCTAATGTGTATACTATAGGTTATATGTTTAGATCTCACCAGCAGTACTAAGCTCCGGATACGCTAGAGTTTAGATACAAAATGCCCTCGGAAGCCTGCCACCTGCAGCCTAACATAACGGGGCTTAAATGATTGTATAATAATAAACGGTGTGCACCGGAAAACGGATGCTGCAGGGAAGCCATTTTGTTGGACTAGTTGCGTTTATAGTTTTTGTATGGGTATATAGTCAAAGAAACTTGAGTAAGGCATGAGAAAGTTCACAATTTACTAGGATAAAATATAATACATACCTCAACTCAGATATTATTTAGTTTAATAATTGTATGCTGTGTTCTTTAAAAAAAGCTGTTCAGTTTCATAAAAACTGGATTTTGGAGGGAAGTTACTTTTGCTTTTTCGTAGTATTATTCTAAACAATTTCGCGGGATAACTTCCAAGGGGAATCAAGGGGATAGTTGAACCATAGGAATAAATGAACATTACACGATGGAAGTTATTAGAGCACCGGTATCGATACTGAACGTTGATTTATTTATAAATATTACATATATTACATTTATCATAATCTTCTAAGATACATTTTATTCATAAAGGCCGCATTATGTTAATTGTAATAAGACCTGATTGTTGGTGTTCGAATAAGATCAATTATTTTGACGTAAATTGATAATATTTAATTAAATTGAGCTCGGCTCTACATAAATAACATAATCTATTTGGATTATCAGACTTCTATATTTAGCACATTTATGTCATGTCCCGAACATTTGTATACGTGGTGAAAACTGTAAATTAATTGATTAATAATTTATTTATTTTATTCGTCTAGTGAACGAAACTGAATATGAGTTTTTTTACTCCGATAGTATGGATGCCTTAAAGTTGTTCAGTTCATAAGTAGAGCCCACAAGGAACGAAACATAAAAAAATAACCCTTATTGTATTTCTCACAATATTTTACAGACAAAGAGTTGCGAGTCTTGGTAGTTTTTTTAGCCTCCTCAGTCCTGAAGCATGATTTCGTTTGTAACATTTTAAAAAAATACTTCGACATACTAAGAGGTTTTTATGCAAGTAAAATATATATTTTATTTGTCCTCTATGTAACACTTTTTTGTATCTAGTTCTAATGCATTACAATAATTTTTATTTAAAAGATCGCCAGGGAAGGCCCCACGGAAAATATAGGGGACGCGAGGACCGAGGAGGTTAGATACATTGCGTATTGAGTGAAGGTACATATTAAAGGCATAAACAGTTTTAGCGAATTTAGTGTTACTGATAACAATACGATCATCATCATCATCATCTCATTAGCTGGAAGATGATCACTGCTCTACATACACGCCTCACACTATACGTAGATATCCAGTCACCACGATGATGAGCCTCATATAAAAGCATCCAGTCTATTCCTGTAAACCTCGCCAGATCATGAATATGGGAGCCTGAAATCCTCTAGATATAATATGATTTTAGATAATTTAGTCTATGTCACCAATTTCATGTTTACATTACAATAAATAATAGTAAAATGTCAAAGTGTAACATGATTGTCAGGAAGAAATAAAAAATTCACAAATCATAGTTCTAATATATATCAGAATATCGTAAAAAGACAAAATAAAATATTAAAATTAAACATTGACATAAATATAATATTATAAATTAAAATACTTGTAAATTATTTACTACTCGAAATCTTCATCATCGTATACGCAGATAACACGAAAAGCTTAATAAACTATGCAAGTAGCTAATAGATAATCAATCACGCGGCTTTAATACACTTACGAATAATATTATAATATCATAAATAAATCCTTGCATAAGTTGAATGAAATACCAGTATATTTGAATAGCATTATCAATACGTATGCAGTTGCAATTTGCAATAAAATCGTATAAAATTTGCTGCACTTTGTACTACATGTGCCGAGTTGGTTTAGCGAGTGGACGCAAAAGGTCCAGTTCTCATAATGTTAGTTAGTAAAGCCGATAGACAGGCTGCGTGGTTGTTGATTAATTCTTTTGTCGTTTTAACCGAGCAAAGTTAGAATCTGTAGTGCTATCGAATTTCGAGAACCTATCCAATATATATTTTAAGAGGTGAGTAAATCTCTGGTTTGAAAAGTCCGAGACAGTTAATAGGGGCCATAATTCACCAATAAGTTTTGACAAATAATCCACAAATGTTATATAATTACTCTAGAATTTTTCTTCTTCTTTCAAGTCGTAACCCCAGCGGATGGGGATCGTGAGCATCATGAGGTCAAGTCAGTGAGAACTAATACGAAGAATAACTAATACTAAAAATATCTAGAAGTAATGGAATACGTAATATTAATTAGGCTGACACAGATCAAACAAACTTTTAATTCACATGTTTGCCGTTGGTGCCACTGCGTCCACCCGTCAGTAGTTTCGCAGCTGTATGACTTTATGCGAATAAGACATACTGCGTCAAACCGCCGAGTGGAGTAAATCTCGAGAGTTGCCTGCTAAAGATGGCTGCACAACATTTAATTCAATGTAAGTATTGGAATTATGGTGTTCCTAAATCAGCGCGTTAACGCGGTCGCTACCTGCGGCTGCGGCGTGTAGTTTGCGTGTTACTACTTTATCGCATGGAACGCATTGTGATATAGTAGTTATATGGGTCGTATGTTATGCTAAATCATAAATGCTACATGTTACTAACAGTTAATAACTGCGTCTTATTATGGAAACTAGAAGTGAGAGAATATGTAATACATTACTTTTACTCACATTTTTTTATGAATATTTTAAGTAGAACACAATATAATAAAACGCTCACATTTTTCCATTTATAAAATAACTACTTAAACAGGGTGTTAAAAAGCGCGCTTGAAATTTTAAGGGGTTACTCAGAATCTTAAGTATAGAATACAGGAAAAATATCGAAAAAATCCGATCCATACTAAATTTTCCATACTAAAGAACAGTGAAACATGAATTTGTATGGAAAACTGAAAGAATTTTTTTTCAATATTTTTCATATATTCTTTAAGTTTTTCATTCTGAGTAACCCCTTAAAATTTCAAACGCACATTTTTTAACACTCTGTATATCCAGATTCCATTAGCGTTTCAAGTAGAGCTGTGCTGACGCTAAGTGCAAAACGAGGCAACTGCCGTCTGTCTATCCCCTCCGAGTAAAGTTTAATTTTGTCACAGATAAGAAGAAATCGGATTTTCTGGGATGTCGAACCTATAAATCGTGAATGAATAAAAATAAATAAAAATAAAAAAAAAACAAAAAAATAAAAACAACAACAAAAAAAAAACAACAAAAAAACAAAATCAAAAGAAAAAAAGAAAAAAAAATGGTAAATATTAAACAACCGTGAACTATGTAGTTTATTACTTTATATTACATTAAACTCATTTTCTTAAAAGTCATCCGAAATTATAATTTATAACATTTGCCTACTCTAGTGTAGGCGTCGTAGGCGCACCAGCCACGCCTCCCGCGCTGTTCATTTATCGATTGACATTGTCAGTAAGGTACTCACAAACTATGCTAGAAATATAGTGCTTGAAATCAGGTATAAATCATCTCCTGAAAAATACAGTCAAATTCGAGATGGATCTGTATATGAAAGGGGTTTTGTCTTCCATTATAGAAAATCCAGTTAAAAGCAATAATATAAAACTTAAAAGATGTGTGATTTACAACCGGCCTTATAGCGATTGTAAGTTTTAAACATTTCCTGGTTATTCGACATTCTTGGAGGTTTTGTCAACGACCTTTTCATAAAAAGGTGTATTTTTATTTAGTTTAACTTAATATAGTTTTTCATTTCATGTAAAAAACAGATAGGTTTCTTATTATAGTGCAATGGAGTTAAATTCAACTAAGAATTTAAAGTGTTTCACGGATTTTCTATTAACACATTATAGGACAACATTCATCTTACTTACGTATTTCTTCTTAATTATTATTAACAGTTAATTACCTGAAACAAAAAATATTTAATTAGAATTTTATTATGTCCGCTATTTCGCTAACAGCGAGGAAAACCAAGCAATGGGGAACCATAAACGCGATCATCATATTATGCCTACACGTATCAGTTGTAGAAAATCTTGGACCTTGGAAACTCACATAGCCATGATTCCCTAACTTTATCTGACATGTCAAACGATCAAGGACAAAAGTGGCTCAAAAACCACCACATACAGGATGTTAAAAAAGTGCGTTTGAGATTTTAAGGGGTTACTCAGAATCATATAGAATACAGGAAAAATATAAAAAAAGTCCGATCTACAACTTTATTTTCAGTCTCCCATACAAATTCTTGATTCAGTAGTATGGAAAACTGAAAAAAAAGTTGTAGATCGGATTTTTTTCTATTTTTCCTGTATTCTATACTTATTTTTCCTTTATATTAATATAGCGTTCGCGCCCTTTAGTTCATTCACCATGAGACGAAAGAAGTCCACTGCTGGACAAAGGCCTTCCCAGGGATGTCCACATCGACCGGTCCGGGCAGCACAGCCCGCATCCAGACACCGAATCAGATAGTGAACATAAAAAAGTCATAGTTAAACAAAAATCCTAAAAAATCAAAGACATATAGCTACTATGCATATCAAATCATTATTCTTATGTTAGAAGTTCAAATTGTGAAAATACGTTCCATAAAATCTAAATTCGCAATAAAAAGGATAATTAATTAAATTCATCATGACATTCACGGCTTACATTTTACGAGTTCTATGATCCAAATAGGAGAAGATGGACATCAGTGTTGTTATTTCACATCTGTTAAGTTCGATCAGTATCAGATTTTTTATGTGTGGTAACGTCATTCCCCTAAATTATCTGACCCCCTTTGTCAGGTTCATTTCAATAAGAACACTAGTTCTTAGCCTATTATGCCTAGTGCATACCCCGGACACTCCAAAAAACTATTGCGTAATAATTGCCTATTAATACTACATAAACCTATGACGTTTATACACGCCTAACCCCAAATATATATTATGTGTTGCGTGGTTTGCGCTAAGCAATTGGCAGCAGATCTTGCTCCGGAGGAGTGAGGTCACCTTTAGGGAAAGGCAGGGAGCTAGTGTCATACGATAAGAGCAGCCTGAAAAATTACAGTCAAACTCATCTAAGTTATGACGAATTCTGTACTGCTCGCGACTACGCTAATCGCATTGAGCCACGACGAAAGCTTCGAGGCTTTAAATATCACAAACTAATAATATACAGTGTTAACCGTTTTTACAAGAAACTAATAAAACACTGCTTTTCGTATGAAGTTAATTAATTTATTACTGCGTGAGTTAAGCTTTTTGGCAATTATTTTAATTTAATGTATAATATATGCTCCGAATTCAATAATATTTATAAGCACGTCCGTCGTGCCGTACAGAGAAGATGACTGAAGCTACTCACTGTACTTTTGCAAAAATCTGATTATCACTCAGATGAGTCCATTTCAAGCTCTTATATTAGTATTAAATCAGTCAGCTACTGTGTTTTAGAGCTAAATTATAGCTTCCTCAATGACGGGAAACATATTGCCTCAAACTCGGTTGTATAATCTGCTAATCTTGGTCAATCTTTGATTTTCGTTCGGCTATTAAACCCATCGCTGATCAGACCGGAATAGTTGAACTAGATACATTTGGAATAGAGTAAAGTGCAAATTTTATTGGTAACCTCGTGATTCTGAAGGTTCCTTGTATCTCATATGTTTTTTAAATTACTATTTTATGATGTTTAACAACCCATTACGTACCCACTGCACGGGTTTCTTCTCATAAATTAGGAAGATTAGGCCATACTCCACACACGGGGGCCAAGTCCGGATTGGCGGAGGTTGTAGGGTTAATGGCCAACCCCAGTGTCAGAAGTTTTCAAGCCGCCTATAAGGCCTCCGACATGGTTTAACGACTGCCTTCTAGCGATAGCAACCGGCACCAACGGCTTAACGTGCCTTGCGAAGCACGGAAATGGTCGAGATAAATGCCACTAACAGTCAAACCCCATCCAGGTTATGACCGTGTCTGTAGTCAGTTAACTTGCGTGATCGACGCGACCACTCAAGCCGCACTGAGCCACGACCGCTTCGTATTTTATGTTACATTTTGACAATGTTGTCGGTAGTTTAATTGACAGCATATTGTATTTGTTATAATTTAAAAACATACAGATTTTAAAAAGACCACTCGCGGAAACGTAAATTCACATGAAACTGAACAGCTTTATTTATAGAACCTAACAGATTTTTGGGTTCCTTGGTTATCAGTTGTATGGGTGGAATTTACATTAAGTTTACAGGAGTGATTTCTTTTTAAAATATTGTCCTGTATAGTAATGTATAATAATATACATATAATAGAGTTCTCGCGACTTCTTTCACATAGAATTTGGTTATTTTACCCCGAAAAACCTTTGAGAAATCATTATTTTTATATCAAAATAAGATTAAATGTTTTCCTTAGTGCTTCTCTACACTCTCTAGGAAGAGTTTTACAATTTTCGAGTTACTATCTTAAATGGTTTCGATTGTGGGTTGTTTGCGTTGTCTGTCAGTCAGGCATGCTGCCCTCGGATGACAAAACGCGGCAACCCGGGTTACCGCGTTTTGTCGTAACATAGCTTAATTTATCTACTACTCCTGACCTATGACGTAATGTGGGCAAACATTAATTTACTCCGTTTAAAACCAAAAACCAAAAAACAGTAACCAAAAAATCCTATAAAATGTTTAACAAATCGAGAACTTTAAACGCGTTTTTCTCAAATTCACTAATTTTAGGTTACCGCGTTTTGTCATCTGAGGGCAGCATGGTACTGTTTTCAGTATAAATGTCCATTATTTTTGTTAACAAATATCCAGATAATTACAAAAAAAGTTAGCTTATCTCAACTTAAGAGTACAGGCAGTGCCTTAATTGGACAAAACAGTAATTAAAAAGCCAATATCAAGAGTGGACAGGTTTTTGGAAAGTTAAGAACTTTGATACAATTCCTTATCTGAATGCAGTATCTAGACTTACTCCCCTTTTACCTCATATTTAACTTCGTACGCAGTTTCTTTTGAGTTTTTGAAAGCTAAAAACTTTGTCGTTGATATTTCGATAAGACTTCTCTTGTTTATGTTTTTTATTTGGTCTCTTTTTATTGTTTTCGCTAATTGATTAGTAAGTGGTTTTTAAATGGTGTATAAAAACGCTTTACTGGACTGGTTAAACAATTAAATATATTAATAATAAGTTTTCCGTTTTTCACGCTTGTAAAATGGAATTATTCCAAAACAACTCATTCCGATTTATGATGGTCTCTCGTTAATAACAGTTTGATGGGCAAAGGAGCACGATATGTGTGAACTGACAACATTTCAAAGTGACCCCCAATTTTATGCGTGGTTAACGAAGAAAATGCAGTAATAAAGCACTCGCAACCTTTATTTTTTTTTAAACAATTCATCTATATCATCATCATGAGCCAAAATAATAATGCTGAATAATGTTAAATTTTATCTATAAATGCTCTAACGGCAAATCTTAAAATAACATCAATATTATTATCTACCTGGTCAATTATATTCTCAGTTAGTTAAGTAAATATTAGTTTAGAATGAACGCAACCAAAAGTAAAATAAAAAGAACAAAAAAAAAGATGAAATACCACTTAATGTAAAATGTAACCTCTGACGGGCGGGCCCCTAGGTTAAAATGTGCTATAGCAATGATTACTATATCGAGACTGATGACAAAAATTATGAAATTTCACGTGTATAATAATATATTTTAATTCCTACCGCGCTTAGCTATTAAGTCGACACCATGCAATTACCTAAAGTGTTTACAAGATCAGTATTAGATAACTTAATTTCGATACACTCAAATCAAAAGACCTAATATTATTTTCAAATCAGGTGCATATTAAAAACCAGTAGTGGTAATCGTGCAAACTAGCACCAAAAAGATTACTTTCCATAATTAGATCTCTATATTCAAGAACATATTTTTTAATTATATACATATATGTAGTATCATGTTCAACTAGTTATACGGTTTAGAAATATTTTAGCTACTGGTTTTGTCTGTAGTTCTTTTTGTAAAATGTTATTACATTATGAGATATACGTACGTTCCATACGTTGATAATTACAGTATCTTCCTAATTTTTGAGGTATCAGCTTTTTATTACGTGCGTAAATTAATCTTTTAGATTTACGTGCAGGTACATTTTATGTATATGTCGTGGCCAGATCATAGAGATGATGATCACTTAATGTGGCCGATCCATTTCATGAAACGGTCGTATTTCATGAAATGGAAAATATCCGCTGATCTCATCATGATATGGTCTGGCCAGATCAATGAATACATATACCTATGACGATATACAGCTAAACGCACGGCTATTTCATGAAATGGTCAAGCATTAGTGATCATATGATAGTTACAGTATCCACCGTTAGAGGCGCTGATATCTTTTTGATTGTGTGATGCATCATGGCGGCGTACAATTAATAATAAAAAAGGCTATAAATAATTCGCCAATCGAAGATAAAATAGAAGTTAAATGTCGTTACGACACTAAACTACAATAATTATTTGTAAGTCAATCAAAAAACGAGCGCAAAGTAAAAACTTTGAAGTTCGGAAAGTATTTCATAGGTTAGTAGATATCGATCTTAAAAGCTAAGTATTAACAATGTATAATTTATCTGTTAACCAAGATTACTCAGATTTAAAGAATGCCAGTTACTTTTCAATTAATGATATGGCCAAACGTGGATGGACGATATGGTCAGTTTTGGCTGGCCATTTCATGAAATACGACCATTTCATGAAATGGTCGGCCACATCATGAAATGATCAATTCTAAGGACTAAGCACGACATATATTCTAAATACTAAACCTTCGTGTCTACTTATCTATAAATGATATTAAATTGGGTAACGTTTTAAAAATATATGTTGCTTGTCTTAATAAACATAGTCATTTTTCCAAATTAACTCGAATCATAATGTTGACAGCATATTCGATATAAAAACGATTGAACCGGTAATGGGACACACTTGTAAACTGAGACCGGTATCGATAAAAAAGGTTTTATCGACCTTACCATAGCATTAACCGTCAACGTAAATTCTACGTGTTATTATGACTTTATTATAAATACGTTCAGAATTGCTTTGTTTAAGGTCACGAGGATGAGTTTGTGAAAGAAGTTCATAAAAGAAAAGAGGTTGATATTTATTCATCTCTCAGAGTAAAAAGTATAATATTTATTTCATGATTCTTCCATAAAAAAATTATGAAATCTGAGAGTTATTCCACGAAGCCTCATTCGGTAAAAGTTATGCTATCATAAATAAAATAAAAACCTTATTCAGAAAAGATGAGGTTATATTATAGGTATGGTAAAAGGGATTTTCAAGGGACGAAGGCTTTTTATTCACCAACAATGAGGAATTTGACATTCATTTCAAACTGAAACTTTTCGACACATTTGTCATTTGTCTCTATTTAAAATTGTTCTTTCCTTGCGTCTCGGATGCATATAAAATCCTCATCAGTGAACAATTTTACACATAAAAAAAATCATTGTAGTTTCGAAAAGGTTTACCGTTATTTCCAAAATTCTAAATACCTACATATCTAAAGATTTTCGTGCCTGTTACCTAAAGCATCTGTAACTAACAGTTGAAATAACAGACTAGCTACCTAATTTATTGCAATATCATGTGGATGCTTTCGCAAACTACATAGTAGACATTACTATAATTTGGAGTAATCACAATTTTGCTGCGCTTAAGTCGCGTCGCACGAATAGCCAAATTGGTGTCTCAAATCAGACATACTCTTTGTCTTGATGAGATTGTCAATTACGTAACACTGATCTACGTAACACTGGTCTAAGTCTAGGTGTCCTAGACTATTTATTTATCGTATGGCTAATTACTGGTCAGAATCTTATGAAACTTTGTTTTAGGTAGAAAACAGCGTCTTGTAATAGAGTTTTAAAGTCTGCACTTTGGTAACAGGGCAATTAAAAACTTATCTATTATAGCCAGTAATGGTAAGTAATGGTGATGCCGAAAGTTGTCTGCGGGTTAACCAAGATATTCCTACGCTATAGGGACACGGAACTGGCTGTCCTATGTATCTTCATGATGGAACTTGTCAATGCTATTTACATAATATTTACCACTAAGCTTTGATAAAATAGTAGAAGCTAAACAGGTTCTGAAAATGCGCTAACACCAGTCAATCCGAGTTTTACAAAGCTGGACACCGCTGGCTATCGAAACAGATTATTTTTTTAAAATCATTACAGATTAATAGTCCAGTCGACTCCACCAAAGCTGTCCGAATTTTAAGATCGATAGGCCGGTCCTTACGAAGTCATAGGTCCTTGTATGAGGTATTACATTACAAACTATCTGATAGCGACAATAGCGCGGAGTATATTATGTGATTAACTAATGACAGAATTCCCGATTGGTGAATTTTCTAGTAATCAAAGAGAAAGTTCTACTATTTGTACCAAATTTGGTTCTTTTTAGGGTTCCGTAGCCAAATGGCAAAAAACGGAACCCTTATGGATTCGTCATGTCTGTCTGTCTGTCTGTCTGTTTGTCCGTATGTCACAGCCACTTTTTTTCTGAAACTATAAGAACTATACTGTTGAAACTTGGTAAGTAGATGTATTCTGTGAACCGCATTAAGGTTTTCACACAAAAATAGAAAAAAAACAATACATTTTAGGGGCTCCCCATACTTAGAACTGAAACTCAAAAAAAATTTTTTCATCAAACCCATACGTGTGGGGTATCTATGGATATGTCTTCAAAAATGATATTGAGGTTTCTAATATCATTTTCTTCTAAACTGAATAGTTTGCGCGAGAGACACTTCCAAAGTGGTAAAATGTGTGTCCCCCCCCCGTAACTTCTAAAATAAGAGAATGATAAAACTAAAAAATATATATGATAATATACATTACCATGCAAACTTCCACCGAAAATTGGTTTGAACGATATCTAGTAAGTAGTTTTTTTTAATACGTCATAAATCGTAAACCGCAATTTACCTTTCATTCAAGTTACAACGAACTACAAGAACTTTTATATTATGTTACTTGCTGCTACGGAACCCTTCATGGGTGAGTCCGACTCGCACTTGACCGCTTTTTATTGTCTGCAATGACAACGTTTGCATGTATCACCTCATTGTAAATTATGATGATAACGAAGATGCTTAGTAATAGGGTTTACCCCCAACGAAGCCCCAGCCCCCAGTGAAAAAGGTGGACATTTTACTTTGTAGCTAATTAAGTGGGCAAAAGAAAATGTCCTATCTACAACCAAAACCGCGACCCAGTTGGTTCACGCAGGTTTTCGACCCGGCCTTCTGACGTAAAACGAGTGAATTAACCACTACGACACGGGGACTGCTTAAAAATAAAATGTATATATGTTCATTGTTCATATCTGCAGAACATCTCAATATCAATATTCTCCATTTTCTTACTGTGTAACCACAGCATGCTATTCCATTTCGCAAGGAGATTGATGCTGCCATTAGGGCGATGTCCCACAGTATCGCGAATGCGTTAGTTCTGCGTGATTACAAGAGGCGCGCGCGCAGCTTGCGTGACGAGACGCGTTTGAACCTACCTCGTTGAAGTAATGAATGTTACTTTCTAATAAATTATTATTTACGATATTTTTTGTGTTTTTTTCGGTGCTATGGCAAAAAACTGCTATACAAATAAAGGTTTTCTGGAAGAGATTATTTATAGAAAAAAGCCTACTTGTACATCAAATTATATTCCTCCTGTTGTTATTTATTTATATTTTAGTGTATAAAATCGATACCATTTTTTTAAACCTGTCTACGCAATCTTAGACAAAAGTATCGTACATAAAAGCGTAGAAAACTTAAAGGTGGATATTATAGAACTGGATAACAAAACACTTTACCGAGCATTTACATATTATCAAGCGACCAATTAGTTAACACAGTATTGGTTAATTGCATTGGATTTATGCGGCCTTCGAGTAATTTGATTTAAGCTTTCAATATTAATAAAGATTTTAAGGAGAAAATTCGCTTTATCCCGAATAAATTTATATTCTCTTGATTCCGCTGCAAATAAATAATTCAATAATGTTGACAAAATTTAGAAGTAACGAAGAATCCGTGTATCAAAATCTTTAACGATAGACTGATGCCTAGAAATTACATATTCAATTCAGTGCATTTATTTGCTTGAATTCATTTTATAAATCTTGTATAAAATTTAAATATAGCTTTTCTAGAAGTCTCACATGATTCGCTTTTGTTAAAGCATGCAAAAAAAATTATTTACATAAAGTGGAATATTTTAAGAAGATAAGTACCACAGATTAGAAACAACGCTGTGTGGATACAACCAGTTGCGGTAATGCGAGTCCTGTATAACTACTGTACTTTACACACCCTAAATGTTTACACTATAAATAACAAATGATTTTTTTAAATAGCGAAAATACTTGTTTATTTTCAGCCAGTTTTAGATATCCCGCTAAGCTCAGAAGTTGTTAAAAAGCTGTGAACTTACGACTCTAGCAGTAATTGCCGAATCGCCGTTTCACTCCACAAGCCGTGGAAAAGTACGGTCAGACGGTCAGCTGCATAATTTTTATTATGATTTCTAGTCCCAATACTCCTTACTTCTAGTAAAGGAAAAATTTCGATTTTGCTACTTTGGAGTACTTTCGTCAATTGAAATTACTTTTTTTAAACAATCCTTTAAATACTTGTACCTATATTATTTTCGTTTGCATTTGCGTATATGTACATTATATTATTATTTAGGTTTCCTTTTGAAATACGTGTATATTGTTTTAAAATAATCTTCTAGTAAATGAGCAAAAATTTCAATTTCCACATTTTGGCACAAATTTTGTCTTTTCTCATAAAAAAAATAATGCATCATCATTTCATTAATTTAAGTAGAAAGTGCACTAAAACTGTTTTCCTGTCCGTACCAAACATCGATAAAGTGCGGATAATGGCGACATCACGAACTCTTTTAACTGAAAACCACTAGGAGTCAAATGTCTTCACTTAAGAGTTAACACTTCTAATGGTATCAACTAGTTTCTAATAGTATCTACTGGTTTCTAATGGTTGGCACTGCAATCTATCGGAAGCAGAGTGGAGTCAATATGTGCGAGTTAGGGAACATTATCTAAGACTGTATCGATTGTCCGTATTACAAAAAAGGCATAACGCGCATAAAATGCAAAAAAACTCCTTTATTTTTTTTTGCATTTTTATTACAGTAAAACACAACCCCGTTCATAGTGTTAACTATTTAACATATTAAATTAAAAGAATTTCACTCTTTAAAAGTATTTTTTTTTGTATGCTTAAAATGCCACAAGTAAGTAGAGAAAATAAATTTAAAACTGTTTTCTTGTATCTGTTTTCTTGCCTCTCATAAAATTATGAATCATCGTTTCAATCATTAATAAGACAAATTATAATCTTATATTAGCTCTATGTCTGTATATTGCAATATATAATTTTAAGTATTGATATACGTGTCAAAAATTACACCAAAAAAAGAACAAACATATTGAATATTAGTCAGAAGTAGCAATTACATAGTAACTACATGAATTAGCAGATTCGTAGCTACCTTTAGGTATAACTTATAAATCATGACACATATGAACCCAAGTAGAGCCCACAGATGAAAAAACTGTATGCAAAAACCAAGTCCCTTCTAATAAGGCTTCGTGAGCGAAAAAACTCGGCGAGTGGTAGAGTCGTGCGCAGGAGCATGGAAATGGAAGTCGCGGTTGTCATGGCAAAAAGACGTATGTATCTACAATGAATTTAGTTTTCCATTATCAAAAATTTTTGTGTCAGAGGATTTGTGTATGATTTTTCCAAATATGGATGTCATCTTCATATAAGAAATATCACAGCTTTTTTAAATAAGTAATGACAAATTAATAATTATAATTATAATAATAAAATTTATAAATGCATGTTTTATTTTTGTTATGAGGTGTTACTAGTACTGTTACAATTTTCTTATAATACAACAAGCGTTAAAAAATTGAATTATTAAAAAAGTTTATTTTCGAGATATAGCACTCTATCACAGGGCCTGCTAAGGAAGTACCCAGCGCACCTGCCACCATCGCCACCCACAGCGCGGAAAACAAGAACAAGAACTGTTCTTACTAAATACGTAGAACGACACATCTCTTAACTAGCTAAGCTGTTAGATATTACAGCGTTTTTACCTATTACCATTGCTTAGATATGATTACGCAGTTTTTCGTCAGTTTTTCAAAAAAGTACCTACTGTGAATGGTATGATGCAGAGTTCAGAGTTGTCTCTACAGCCGCTCATTAGAATTCCTTTAGCGACGACGCTTGGGAAAATAAAATGTTTACTGCATTTGGAATACGGTGAATAACATAAAACTCACATCTATAAATTTTGTAATTCCTTGCGTAATTTGTGGTTAAAAGCACGAATAAATACGTACCTACAATTGAAATTGTCAATAACAATATTTTTTATTATTATTAATAGTTTTGTCTTACACCTTGATAAACTTCTCTTTTTTCAAAAAAATACTTTCTATACCGAAAATATTGACTGTTTATAGGTGCTAAAGTTAGTGTTATCAATAAAGTCGATAATTTAATTTAACAATAACATACAACAACTAGGTAAAAATAACTCTGGCAATAAGCATTTCATCACTCCCTATGTGATCAAATATTCAAAGCTACAATATAGCCTTTTGCTATAGATAGCGTATCATTCAGTACCTGAGTAGCACCATGCGGGCCAGACGACCGGCGTCTCTGCGTCCAGGTCGCGGCGGGTGGACAAGGGGGCCAGCATCAGAACAGCAGCCCACCTGCCAAGGATGCCCCTTCCAGCATCTCAACACCCTAAAACGAACATACCCGCTGTAAAAACTACAACCCAGCACATTTTGTATTTTATTTAAGTTTCGATTTCATTCTTTGTGAGTTTAAAAAAAGAATAACACCTGTTACAGAACGCTGGCACGCCAGCGCCGCATTAAAAGCTACTTACATTGAATTCGGTCCAAGTTCAATAGAATTCCAACATGCGCCCGCTTCGCGCAGTGAGTCAAACATTACAAAAAACTGGTCAAAAACTTCCGTTCGGAAGGAAAAAAGGGAAAAAATCACAATCTGTTGCAGACAAAGAGGAAAAACTTTATCGATTGAACTTTTTCACATTTTTCGAGCTCTTTTGGGTGCGAGAAAATCGGAGATGCGTAAAAATCGATCTTTTACGGTTCAGATCATCCGACAGATGCTGTCGGTCTTCTGGGGTTAATACACTATTTTTGTTTTAATCTAGTATTATAAGGCAAAAACATAGCTTGACTTTTCTTACCAGCCTTTTTTACAAGTGACTCAATAAAAATTTTTGGCTTTAAACTGTTATTTTCAAATGAACTCTTGATGGTTTTGTCTTTGATCTTCTTTCCACAGTTTAAGAGGTTTCAAATAAGATTGGAGGTGAACTAAGGTAGATAGATAGTTAGATACTAAGGTTAACGGCATAAAATACGAGTACCTTATCTATCTATATCTTTATTAAAACCATACTAAACCATATCCTACTTTTACCGGGTACGGGTGTTACCGGACATTCCGTGACAGTGCACAGAGCGGTCAAATTTAAAATCGTTCCACTTTTGAACGGCCGCCGCCGCCGCCGGCGTGTTCTTGGAGCACGCGCCGCTTGCGCCCGCGCAGCACAAACAGACACACCTAACAATCACTTTGTAGCTAGAGAAAGCTTTCAAAGTATCCAGGTGGTCTTTTTAGATATACATAGTATATTAAAATTTTAGCACAAAATATATAAAGGTTGAGCCAACTGTTGGTATAAAAAAATCATTAAAATGCTATCTAGACTTATAAAAAACTATAGATTAAAGTCAGGAGCTATATACATAATAACAAAGGCTTGGCATGCAATGTTTCAAAAATAAACAGTTATACAAACTCCACCTCCGTCATACAGATCTCATCAACCTCATTACTTCTGTTTTGACACACGCCATTATAATGATTGCATTGCGCGCGCGTCGTAACACTGGATCCGCGGGTAATATCATACAATCTCGACAAATCAAAATAATTTATAGTGCGCTAGCGTTAATCAGCAACACTTGCTCCCGTAATCACTATGTTGGTTCTGTTTACTTTAGGGTTGCGATACACTGTCGTAGCAGCAATAAGTTGCGAGGAAGTGTCAAGAAGTCTTGTCATAGAACGAGTGGAAGCTAGATATTGAAATGGCCAGTATACACTACCGTTGTCACTTATTTTTCTAAATCTTATCTACTTCCTATATTCTCAAGGGTTCTAAGGCATTTTTAACTTAAATTTATGTTTTTTTTTCTTTCGCGCCAGCCCTAGCGCCGCATCGTCTGCATGGCCCGCGGGCATGCGCGGTCGCCGGCCAGGTGCGCGCGCGCCGCTCGCTCGTAAACTCTACACTCTTTTCTTGAATGGGCTAGATTACTTTAGACACGGTGCAATTTCGTTGCTAGCAAATGTATTTTTTTTAATATTCATTAGTTAAAAATTTTGTAATTTCATTACTTATATGTCAAGGTAATGCAGTTTTGTCACATCTCAAAAGTAGTGTATTTTTAAATACTAAAAGTCGTTTAATTAGATTTTTACATTTACATCTATTTAAAAAATGGAGTGAAAAACAAACTACACCTTCATACAGGGTGCAATAAATTGGAATTTCTACTGAATACTGAACAACTTTAAATTTTTTCCGAAACCCATTTTCTCTACACAAAATTAGCAAAACAGCTGATCAGTTTGTATGAAGGGATTAAAATGGCCTCACCCCTTACTCTTAAAAAACAAACTGTGTGGATAGATTTACGTCTGTATAGAAAGCGGTGCCAATTATATCCAGCTTCCATCGTGCACCAGTGCCGGATTTTCCCAAATAACTTAAATTTTTCATAACGTAGGTACTACATAATTCACGTTATTTCATCAACCAAACTTCCTTCAGATTTAACTCAGTTAAATCAAAGACGTTGTTCATTGTTAGATTTGTTACTTATTACTTGCTAAAATATATCTTAACTTTTATTAATCTTGTAATATTTTGGTATCATTGTAATTAGAAGGAGGCGGGTGTATAATGATAACAAGAATAGTGACTTATTTATTACTTATTATACGTATACTACGAAGCCTGAAGCGGGCACTGTTCGTACCACCCTGGAGTTGGAAGCGAAAGATATCGTCCACCGATACTTGTCTATGTCTAACTGGTTACAGATGGCCGTCTCATGGCCATATGACCTTTCTATTAAAGATGCTATTTAGAAGAAAAATAATAGAATTAGCATTATTCTGTCTATTGTGTATTGTGTCTAGAAAAGGTTTAAGGACAGTCATGTTTTTGGAAAAAGGTGCTTAAATGCAAGTGAAAAATAACTGAATGTGACGATTCTAAGTTCAAACAAAATACCAAGTTAATAAAAGTCTATTCCTTAGGGAAGACCGTTAATTGTGCTACAAGCCACAAGAGAAAAAGAATAATATATATATATACTAACACACAGTATTATAGGTCAGTGTTATTTTTAAGTTATATTCCAATGCACTACTTAATGGAAATTTAATTAAATAATCTTAAATATCAACAAATATGAAAGTAAAAATTGAATTTGTACTACTTAATTCTAAATAATAAATAATAGAAAATGTCTACACGTATTTTATGTGACAACTAAATCGATGTTGCATTTTATTAAGGTAATAAAATAAATTATGGATAAGCCTTCATTTATGCCGCATCTTCATAATCATAAGCACTGAAAATTATTTCAATAGCGAGTTACATGCATGAGGTATTAGTACAAGGTAACTCTTAAACGAGTTCTGCAATATCGAATCGTGTTTATCGACTCAGCTGGTCAATAGTCGATATCCGTCGACTAGGGATGTAACGGTCGTGTTCGGATCGACTTGAAATTTATGAATGGAATACAGAGTGCGGTAGGTGCAGTAACGTTTATTATTAGTGATGGGATACTGTAAAGTGTATATCGATGAAACAATGTCATGGCATTAAAAAATAATTATCTTAACAAACTGCTTAAAATTATTTGTACTAAAACATGTGCAAAATATCATTATTATAAATTAAAGTAACTAGCTTTTCCTATGCTTACTAAGTCTGTACCTACTGTTTTAAACATACACATTATGATATTTAAATATGTATATGGACAAAAACTATTTAAAACCAATATTTTCCTATGAATCATCGATAATGTGTAATCAAAATAAATAGTTATTTACATTCATATAAACATATCATATCGCTCCTCAGGCCAAACAATATCAATTCTCACACAACATTAAATATAATCAAATATCGGTTCATGTATTATTCATAAAACTATTAGCATACGGCCATCGCGTCGTGTTTCAAGTTTCAGCACATCACTAACAGGCCCTCACAAGTGGCAGCTACCTTGCTCGCTTCTACGACTAGACCCCTCGCCGTAAACCTTTTTACTCCTTTCTCTTCCTGTATTTAAAGGTCAAGGGGAATCGTAGTAGGCCTGGTTAGACTGGTCATTTGTCCATTGGATCATACATCAAGCATTGCATTACATACAGTCGTTTATAATATAAGTAATTCATTAATGTTGGAACACAGAGGTTGTAGGCTTCAAATTAATGATCGGGTCGAAGGTAAGCGGTTAGATCAAAGGAGACGGTTAATGATATGATTTAGTGTGGTTCGGGGCAATGTAACGGAGAGACATATAAATTATTGTTTGGATTTAGTTGATATAGACCGCACATTGAGTCTGCGTCTAGGCAAGAATGCGAAAGCCTTGTCATGTCAGAACTGTAAATGTAATTTCACACGACGCGAAATGTCGATAGACGCTCTTAAATCACTACTATCACGTAAACAAAAGCACAGATTTATTGTAAAGAAAATAAACTATAAAATTTTATAACCGGAGAATGATGGTTTTAAAATACAAATAGATATAGAAATTATTAAGAGGAAAACGAGGAGAGAAACGTACCTAAAGATATTTTTACTTTATACATGTTATGTTTATACATCAAATACTGCAAAGCTTACACAGTTGTTATGATTTTCAGCACTGGCATGCTAAGGGTTAATTATAAACGTGACTTTATTAATGAATCACCGTAAATTAATATAATATGTAGTACATAACTTGGCCCCTGTGTGTGGAGTATGGCCTAACCTTCCCGAGGTAAGAGACCCGTGCCCCTGCAGTGGGGACGATATGGGTTGTTAACGAAACGAATAGTACATAATAATAAAATGTACTTATAAAGAAAAAGAGGACCAAGGTAATAAAGGCAAATCAGTCCCAGACTAATATAACTGTAACTAAAGCAAATAAAAACGAAGTTTGATTTTTTCACAGCTTCAAGGGATTGCAGGCCTGAGAATTTGATATTAGAGTTCAAGACATGTGCGATTGATTACGAATTTACACGGAACCCTCGGTGCGCCAGTCCGACTCGCACTTGGCCGGTTTTTTTATTTATTGTAGTATTAAATGATAAATTTTCAACAGCAGTTTTTAAATTTTTCTAAAAATGTGAGTATGTTGGTTTGTAGAAAATTAATAAAAAATGTTTTTGCTCATAATATACATATTTTTGCGATCTATAAATAATGTAAGAGTTTGAGGCGCACCCATAATAGTCTTGTCTTTTTGATTGATGCTTGTTATCATAACAATACAGCTATAACCCGTACCCTAATGATATTTTTAACCCAATTAATGACGATATCAGTCGAAATCATTAATGACCAAAAACATCCATCATTGTAATCCGGATTTGAGAGGCGTGAAATTAATAATAGTCTCTATTCTTTTCGAATAAGAGTTATATAAAATGACTTATGTCAATGGTAGATAGTTTTGTTATAAGTCAAGTTTCGTTAATTAAGACGTTAAGTAATAAACAACTCAATCTGCTCTCGAGTTGAGTTTGAAATCGAGTAACTAATCATTCACAGCCGTTAAAGAATAATAAGGAAAACTATGACAGCGAATTTGCTTTCACTGTGTAATACATATGTGTTGTATGTATACAGGGTGTAACAGAAAGGTGTGATAATACTTCAAGGTTGGCTTTTACCCATCAAACTGAACAACTTTTGTTCTACAACTTTATTCAGATCGCAAAATTTTTTTTGGACTTTTCATACAATTCGATCAGCTGGCGAACATAGTTTGTACTATATGAAGGGTCCGAAAATTTCTTTGCGATTTGAACAAAGTTGTAGAACAAAAGTTGTTCAGTTTGATGGGTAAAAGCCAACCTTGAAGTATTATCACACCTTTCTGTTACACCCTGTATATATAGTAACTCAGTCACAACTCATAGTCGTAGCACGTCATAGTAATAAATGTAATTTATTTATAAATACTTTACATAGGTCATTGGACCTATGTTGGTTTGTATCGTAAAATATGGCCGTAAATACCCATACCCACCTTAATTTATACATATGTTGGTTTTTAGGCTTCGCATCCAAAAATTGCCTACGGGAACTTATTACTAAACTTACCCTGTCAGCATGTCCTACTTTTAATTGTCTCTATTTTTCAAACAGTTTAATTTTTTCTCAGAATATAGATATTTAGGTAAATGATATTTTAAAATTTTAAACCAACGAAAAAGTAATTTCTTATATACCCACGTAAAAATTACTTTTTTGTTAAGGCGATTGTACTCTTGTACAATCGCCATTGGCGTTTGCTCTATCGAACCTAAGTTTTGAATTTGGTGTGATTGTAGTATAAAGGGCTAAGTGTGGTAGAATTCGCGCGATCAATTTCTAATAACTAAAACAATTCATTGTCGGACTTGACTGTTTTTTTTAATTTCACTGATATTTATTTTTGTTGTTAATTTGTTGTTCACAGACAGATGACATTTCTCCGATCCCTCAGATGAAATGTGATAGATATCACACAGCGGAGTGCGGAACAATGCATGTGGAGCGAGGATGCGCGGAGGCCGGGCCAAGGTTCGAAGCCGGGCGATGCCTTTTGTTCCAGGCAACTAGGTTACTTAGTGCATCGTTTGTTAAATTACCGCTCGAGTTGAGAGCTGTCTTATTTGTTAATCACTTACCTATTTATATGTACTGTGCAGGTATACATACTTATGTAATTGTTATGATAACGAGTGGTGAATATAGGTAGGCCTAGATAGTAATGTAATAGCTAGGCCAGCCGTTTTAAAGAAACTTACAGTTATTATAGAGAATAAAAAAATCTTTGGGTTGAGCTATGTAGAACGAGCTGAAACTTTGATTGCATAATAATAGTGATGACCAAAAAAATTCGTTTTTACAGAACTTTAAAACCATTTCATCATGATTCTCACTGAAATCATTCTAAGTGTCAGTGTTTGTTTTGTCCATGATTATTATAGCGTTAGCACTATTCTGATATCAATTAATCAATTATTTTTAAATAATTGCCACATTACTTCTTTACACAGCGAAGAAGGATCTATTTGTTAAACCTTAGATGAAGACGATTCAGGTGCAAACGTCATACTGCGCCTAAGTTTGACATAACCTCTATTTCAAAAGAGGTTTACAATGAATCTAAAATGGCGCACAACCGGCTGCCCTATGCGACCTGGGCACCAGATGTACACCATGCCCAGGTCGTCCTACAGGCGACCTTCGGACAGAGGTCGCGACCGGCACCGGCACATTTGCATACAGACAAAGCGCTCAATGAATAAAGACAGCCTGACGCACGGACAGCCTTACGTACGGAGCGGTAAAATGCCGCCAGTAAGACTGCTGCAAGCTAGATATTAGAAAAGGCAACACGCAATTATTGTTGAGAAAATTTAAGTAACACCATCAGGTGAGAGCTAAGGGACACCAACTGTGGTTAAAGGAAACAATGGTGTCGATTCGGTGTTTATGATTAAACTTGTTTGACAGGACTAAACTTAATTTAAGCATCCTATTGATATCGATATCGTTCGATCGAAATCGATAGATCGATCGATAAAGTTAGATACAGCGTAGGTCAGTGTGTGGGGTACATACCAATACCTATATAGATGCACTTGGTTGCACTTATCTGGTTAGATTTACGGTCGATATAGATTTATAGTTTATCTTGTTAAGATAGAGATGTCTTCCTTCCCCATTAAAACAAACGGCTACTAAAAACCGTTTCGCAAACGAATTTGGAACTTTAGCTGTTGACTTGCGAACGCTCCTATGTTAATCTAGAATATCGATCGTTTAACCCATTATTATAGTGAGCAGTTGAGCACCATCTTAGCGGCACCATTGCAAATCGGGTGCTTTATCATGCAAACTCAGTGCGAGCTGGGTCTGTTCGATTTCTCGACGAAACTATTTATGTTAAAGACTGACCGGGGCTCCGCCACTTGTGTTATGTGATGTATCTACCCACTTGTCGATTCATACATAAGTTTTTCTATGGGTTACACGCATAATCATTTAAATAAGATTGCATTTTGAAATTCTTCGCGATTCTTCTTATTGGATTTATTCATTTTTATCGCAGATACGAAAAAACTTACTAGTGTGTTGGATTTCTAAATTTATTTACATGTCTGGAGTTAACTACGTACTATAAAACAATCCGTTTATGCCGGCCGGCTACCGTCAAGTCAAATTAGGCGTTATTTTGGAAAGTTATGGCATATGTACCTCTTATACATTATTGTCACTTATTAGAGCACGGCTATCCTACTACATACTAAAATAGGTATATTTCATGCTGGAATTTTATTGGCTATTCTTGTCATTATACTGCATTTTTCATGCATTTGCTGAACGACTTTGGTAAATAATCGCAAAAAAAAACATCTGTTTGGTGTTTGTTTTTATAGTCTTAGCACAAAAGTTATTCAGTATAACGGGAAGAAACTCCACTTAACGGGCCGGGCTTATACGTGTTTTGTGTATAAAATTCAAAATTGGAACTAAAATAGAAGCCATAGTTATAATTTGACCTGATCATGACCTTGCAATAAAGGCCTAAAGTCAATAGTCATATTAAGTGTACGTATAAGCACTTAGCAATCCAATGTTATTAAAATAACTATGAAGAAGCGAATATGCGCATGATTTGAAGTGCCTATAAGTTTTACTGCAAATGGTAATATTACGAGCTTATGATACCTACGTGTGTTTTGAGAATTCTTTGACTTGTCTAGATTAACTTAACTGGATATTTAATGGATTTTTATATGTGTGTTATTAGTTTCAAACATTAGTATGTTTATCTGGATGTTTGTCTGTGGTATTATATAATAGCTGTCAAATGTCCAGCCTACCTTTAGCCAACTTACATAATTCAAACTTAACTAAGAACATAAGCTTTAAAACTGTAACACATCCTCTTTGTGTCGAGTCTTAGCGCCTACGTACCTACAATATCCTTTAGTAAGAGAATTCTTAAGAATTCATCCAGTCACACTTGATAGCCAAGCATATTTTCCGTACCTAAGATCAAATGAAGGTTTCCAATAACTCTGCTCATAGAGTACGACATAACTATACTGGTTAGCACGACCATGAACCACGGCGTAGGCCACAGTCCACGAGCGAAGCCTAGTGTTTAGTATACTAGTATTATTCTAGCCCAGTGCTAGCCGGTTGACGAGTTAAAGGAAAATTTGCACCTGACCCGCCGTGACCTGCCCGTGAGGTCGCAAGCTGGCCCGACTAGGATTAGCGTGGTCCAAGTCACAGGATCTAAGGATATAAGCCCAAGATTGTGAGGAAAAGAACTTGCAATGTTCCTATTAATAAGAGGAAGTAGAGGTCTAGCAATAACTGTTATACTGAGTCTGTCTATTAGAAACAGAATGCTGATTTCCATAATCAGATCACAAAATCCAAGACTTCTAGATGATATTAGGGCTTCTTTTCTACAAGTCTTGGATTTTGAGATCTTCTTCACCTTGATAGGAAGAATCAGGTAATATTATCATGATACAGAGGTACTTACCATACTTATTATGTTCATATCATATCATATCATATCACTGATAATTAAAATGTGCATGACCTGTTAAGTAGGATTAGCTATGGTACAAGTCACAAGATCAAAGATTTCGTAAGAAAATATTGTAATCTATATGAAAGATCGATTTTGATAATATTGAGACACGTTATTTTATTCCTTTTAAAGTGTTTCATCAACGTAAATAAATAAAAAAAAGTCTTTGTAATAAATTATATGTGACTAGTGTTATTTGCTTTTATATCAGTTTAGGTAGGTTTAAATATTTTGCGATTGCTGGTGTACCTTATTACCGAATCTCATAGGACCTACACAAATTGAAATATCTTGTTCGGTTATTGGCATTGTATTAACCTCTTCGTCTCTATTTTCATTATGTAATGTTTTTTCAGATTTTACTTTTGACTGCTTCTTGTATCTTACTAATCTTGACATAAGAATATATAGGCTATGACGACAAGTATCATTTTCGCTTTTCATGTTACTAGAAATTATGTTAACGTTGATGCCTCCTTTCAAGTTTTATTAACCTTGACACGGTCTCTGCATTACCAAGGTGCAGTCTTTTATGTCATTCACATCCTTACTTTGTATGTTTACTGTTTCCTTAGAAATATTATATACGCCATTATGTCAAAGGGGTCTGCCTCATTTGATTTTATATCGATCTTAACCTCATCTCTTACTATTTAGAGGCTATTATTATTACATATATGACATATGACATGGTTGGTTTTCTCGACGTTTCTTGTGAAGAAAATGACTAGCGCAAGGAGTTCTCTTTTGATAGTGTACAACTTCTGCGTTTGTACTAGCTAGATAAATATGACGATTTAAAAGATTGTTTAAGCATTTACTTAAATTTTGAAAATAATGGACTATTATTAGCTGATTAGATAAATATAATAATGTAGGCAACTCGCTTGCTTGCTTCTAGAATTACAACAACATTCAAAATTGAGTGTAAAAAAAAAACCCTTTCACTCAAATTCAGCTTAAACAATGCCTTGACTCGGAAGCTTTTAAGTTTTGTTGCTGAAAAGGAATTAGTAGTATAAAAGTGTTGACATTTACATAGCAATGGCATTGACGTCATTTCTGATCGAATTATAGAGCCAATGTGAGCTTATGCTGATAATAGCCGGTAATCAGTCAGTGTGGAAAGGTCAAAGTATGGTGCGTGTTTTTAGTCGTGTAATGAATTCGTATTGCGCACGAGTTCAGGATATGCCTTTTCAGAACAATAGGTGGACGTCCTTTGTAATTTAGGGTGGGTAATTGATGTTACTTCTGGATGTAGTCAGTCTTATATTATTGACCCTAAAAATTATTGCACAGTGTGTAACGCTGATCTTTTATAAAGAAACTTGATTCAGAGTTTGTTTAAAAAATCAATTGTCAAATGCACTAAACTTTTAATATATAAAAAAATATATATATATAAATTTCTAGTTTATAGTTGTATTAGTTCTTTAGCGGCTGTGAAATTTTACTCAAAAAGTTATTAACAATATTTATTTAAAGCATAGAATGACACCTTTTCAATCAATCTTATGTTGGCTAAATGAACTACTCTGCAGTTATGCAACATTACGATAAAAATAAGAGGGTTCAACTCTACTCCACCATCGCATATCCAATGAGAGGGCGTGCCAAAAGTTAAATTGAAAATGGAAACATGTGCGCAGGCGAACAAGTTGAACTATTCTGAACAATGAAGACGTTGAACCCGGCCCACGACCCGATAGCGAGGTTTACGAGTCCTGCCCCTTGTAGAGACATGTTTATTCGGAGTTCGGACGCCCACGGTTCCAAGAGCGGGCTCGTGCCGGGTGATGGTATAAAATGAGCACTGAAGCGGGATTATACATGTACAGGCTGTAAATCTAGTCGTGCGTCATACTTTAATCAGTGCTTCTACTCCTGATTCTGATCAACTTTCCCCAAGGAACTTATAGTCAAATCGCAAAAAAAAGTTTTGGACTCTTCATACTAATTTGGCCGCTCGGCTGATCGATTTGTATGAAAAGTCCAAGATTTTCATACCGACTGCTTTGACGTTGAAGGAAAACATCGTGAGGAAACCTGCACATCTGATTTCTAGATGTGTATGATGGTCGCGTTGCACACGTCCGTAGGTGTAAACTAAAGGCCCTACACGTGACCGCGGATGATGTTAAATGCAACACTAAGTAACCGCCGTGTATACCTTGTGGACAGAACGGTTAAATGTGCCACACCATAAGATTTTTTTTTGCGATTTGACTATGGGTTCCTTGGGTAAAGTTGATCAGAATCAAGAATAGAAGCACAGTTTTTTTTTTATGGCAGAGGTGGCAAACGAGGCTAGATTTACAGCTGTACGACAAGATTTTTTTAACCCCCGAGTAGTAAAGGAGTTAATAGGTTGTCGGGAGCAAATCCCCCGATATGAAAAAAAATCAAAAAAATATATATTATTGGTAATGGTATTGCCCTTATATATCAATACCCCGCTGCCAGTGCTTTCCTCACTGCTTCAATTCGTTTTTTCAGTTTTATGACTATTATTATGGGCCCCACCAAGATGACTTCGAACGTCATTATTTTATTCATTGAATTTTCAGTACCAAGTGTGAACCGCAGAATCATCGAGCCAGTTATTTCCTATAACTATGTGCAATTGTCAATGGGCTTCAGTTGCAAATTATCCCTGAGCAAACAAAAAACTTGATGACGAGCCGTTGGTCATATAGGACAAAAAAATATTTGGAATTCTTAATCTTCACATTGATCCATTACGTGACGATGCATGCAGCACTTAGTAATAAATTATATATACTACACAATGAACTTGTGTCACGCGCACACAATCTTAAATAAAGAGCGGGGGATTTGCTCCGGACAACCTAATACAAGTTTAAGGCCTATGTGTGTCTGTATATTTGTTTGTCTCTATGTGGCACTGTAGCTCTCTAACAGATGGAGCGATATGAATGTGGTTACTGTACTTGGTTATTTACGGTGTTTTTATTGGCAATATAGTTATGATTTTTGATTTATTTAATTTTTGGGGTGGTAAAGTTTATAATTTTCCTAATTATTTAAATTTGAAGTTATTTGCGATAAATATGGTAAGATGTGTTCTCTGTGTATTAAATAAAATAGTCTTCAACAGGTGATGACTCTACAAAATTACGCCTTATTGCATTGATGGACAAGTCTTTAGAATTATCTACTTATTTTTTTTATTTTTTTTTTATTTATTTATTAGGTTTACCAACAGTAGTTTACACCCATACATAGTAAGACTTAAATAACACAGTTCAAAACATAATCTAGTGCAACAATCTTTTATAGGTAAACACAGCATGCACAAAAGTGTGAACACATCTATAAATTTATACAAAAGAAACATGAAGATGGATATAACACTCATCAACACAGTAAAACATAGGTAAAAATAAATTTAAAAATAATATTAAATATCAGACAGATTGTCTGATACACTTTTGTAAATTTTACATACAGAATCAGAGTGGACATCAATGCCGTCACTACAGCTATTTATAATTTTACAGAATCTGGCAACTGGAGAATTACAACCTAAAACTGATGAATTTGATAACCTCACCGGCTACAAAAGCTATATATTTTCAGCCCTTTACGATGTTAGTGAGCACAGTTACTTTTACTATGCTTTAATTCCACTAAAATACAGTCGATTCGCTTATGGAAACATACTTTTATCTTTTTCTACTCCCTTCTGCTTTGGACCAATCTATATTTCACACCTTCACAAAGACAAGCGGAGACACATAAACAATGCTAATATTGTAATTTAAATTCATTCCTACTTACTGACGTATTGATGCTTAGGTTTAGGTATACAGGATGTGAATGAAAACTGGGAGGACGGTACCTGAAAATATAGCTTTATTTCTCACTGAGTACTTTGAAACGCTGCTGTAGAAATGGTATAATGAATTATTTTTGAAACTAACTACATCAGGTGTTGTTCCTGTGGTTGTATCCAATGAGGCCAAAGGGGTGACGCAGGTTCTAGATAGGGCCTAGATAAGTCCTACAAAGTTTTCCTTGATTGTATCCAAGGGACTCTCCAAACCGCATCCACTCGAGAGGAAGGTTAGGCCATACTCCACACACGGGGTCACGCGACTTTTATGGGATTTTGTGGCGACTTATACCAAAAACTTAACGTGACTTGCGAAGCATGTAAACTTATTGAGTTATGAAGAAGTTACGAAATACTTAGAATCTTTGTAAATGATGAAGTAGTTATACCGAATAGTTAACTGGAAATTAACAAAATTGCCTAGATAAAACAAGTTTATTGATTATTTAAATTTAAATATTTTTATCACATTCTGTATTTATACCAAACATATTTTTCACTTAAAATACCTTGGCCGCCATAAAATTAAAGCTCCATATTAAGAAATAACAATATGTATATATAACTGATTTGTATTGTTGTTAGCTCGTCAATGGGTTATTTGAATAAAAACGCAATAATTCACCGGCTTAAACTATCTAAATGTGTGTTTAAACACATTGGACTAATGTTTAGGTGTGAGCGTAAATTATAGATTAGCTTTGTGTGGTCTGATGGCTTTGAAAATAGCTTTTATTTTATTTTAAGAGTATAAAATTTCCAACAAAAGCAAATTTTGAGAGATTTAGGAAACCTACCTACATATTTTCCGCATTTTACATATTCTCCGCATACTGTATTGAGTTTATTTGTGTAATCTTGTAGCTTATCCTGTATGTGTATTGATATATATTATATGTATATATTGTATATTATTTATTTATTAGGTATATTGATATTTATGTTTTAGTTATCTATTTATTTATTTTTATCTATTTTTAAATTGCTTTCACTATATCTTGCCTTTTTATTTTATTTTTGAGTGCACCCACCCGTTATCTATCCACTTCTCGTCTCCTCCATTCGCCAAAGGTTGTCTGGAAGAAATCGCTCAAAGCGATAAGACCGCCTTTGCATATCAATGTTTTAAATATTTTATGTTTTCGTTGTTATTTGTACTGTTTTGGTGTGCAATAAAGTATATTTATCTTATCTTATCTTATATTTTACTTGTATATTCACACTAATATATACTTTTTGGGTGCATTAAACTGTAAAGTTTACAAATCTATCTACATGCATTACTTAATATTGGCTACTTAAGTACATATTATGTATATTTCTTTAGATGATCCTATCGCTGTAATAGTCTTATTATGAAGACTTGTGTTTATTTTGTTTCAATTTCAAGCTGTAAAAAATAATAATAAGAGCTTGTATATTATTAGATAATAGCATTACTTAACAAGAATCATTCGCAAAAAATAGGCTACCCCCTGATGTCAGAATAATAATCACTTGTTTTTAAAAACGTTCTGAAATATTTAGATACATATATTACCTTTAAAATATTTAGATTAAGTCAAAAACAAACTAAAAATACTACGTTATCACATTTCACGTATACGAGTAGTATTTGAAACCCATTACAAACGCATGAACCGAAATGTCTAAAACATGAACGCAGCGATAACGATGAAAAACAATAACATAGGTCCACGAAACAAAAACAACTTTTTTACGTTAGTAATAGAGTTCATTTTTCCTTGATAACAGCTCAATGATAAGGCTTTTTGACCTCGTGACCTTAAGCACGGTGAACTCTACCCTCTACAAACAGAATTAGAGTTGATTTTTCATTGCAAGTAACTGCAGTTAAGGCATTGCGCGCCAGAGGTAAGTAAAGAGGTCACTTGATAAGACCGCCACAAAGGTCACGTGGAAATCGGAAAACTGCGTACGCGCTATCGTTTTAAAAACTTGTGTAAATAATGTTTCACGTCTATTTTAGGTAAAACGTAGTTACTAAATAGGCATTTCTTGACTTGTTTTCTTTACTATTTACTATGACTGGTGTAGCATAGCAAATAGAAATAAAAATGCAAAAGTATTATCTACAGATTAATAAGGCCTTATTAAACCTTATAAGCGGTTTGAAAACTTCTGACACTGGGGTTGGTTACTAGCCCCACAATCTCCACCAATCCGGACTTGGCCCCGTGTGTGACCCGTGCCCCTGCAGTGGGGACGAAATGGGTTGGTAACAAGGTGCGTAAGGTGAGATGACTGATGATGCTCGAGCATGCGTGATAACACCATACGTTAATTAGCTCCGTACATTATGTATGCATTAAAAATATAAAGATCGCAGATCACTGGCTGCTGGCTGCTGAAGTATTATATGTATTCGAATTTCGAACACATTTATGTACGTGTCTTGATGTCTATGGAATTGAACGCGCACGGAAACCTGACAATGGCCAGTTAGAGTTATGTTGGTTGTCAAACAATGGCTATTCCGAGATGCGACCTTGCGCCAGCGACGAAGGTTGACCATCTTATTACCACTGATCTACAACTTCAGTATTTTTAGTTCAACTACCCACTTTAAGTTATTCGTCAACAGTTTTAGTTAATCACTGTACGGGAACGTTGGCGAAATAAATGACATCTCAATTTTTTTTTATTTTAAAAATAATAGTACATTGTGATACAAGGGCTGTAAATAGATTACTGCAAACGAGATGACGTATGTAATACCGACATAATATGTACATAATGCGAGTTTTTTCACTTACTACAGTTGTTTTTCCTGTTGAAATCAGTGACACAAAACATTCCACTCACTAAGAGCAGGTAATAAAACTGGTTTTGTGATGGATGAAACAAAAGTTTTATTTTCCCTCCCTTCTTGAACTGCCTTACACTTAGGGTAGTACATATTTGAGTATGATGCTTTGAGACATTTACTGGGGTACATAGGCAGGTCGTGTCCTCTGCCCTCCTTGCTAGCAACAGTCACACACTATTGACACAGCGTCTCAAATTGGCGAAGCACGAGTTGTCAGTAACACGTTATCTGTCATTATATCACTCGGTGTCAAGGGGTCGTGCGTGACAATGCTTCTTGCGCAATGGGGGTTATGTCAAAATCTGGTTCACACCTTATTGTCTTATTTTGTGACACTTTCAGTATAGGCTCATATGTAAAACAGTTTCACTTTGACGCAATACTTGTTTTTTTTTGAATCCTCAATTGGTAAGCCCTTTTATTAGGTTTGTATTGTTATCGTGATACCGAAATATCTTAGTACCAAGTTTCCCCAAAATATCGTTAACAACCCATATCGTATCCACTACAGGGAACGGGTCTCCCATAACTCGGGAAGGTTAGGCCATACTCCACACATGGGGGCCAAGTCCGGATTGGTGGAGGTTGTGGGGCTAGTGGCCAACCTTAGTGTTAGAAGTTTTCAAGCCGCCAATAAGGCCTCCGACATGGCTTAACGACTGCCATCTAGTGATAACAGCCGGCACAAACGGCTTAACGTGCCTTGCGAAGCACGGAAACGGTCGAGATAAATGTCACTAACAACAGTCACAAACCCATTCAGGTTATGACCATGTCTGTAGTCAGTTAAAAGTAGTAGGCTAATTCTTTTTATTTGTGTCGCACGTTCAAGTAAAGGTAAATATGGAATACATAAATACCTATAACTTCATAACGATTCTAAATATATGGTGTTTGAAAGGTACTGACAGACAATATTGAAACTGAACAACTTTTCCTAAGAAACCCCAAGGCATTCAGTTCGCGAAAAAAATGTTCACTTCTCTAATAAGCTGATCGGTTACTTAGTACGAGAAGCCCGTAGTTTTTCCGCGAATTGGATTTAACTTTTTTTGAGAAAAATTATTCAGTTTCATGAGCAGATAGAATTAATCAATAGTTTTCATAGTGTAGGTAATTTTAAAAACACCTTTTATTTTCTCAACAGCGTATGACTGTAACATACACGGTGTTAAAAAAAGTGCGTTTGAAATTTTAAAAGGTTACTCAGAATCAAGTATAGATTATAGAATCCAGGAAAAATATTGAAAAAATCCACTCTTCAATTTTTTTTCAGTTTTTCATACAAATTCTTGATTCACTATTCAGATTTAGTATGAGAATCTGAAAAAAAAATCGAAGAGCTGATTTTTATCTATATTTTTCCTGGGGTCTATAGTTGATTCTGAGTAACCCCTTAAAATTTTAAATGCACTATTTTAACATCCTGTATACAGCGTACGTAAGAAGAGCACTGAGCAAATGCGGGCCGATTTAAACATGACTTTGAGGTAGATAAAACAAAAAAGTCGTTCGTATAATGTCAATAAGGTCATATAAGAGACACAGATAGGTCGCGACCGCTCGCCCATTGTGTCTGCAATGTAATGTAAATCTTCCTTTGTCACGCGCTAATGTGTGTGCTCAGTAATACATAACTGTGGAAAATCTATAGAATACTCTAGTTATTGTGAAGGTTGTTAGTTGTTTTCAAGAGCAATAAAAATTGTTTCAGAATGTTACAGCAATACTAGACGCTAAACCGCTTGGCCACAAAAGATAAATTCACTGTCGAGTGCTGCAGATCCCGAATTTACATTTACATCGGCGTGGTTTCAATTAATTTATTTTCTCCTCGATTTTTTAATCCCATCTTTTTGAATTACGGACGCGCTTCATCTTAAGTTAAACATAAAATCTGTCTACAAACATCATATGTTACATACTTATTATTACTAATAGGTACCTACTTATATCACTTTGATTTTAAATCATTTTATCTTAAGCTAAATTAATTTCGGCTAACAAAACAATATGGAACGTATGGAAATATTTACAAAACGATATTGCAAAATGTTTAAGATAATAACTATTTGTCACACACAACCAATCACGGCAATTTGACCCGCCGCTGCTGACATGTCTCAGGTGACAGGTGACAGGTCACATGCACAGCACAAGGTCAGTCTACACAAAGCTGTCATCGGCACGAATGGTGTAGAAACGGTTAATTACCTACTTTGTCACAGCACTATAGGCTATAGGCTAGTTTTTGATTGAATGCAATATTACTTGCGCTATTTGACAACTTGCTTTACTTTTATATGTAAACTTAGATAAAATATGCACTATGTATAAGTTTATTATGATGATTCCATGAAATTGAGATTTCTGCTGGTGATCGAAGCGTGTGTTTTATTAAATGCCCGCACGTAATAACTTCATATGATCTGTTAAAAATATGGTAATCGCTGAATGCAATATTTCCCTAAAATTAATTTCAATAATAACATGTTATCATTCATCAACTCTTTACTTTTCAGAGACAAAAAGTATCTAAGATGTTATTATTGTATGTTAAATAAATACGTTTTATACAGACACTGTTACATCAAAAACTCCATTAATACTGTTTTATCAGTAGTTAGTATTCTTGGGTTGAATTATACATTTTAATTTACAATAATTCTGTACCAGACAGTTTTTATTTTTTGTTTCTGTCTCACTACACTATGTCATGTTTCTTTACAATAAGGAGTTTATCGAAAAAGTCTACGGTTTTAATCAAATTGTAAATAACGTTAATTCCATTGTAAACGCCTTTACGGAAAACAGTTGACATTTGATGACAGACCCATCAAAAAGGGCTGCGCAAGAGACGCATGATGTGCGTGCGTGAACTATAAGATTCCTGCTAAGGTCACAGCAGCGGTTCGAGTATAAAACTGTGATACAGCTGATTGGTAAACAACTCACGCACATCACTACGACCCGGGGAATGTGACGTTTTCAATCCATAGTCTAGTGGTTTGGTGAGTTATTGTGAGGTGAATTACCTTTTTAAATGTTTTGTCCAGCGTGTCCTAAAGACAATAGAAGATCGAAACTCTATACATTAGTCATACTCAGAACATTGCTCTGATACGTCTATAAGAAGTGTTGTAAATTGATAATGAAATAATACATATTTTGTGATTACGAAAACATTTATTTTCGGAATAACGCCACGTAGAAGAAGGTCAAGAGGTAGCTTCCCCAGCAGTATACTATAAGTTTTAATGAAAGATTAATAAATACATATTTAGTTCTAATGGAGATACTTACTTTACTGAACAACTACCTAACTCAATGGAAATATTAATTCTATTCTTTTAGAATAAAAAAAAAAAAAAACATTTTTCCGTCACTGATCCAGTGTAATCTTTACTATGAAAGTTTCGCATCTTGAGACCAACAACGTCATTATACATTTGGATTTATAATTCTATTATGTTATCTGTCCTACTTTGTACTGTCATGTTTTTTTCTTTATGTACTGTGGTGTAAATGAATGTATTTTCTTTTTTTCTTTCTTATACGAAATTTGGCAAAATCACAAATTGAGCTTTTATCGCTATCTATTTAAGCCCTAAACTTTCGAATGTGAAGACACTCGTGGAGCTAGTTCTGATAAAACAGGATAAGATGGCGTAGTGACGATTAGTGTTCACAATGGTCTAAATCTCAATCAACAATTTCCGAACTTTTAAACGATTAAACGGTGTTTTCGTATAATTTCGTATAACGTTGTTGGTCGCAAGGTGCGGTTTATTTTCTTTTAAATCTTCTGTTTTACATGTTTTACTCAAGTTTTACAGAATTTGTTGTAGTAGCCCAACATTAAAATATTAGAACACAATACCAATAACAACGTCATAAAATCCATTCAACCCTTCATTACATCTATCTCAGAGAAACTGGTTGCACCCAGAAGTAGCAATAAAACTATCTTTATGCGTCCTGTTTGGAATGATTTCCGTCCAACTGAGTTTGATTGGACAAATTCATTTGGTAAGTCAGCATAGGTGTTAGAGCCATTTAATTATGGCTCAAATTATACCTTAATTATATTTTATTGAGGCTTTCTCTTGTATGATAAGATAAGTTGCTTCTTCAACAAAAGTGAATAAAATTGTGTGTACGGACAGCAAAATACTGGAATCTTTACCTACATCGGTTGTTGTTCTTCTTATTACAACTTTTCAGAACGACAATAAATTGTTATTATTAAATTTCAAATCACTCTTGACTGTATTTTCATATCCTGGACACTCCATAATTATAGTTTCGCATTATTATTCTATCTACATAGAAATATGACGTTTTGTGGATAAAAAAGAGTATATATTTTTACGATAATTTATTCAGTATGATGAGAAGTTTCCCTACGTGATCGAATCAGAAATGAGGAGATACGTAGGAGAACTAAAGTTACCGACATAGCTCTCAGAATCGCTAGACTTAAGTGGCAGTGGGCAGGGCACATAGCTCGTAGAACAGATGGCCGTTGGGGCAGTAAAGTTCTCGAATGGCGACCGCGCACCGGAAGGCGCAGTGTGGGCAGGCCCCCGACTCGGTGGACCGACGACCTGGTAAAGGTTGCAGGAAGCCGCTGGATGCGAGCAGCACAGGACCGGTCGGTGTGGAAATCCTTGGGGGAGGCCTTTGTCCAGCAGTGGACGTCTTTCGGCTGATAGATAGATATGATGAGAAGAAGCCACAGTTCATATAATATCCTAAATTAAATTTGTTACAGCCTCTATACAGGGTGTTAAAAAAAGCGCGTTTATAATTTTAAGTGGTTGCCCAGAATCAAGTATATTGAAAAGTTCCGCTCTTCAATTATTTTTTTCAGAATACTGAATCTCAATAGTGAATCAAGAATTTGAAATGGAAAACTGGAAATAAAGTTGTAGATCGAGTTTTTCAATATTTTTCCTGTATTTTAAACTTGATTCTGAGTAACCCCTTAAAATTTTAAACGCATTTTTTTAACAGCCTGTATAATGTAGGTATATTTCATTATTAATTATTTGTCGCTGATAGGTTGCGCTCATAGTAACTAATCTAGTTTAGTCAACGATTTAGGAGGCGATAAAGGTTAATAGGTTATACGTGGGAACGAAAAACGTACTAATGTTCGCAGACCAGTTTTTAATTACGAGTATCAGTTTCAAAATGAATATTCTTGCCATTTCAAAGGCAAATGACCTAGAATAGCTGTCGCAAAAGTGATTTTATTTTTCTAAAAACTAAATTAATGACAAATTTTAATTGCGTCCCATCGAATCAATAGGTTAATTGGTATATAATGAATTTGTCGCTATGCATAATCTGCATTTTAAAGATTATTTGATTATACTGCAAATAAAAAATGCTCCAATTTCCAAATATCAAAAATAATATGCACTGGATTTCACATTCAATAAATTATTTTAATCGCAGTTTCGGAAGTAACGGAACGTAACGTTGAACTGGAAGTTTACAATATCTTCTAACCGTCGCTATCTACTGAAGGTTTGATGTTATTACTACAGAGCGAGGAAACATACAAGTAACAGAGGTGCTTAAAATGTATGTAGGTTGAAAACTTGTTAAAAATGTTAAAAAATCCTCACAACTGCTGGAGCCTTACCTCGAAAAGTTAGGCCATACTCGATAAACGGGGGCAGCGATAGACATGGGGGGGGGCGATAAACATGTTCAGATTGGTGGAGACAATGGCCCACCCCAGTTTAAGAAAATTTAAAACCGCTCAAAAAATTTAAAACATCTGACACGGCTTAATAACTACCTATTATATATAAAGTGATGGCAACCGGCACCTACGGCTTGCCTTGCGCAATTCCAGATAAATGGCACAAAAAGTAAAGTCCATCCCTTTTGTCCGTGTCTGAGGTCACTTAACCTGCGTGATCTACGCGACCATGTAATGAGCTACCACCCCACTTCGAATTGTAGGTAAGTGACGTCATCGTCATCATGTAGTGTTGATTTCTGCAATTAAAAAAAAATAAAAAAGTTTTTACTACTGTGCTAAGCAATGCATAATGAATCAGTTAAAGGTTGCGTTCCAATCTCTCTCTGGTAAGTTTGTAGCTGAGGTAAGTAAGATAAAGTATGTCTCGTTGTTACTCGTCTATTTTAAAAACAGTTTCTACCACTTTGCGAACACCAACACCATCTTTCTTGTTAGTGTCAGGGCTGCTACTAAAACATTTCTCTTTAAGTTCGACATGTCGGGTGTCGGCTAAAAGAGACATATAGACGAGACGAGCTTCTTGGTTCTCACGTCTTTAAAGCGGTAACTAACACTAAGGGTAGCTTCAGATCGGAGCGTTTTAATTTATATTTTTTACAAATAAATATACAGGTGTCGTTTATTAATCGGAATTTAAAAAATGGCTGACCAACATATTAATTGTTTATTATTGATAGTTGCCGTTTGCAGTTAACTTTCTATACAAAATTCACAAGCTGACCGAGCTTGTGAATTTTGTATAGAAAGTTAACTGCGTGGGTTTCTTAAGAAAACCTTTCAGTTTCAAAAGTAGTATTTAACTTATTTCAGCCTGTGTACTGTAGGTAGATTATATTCATTTCGACATTTTAATTCATTCATTTCAAAATTCGAATTCTCCTCTATTTGTAATTATTTAAAAGAATTAGTGAGAATTCTTTCTGTTATAAGTAATTGTGACGCTTCTGTTGTGACGGGTACTTTCTCTAGCAGTTTTACATCAATGTGAAACAGTCCTTACTCAAAACTGGACCAGTGCGGCTCAGTCCGGTTCCTGTATCGGAGGCTGTTGTTGGAGCCAGCCCGGTGCGACAATGGGTATAATTGACGGGTAATCGCGATTGGCCGGCGACTAACGAAGTGACCGGTTAGGTAAGAGGATGCTCCGGTTTAGTGCATTGATAACGATGGGTTGGGAACTGTTACTTATAGATTTAGATGTCAAAAAACAGTATCCCGCATGTCCCTACATAAATTCACAGGCGGGTAATAATATAAACAATTTAAAAAACAGAGTAAAATTAATCGTATAAAAATCTGGGGATCAAAACTAGAATAACATCAAAATCTATCAAGCCGATATATATAAGGTGCTACTTTATTAGTGCCCGATATTTTAGTCAGTGCTTCTACTCCTGATTCTGATCAACTTTCCCCAAGAAACCCATAGTCAAATCGCAAAAAAATTTTTGGGCTCTTCATACTAATTTGGCCGCTCGGCTGATCGATTTGTATGAAGAGTCCAAAAATTTTTTTTCGATTTGACTATGGGTTTCTTGGGGAAAGTTGATCAGAATCAGGAGTAGAAGCACTGACTAAAATATCGGGCACTAATAAAGTAGCACCTTATATATATCTTCAGGTGGCAACAGTCTAACAATCAGACGGAATAGTAAACATTCAATTCATATACACTCGAAAAACATAACCCTCTACGTTGTCAGTCAAGTAAAAAATGTAATGTCTTAAGCATCTTTATTGGTGACAAAATTTAACAACACCCTAAAATTATAACAGATTTTGAAGATTTCGGCTATATCTGTACTGATATGATATTTCGGCTACATATAACTGACTCCCAAAACTTAAAATGTACTAGATTATTCGGGTGAACAATGTAAATCGCCCATAAAAAATACTGAATCGCACAGCAAAACAATACGAGTATATTTTAACATTTATAGGTTAGCTTAGATTTGTAAAGTATTTTTCTGATGTGTAAAGTAAAAATCGTCCAATCGTATGCGTACTTGACTGTTAATCTTGTGACAATATGACATATCATTTTATCGACAAGAAATGTCGTACTTAGTCAGTATGTGCGTCAACTTCGTGACCTGGAATCAGACAAGTTGCAATTCATACGCAAAGTCAACTGAAGCGAATTAATAGCACTAAGCCCTGTCTGTTTGGCTCTGTGTTTCTTCTAAGTGACCTTCCTGAAGTTCCTGACATCATTAAACTTCTTAGTCTTATTAAAAGGGTAATCGCCTTCTTATATTTTCCCTCATGGGCATTATACTCAATAAAAAAACATAAAAAAAGCTAACAGTGTTTATTTCTTAAATTGACTTTGAGGGACTATTTTTCACTTTTGCTTCTTATTCAACTCCTTCATGCATCCATCGCCTTACCAGCCATTCTGTATTTACTTCCTTAATAAAGCTACAATTCTACATGTTTAGTTTATGTACTTATTATTATAACAGACATAAAATCGGATTAAAAACCCGTGTTTTGATTTGGTTAAATTCGTCTTTTTTATGTCGTTGTTTATGTTGTTAAAAGTTTCGTTGAAGCAAAAGTCTGCCATGGAAAATTTCATGGAAAATAACTGAAGAAAAATAATAATAGAAGGTTATCGATGCGAATTTTCCTAAATTAAGAAAAGTGCAGGACACTTACGCAAACCTTATTACTTTACTCGTATAGTTACTTAGCATAATTACAAAGTAACATGGCTGCACGCTTTGCGATCGATTTCCAATCGCATTGCTGACTTGCGACCTCACACTGACCTGCGTAGGTAAATGACCGTAAATATAGTTATACTATATTTATAAGAAACTAAAACTTGTGGTTTCACTTCCTGTGGCGTCGGTTTTGTTTCAAAAAAATTCAGACACCGACTTTATGATAAAAAGAGAAATGAAGTTTCAGAAAAAAATATGAACTGAAAATATTGTGTACTGAACAGAAATAATTTCCTCGGAAAAAGAAAAAACCTAGAAGTTAACATTTTATACAATGCATCAATTTGGGTTTTTTGGTTTAGATAACGCAATCGAAATCAAGTATTAAAAATTAAGCTGTGACCACACAAACCCTCTTCACTTTCATGGAACGTATGAAGATATCATAGGCAATAACATATTAAAACTTCACTCTCTTCTAAGCTGAAGACGTATGACCTCAGCCCTAACGTCGTAAACAGGCGCAACCCATAAATATTTTAGTTTCAATACAAACCACTGCGGCTAGAAGCTCCTTTCATCTACAAATACGCTATATCACACAAACCAGAGACAAAGTGTAAGAAAACTCCAGGCTCAAGTAATGTCGAAACAGCGCCTGTGTAGCTGTATTCTATGTCCATACGGTGTGGATAATTGCCGGCTATTACACGTTGACAATAGAATTGGGAAGCACGCAGCCCCCGGTCCGTGAAATAGCAGACTTTTAAATACTTTCCATTGCGGAGATGCGTGCGATGTCGTGTGTACGGAGCACGGACAATGTTATTGACTCTAGTTAGTCGGCCGATGTTAGTGCAAGGGTAATTTCGATTTATGGACTGTTTCAACTGGAGATTTAGACGCATTTTGTCAAATTCTTAAAATGTCAGATTGACCCAAAACGCGTTCAATAGTGAATGATTATATTGAATTTGTATGTTGATATTTTACGTATATGTAAACAAAAATCTAAATAGTATAAGTTGAACTGAGTTACCTTAAACACTTCTCTTTTGTTTGAATTTGTAGTCTGAATTAAACAAATTTCATATGCTTAAAATCTTGTTAAAAGTATCCACGCATGGTAACTTTACCTATTTAATTTAAAAATTAAAACTGCAAGCTAAAAATGTACCACATTACTATTAATACATCAAGCCAGACAAACCTAGCGACACCTAGTACTCCAAAATCCACCAAGTACATACTACATAAAAAAATAACAATATACCCGAAAAACATTACCATTGCTTTTGCAACTTAGTAGTTACGCTTAAAACACTTTTAACTCTCTGGAAACTTTATGAATTGGACAAAATGCGCCTAAACACCTTGTTTCAAGAAATGCTACAGGAATTTTAGAAAGGAATCACAAAAACTGTCGATGTGTATGCTAATTTGCTTATATATATTGTAGAATTAAAATTTATTTCGCATAGTAGGCGGCGTTAGAAGTAGCGACGATTCAAACAGACAACTAATAAAAAAGGAGTAAGTATAATTAAAGGAAGTACAATTAGACATCAAATGCGACATATATACATTCACACACTGCTATCGCCTTCATGATCTTTATCAAATATTAACAGTGCACAGAGTTATTGTAGCATGCATATTGCATACTCGTATTTTCCCAATCACAAATACTGGATACATTTTTGATACCAGAACGCACCAAGAAGGGCACGTACGTAATACGCTACAATAATCACATAGGCCGTGACGCAAGCTTAATATTTCTCGCCATATTATCTGACAGCCATTTTTGGATCCCTTCAACCTTCGATCAACTGGATCAGGTTCATTTCCGCCGCTTACCAAGGTATCGCGGCTTTTAAGGGCCAGCAGGCAAAGGCAAAAACGTTTTGCAGCTCCAAGCGTCTGAAATAACAACTTTCACAAAAGGCTGAATTCATTTCCGAGTCCTTTTAGAGAGTAGTTGAGTAATTAATACCAAGTTTTGTCCTACTTATCTAGTCGCTAGTTGGCTACACCTGCAAATTTTACCGCAGTGTGGACCAAAATAGTATTGTGATCTGGCGGAATTCATAAAAGAGAGGCCTAGCACCTGCATAGTTAGAAAACTTTTTATAGATAATCTTCATGTTTATGTAATAGAGTTGTGATCATTTTATTACTGAAAATTTTGAATTGTTTGACTCAAATATTACCAGTAAAAAATTTAATTTCATCGTCATTAACATCAGCTAAAGACGTCTACTGCTGCACAAACACCACACTAAAGGATTTCCACACCGAACAGTCCAGTGGATTCCCGCAACCATATTCCCGCAATACAGGCCTCCCACTCGATAGACCGATGACTTCGAGAAGGTTGCATGAAAATGTTCACTTATCAGGTATTATTTTTATCAATATAAAAATTAAATAACACTTATTTGACTAAATATTTCAATTCAGGAAGTGCAAAAGACGGAACCCACAAGAAAAACCGGTGGGTTTACCCTTCGCCGCCACTGCCAGTTAACTTTCGCTCTGATTTTCGACCTTTTTAAATCACAGGGAACAGGCAATCTTTTGAGCACGATCTTTTTAACCGTAAACTTTAATTAACCACTGCAGTCATTGTTTGTCCGGTTCGTAAAATAAAAAAATAATGTATATATGTATATTGAACGCAAGAGTAGTCCGATTTGGTCGTCTGTCGACTCAAAATTGGAATAAAAGCTTTTAAGATGAGGTCAAAACAATAATCTTGTGAAATTTCGAGTAGAATTGTAATGTAAGTACCATGAAATGACAAGGTGTCAGGCTGTGTCATGTGTAAAAATCTTGATGAAAACAAATTCCATGGTCGATGGCTCAATTTGATATGGATGCGATTTATTCCAAATGGCAAGTGGCTATTTATAAGGCTTATAGTGGCCCGAAAGGTAAAATGAAAGGTCTCATACGTATCGCACTGTAATTAGCGCCTGATAACATGTCAATCTTCAGTCGTGGATTTGACTTTTAATGTTGAAATAATAATCCATGTAAATGCGCAAAATTATGTAGGTATCGAATATTAATTTTTATTTTATTTCTTGGTCCATTCCTTCTTCATTTCATTTAATTTAATGTTTTCTTAAAATCTTGTATAATTAACGCAAGGGCAAATTTTTGGAGGTTTTACAAGAACCGTGCCTTTATTATTAGGACTTTCATTTCACCGGAGATTAATACTGGTTTGTCTGGAATCACTAACACGGCCTACAATAGGTACATAAGATCCCTCTATGGGATAAGTCCGCCTTTGTATTTTATGTTTATTTTACTTTTCTATGTAACTGTGTTTAAGTACAATAAAGAATTTACAAATAAACATTTCTAGAAAACATTTTGTAGTTGGAAAACCTATAAACTTCTATATATTGAACCACTTTCAAATACCTAAAACCAATAACTCGTATCGAGAAGTGGTCAGAAATCCGTGCACTCAATATAACTACTATTTTTTGTGAACGAGGGAATTCGAGATGAAATAAGTAAAACGAAACAGAGCATGGTCGAATGACCACAGACACGCGATCGCTACACTATACCTTATTAGATACAGTATTGTGTGTCTCGGTGTTTTTATAATGTTTCCATCGAACAAGTTCAAAGAGCTTACTAGGAAATGGAGGTAAGAATTTGGCTATAGAAGAAAGTACAGTGTATGGGATAATTCGAAAAACTGTCACTTCTACTCATGAAACTGAACAAATCACCCAGAAATCGTAAATACTCAATTCGTTAAAAGTTTTTGAGCTTATCATATTAATAAAGTTAATCAGTTGATTTGTAACCTTAAAATCAGAAGTTTAAGTCTTTTTTGCGAATTGACTTTATATATAGGTTGCAGAAAGCTGTACGGATTCGAGTCTAGGTATTTTTTTAAGTAGGTGTATTAGAAAAACCTTATAGAAACATAAACGATAAACACATTTCCAATTGTTCTTCAACTTCTAAAACTGTATTTGGTAAAGCAGTTGTTTCTCGTAAATCATCGATACAGTGTTCAATAATACTTTATCACAGAATGCTATTATTGATTTCAAGTATAACTGGTAATTTTCTAATTACACTGCAAATAATTATCTGTCAACAGCAATTCAAAAGCAGTACTACAATTATCTATCAGAAATTGTGTATTGAATATTATCCCGTATCACAGTAACTACTAGTAAATTATTAGTCCTAGTTTAGAAGTTCTTATACTTTGTCCTACTATACAAACCCTCCCTGTGCATTTCATCTGTACAGTCAACTGTCAACAAAAATCGACAAGTGCACATCGTGACTTCGACACTTGTCTCGACCTCCACCTGTAACCGGAACGAATCCGATGAAAATCTCTTTTCACCGACAAAACATCAAAAAGTTTGGATTTCGGATCATCTGATGACGGGGCTCTTTCGTGATCTGACCGCATCGGAACGTGACCCGCACCTGTTCACTGGCTGAAAAGTGATGACAAAAAGTTGGATACAAAAAGTATTTATAGCTAGACGGTTAATTTTAATGGGTTTTTTCAAACAAACTTCAAATGATGGAGTCTTTTCTTCAGTGCAATATTATAATCAAAGTAAATGGTCGGAGAGTCGTGAGAACATGCCAATTTGTCAATTCCTTATTACAAAGATAAGTTTTTCGTCGACTATTGGAATAATTTATTTCGTTAAGAACACGTAGCGTACAACATAAATCAGATATGTAGCCTATATGTATCAATAGAAATTCAAACCATACTCTGTACGCGGGGAAAAATATTGTAATGTATTACTCCACGTATGGGACAGCTTTTTAATGATTTTTTTAAATAAAAAGAATCTGTAAAGATTATAATCACTACTCATAATTTCAATCCACTATTGCTTAATTATTCCCGAAAAAAATATGCCCGCTATATAAACTTTTCTGTTCATACGGAACAAAATTACTAGTGCTCGTGAAATGTTCTGAATAAGTTTTCAAATACTCATACGGCAACTAATTCAGCTTAGCAATATGTATACGAATACATTCTAGCGATAGCAACCACGCATCATCTATCGATTCCTCTATTTGATTTGCGACTGTAACCACCAAAACCTTCCTACCGACAATTTCCCTGAACAACCCATTCTCACCGGATTGTCACGTCGTCGTGTGGTCGCAGCCTTTCCGCGGTCTGAGTCAATCCTCGGTCGTGGTCGCGGACGACCGGCGATCGGGTCGCGGGCAGCCTCACCCGACGAGCGACCAGGCAGAACAGACTAAAAAGTAGCTAGGGATGGATTTGGGTAACATGTAGCCCCGGTAGGGTTGGGGGATCCACTAGTCTTGCGACGATTATTTGAACTTGGCAACAGTTTGTGGGAGATGATTTAACGTTCCCGGGATAATACATACATATAGATATTACAGGTCTTCACTCCAATGAAGGCATGATACAAAACAATCTTTAAATCAAATATTATGTGAAATTTATCCTACAAGAGTACGTTAGTATTTATTTACCCTTACCTAAAGGAACAATTATTCTATGTATATCAGAAAATAACATAAAATTTAAATTACATTTTTTGGGACCCCTCATAATATTTAGGACCCCTAAAGTTCTTACTTGACGATACTGTTTTCCCCTAACTACGTCCCTGCGCAACGTGATCTCGAATTACCCACTGCAGCTTCTCACTGGGTGTTTTTATTTTATTTTGTATCTTGAGACAGTTCATCAATTTTTTCAATCGGTTACCGACTTCCATTCAAAAACAAACCGATTAAAGTCAACTTGTCTCAGTGTTGACTATTTTTAGATCACAATGTATAAAATAAAAATCTACTATAATACAAATCCCATACGTATTTATAAATTTAATGTTTAATATTCGTTTTAGAGGAGTACTGATTACAACCTTTTGAGTAGTATATACATACGCACATTTAACAATTTGTCAAGTGGTGTCGATTCCCGACTTGTTTACGACTTAAGAGCGATTTAAGTTCAACTTAACGCTTAATGCTGAACTTAAATGAAGGTTAAAAGCCGTAACTAACTGATTAACAGAAAACATCGACAGATTTATTTATCTTATGAATACTTTTAAGTAGCGCGTTAAGAAAGTCCCTAATATAGCACAGAATACCATCGATTAAGATCCAATTAAGCCAAAACGAATTAACATTATTCTTCGAAATTTTCGTAAAACTTTGTGAAAAATCAAAAATGTTTTGTCAGTTTTTAAAGTTTTTAGGTTATAAGTAGTCATGTATATAAATATTTCCAGTTTGATATTATCACTTTTTATAAAACACTTAACTTTATAATTTTCTTGTGTACTAGAAGATTTTTGTCCTGTAATTGTATGAATTTTATTGTATGGTTCTAGATGAATCTCGCTTCAGACAATTCTGCCGTACGTAAGTAATCTCAATTATAAAATATCATTATTTTGTAATATTTTATTATTTAAACTCTCGTTTATGGAGACGCGGCGCGTTGCGCGGCGCGTCAGGCGGCGCGTCACGCGGTCAAATCAAACATATGGTAATCTATGAGAGCATTCATGAGCGCGCGTTGACACTTCTACATCAACGTTCTCATAGATTACCATATATTTGATTTGACCGCGCGACGCGCCGCCTGACGCGCCGCGCAACACGCCGCGTTTCCATAAACGAGGCCTTAAAATTAGTTTAAGTTGCAGAGAACGTAAATCGTACAGTTACTTAGTAGAATTTAACAATTCGCTTTAGTGTAATTTTATTAGAATTGATCGCGTCATTTTATGGAATTATATTTATGAGTTTATATTGGCATCTTGAAGCCTACAGAAAACCGTCCTCCAATTCCTCAACCCACAAATTTAAAACATTCAACGCTTTAACAGAACATAATGAAAGAATTTAATACATTACTATGGATGCGACACCCAAATCGTAAACACCACACAGACCTGTAATATATTCAACTTTAATTTAAAGCCAATTATATGAGTGCAGTATTTCACGTAACGTTATACGGACGGATGTGCGCTTGCGCATGCGTGCTCGGAATATGACTTCAAGCTCGAGGTCACAGGTTCGGTGAGGTGCCTCTGTTCTATGGGTTAGTTACGAACGTCGTAGTGTAAAATATGTACATACATATACTAATGAAGCTTCATTTCATAGTTAGTTCTTTAGACAGAATGAAATAAAATATCTATAAGCGAATTAAATAGAGGTTAAGGGGCAGAATAGATAAGTTTGTTTAATAGAGAAAAGAAGAAGATGAGAACTGTTTTTGTGTTTATCATTAGTACCGTATTTCTCAAACGGGTAGACTGATTTAAATGCGTTTTTTTTTTCAAAGCCGACAAGCAATGATAAGTATTAAGAACTTATTACTTAAGCAAGTTAATCAAATTAACGCATAAAATATATTTTAATCACTTGGAAAATAAATCGTATCTGACATTTTGCACTCCAAAATAAATCCAGACTTAAGGCCTACGCAAAGAAACAGACATTAATAACAATGTATACATACAGACGAAAAACATTACATTCCTTTTGGGCCGATAGGATAAAAACAGTAGCCATCATTAATTTAATGACTCTCTATTTTCAAACCCGACAGTTCTGTTGATCTGTCTGATTCGAGAATGTGGACCCATTAGTACGCTGCTAAGCAAGTCAATTGATCCCATTAAAATTAATTTAATGGTATCACCTTGCAAGGTCAATGGTTTTCTGCAGCGAGAAATTGAAAATTTAAGTATAACATTTTCATTTTTAAGGTTCCTCTGAAGAAACCTGATAAAAATATTCTGCTCGCCAGTCCGTCCATCATAGACGGTCACAGCAACCAAAATTTTTGACAGAACTGCATGAAATTTGAAGAACTGCATGTTTGGCTCAACAATATTACTCGTAGTTCGAATATATGTACCTAATCTGAATTCGAAAGATGGTGTGAAAATATTATTTAGAGATATCTCTGTTATAAGTAAAGTAGGTTGAAAAGTGTTTTTTGAGTTTCCTCTCTAGTATATAGTAGTGGTGGGAATCGTTGAATGAAAAAGATATTTTTTTAATTTTTCAGGTGTACTGTTAAAGAGATTTGACATCTAATGCACATGTTAACTGTGTATTATAAGTAAGTATTTCAACACGATACTATTTTATCTGGAGTACCCCCTACCACTTCGCGCAGAGGCAAATAGGCAGAGTAACAAATACTTATTTAAAAAATAATAATCGTTTAACTCCGGAACCCCACAATATGTCTGGTTTGACTCGCGCTTCGCCGTTTTTTTTTCTAACTGTATTCAAATTAAATAGTCTGGATTTAGATAATTTCGTATCACTCGACCAATAAGCTAATTTATCTGTAATTTTGGCAGTTTGTATTAATTAACGTTTCAGTTCATATTGCAGTAGTCAATTATATGTTCTATTGGACCAATAATTTGGATATATAGGGTGTAATAAATAAGGTGTAGGTTCTAAATATGATATATGTACTGAACAGCTTTTGTTCTAGGACTTTGATTGAATCACAAAAATATTTTTGGACTCTCTGTACAAAATTGGACAAACTAGCTCTTATGATTCTTAATAAGTAGGTACCTGTCGTTACAAGGAGTCAAAATACCATAATATAATTAAATTTTTATTTAATTACATACAGTATAGTATTTATAATCTTGTTCATTTTGCAGTAAATACTGACGGTATTCTCATTTTGGATTCGATCACGTAAAACAACTTTTTCCGGTTCAGATAATTAAAAACCAAGGGATTTTTTGAGTTTGGGGGGGAGGGGGTTCTGAATGTGGATTATTCTAAACCCAACAAACGAAAACGTTACACTAGGTCCATCATAGAATTAAAATATTATGTTAGATATTAGGCATAAATTTGGCAAAATATAAGTCCTTTTTATAAAAAAGTTGTTTAAAATAATCTTCCAAACGAAACCATGTATTCGCTAGTTTTTATATTTTAATATATTATTTAATATATTGTCGAGTAAAACCAGTGAGCTGCGGTCGTAAGTCAACACCGCGCGGTTTGAACCCGCGACCGAATGTATCGATGACCTGGTATATCTACTCCTGTGCCAACGGTCATCCTAGATCTACGTATATGTCGATGGGAGAAAACGAAAACGCTGTAAGTAACAATATTCCACCTTTGCACTAACAGCGTTCTCGTTTTCTCCCATCGATGTGCACATGTTGTTCAATTTCAGTTCAGTAATTTGGTTCTATTAGTTATTCTGATGATGGAACCAGGAGGTGAATAGTGGAACTCTTCAATGGTTTCTAGTAAACCCCTCAAGTTTGGGATAATTTGGTTTATTTTGACGATTCAAATACATTATAAACTACATGTACATCATCATCTTTCCTGCCCTGTTCCCAATCATTAAACTAAGTATTATATTTACAAAAATGGTTATTGCCTATAAAATATCGTGACATTAAATTAGTTTAACTGCCTGACGTTACTGTTTAATATACTTAGATAAAAATCTATGATTATTCATCAGTAGATTACATTAATGTACTTACGTAGAATGTGTTTCTTGATAATTTTTTACGGTTCACTGCTACCGTACTGACAGAAACCAATCAGAGCATAGTTCAAGGTAGTTACTTATAGTGAAACTCGATTCGATCTTGCCTTGTTTGTTTGTTGTATTGGCACACGGAACGTGCTTCCAAATGGTCATACTTTGGCCACTAGTGGAGTATCAGCGATTTGTATCATTTGTGTTGCAAATTGTGATAATAGATATTGCCAAGGGCCTTGAATTGATGATAAAAGAATTATCTTCAAAATGTGGTAAAAATATAATAATGTACTGGCTTATTTTATACAAGCTTTTGGCCGTGGCTCCGCCCGCATGAATATCGTTGTAATGATGGAATAGCTTTTTCCAGATCTCCCTTAAACTGTTTTGTACTATGTTGTTTCTCAGCCTTCACTTTATACACACAGATAGACTATTTATACTGAAACTAATTAACCGCTGCTATTGGGAATGGTAACGTTTTTTCGATCCTAAGGGAACCAAAGTTTTTTATTTGATACTTTCGTACATGTAAATATTTTCATATTTAAACCAGTAGCGCAGGGAAAATGTAATGGGCTGAAAAAATAAATAATCTATACACGGTGTAAAACCGCATTACGACTACCTAATAGCCTAAGCGAATTACTATTGCTCATCTTAGAAAGAGTTAGTAGCGATTTTCGCAACATGAAAAATCACTGAAATAAAATATCAATAAAATAAAGAAACAAACTGATTACCAACTCTGACAGCAACTCGAATCGTCGGCTGCCAGCATATTTCAGGTCGGCTTGACCCCTCGGCGCTGCGTAGCATTCTCTATCGTATGTTCCTCTTTTCACCATCCTTCTACGCGACAAAATTTTCATCCCCATCACTTAGATGGTTGGCAGTCCACAAATGTGCATTTCACTACAAACTTTGTGCCTCGCACAACCAAACTGTGGAGTGAAATGTCGCCAGCGGTATTTCCGGACCGATACGACATTCAAACATTCCAGAAAAGAGCGTACTCCCATTTCAAAGGCCGGCAACGTACTTGAGACGTGTAAAAAGGTTTTCTTTAAATCCCATCTCTATCAACAAGAAGTAAAACTTGTACATTACTTATTAACATATTACCTACCTATAAATGCATGAACTCAGAACAACAGAACATTATTCATATCTTTAGTAAGTAGTTGCGTTGTCCGTCTCACATCACAAGTCACAGCCCACTCGCATCCCAACCAGGATCTTCCTGACCCAGCATTGTCCACCAATATTAATATTAACAAGAGGTAAGACATTAGGGTTGGCAAAAAAATTACACATGGAGACCTGTATTTTTTTTCAGTAAAAATATATAATGCACCGCACGTTTCCTTGAAGAAGTACAATCGTGTGATATTTTAAGCCAGCGTTATAGTAATGAATAAATTCCTCAAGCCACTTTCAACCCGATATTTTTTCTGAGTTCATACAGTCACAGTTAGGAAAACGAAGTCTAAAGACATCTAAGCTTTGTTGTTAAGTACTGAAAAGGTACCTGACTAGCTGACTAGTAAGATTTGCAAGATTAGGACTGAAAAAGGGATAAAAACGTATAGGAGATGAAAAATCGGCCCCAGTTTTTCATTAAGTGTTGTAGCATCATCTATAAAGTATTTAGATTTTAATTATTTCCTGTAGCTTGGTAGCACTGGGGCGCCCGAAGATGGCTAATATATGGTATGATATATAATATACGTATATGAATGCGTATTAAGGACACGTAAGAACACCGTCTACATAATAATACTGAATGGCGGCAGATGGACGTGCTTTCAGCTCATCGCGATTAGCGGTGAGGTAAGCTTGACTTGACGCTGCTTTTCAAAATCAGTGTCCAGCTAAATCATTCCGTCGAGTGGGTCCAATGTTGCACCTTTTCATCGCATCGGAACATCGTTAGTGGCAGCCCTATCAAGGTGTTGTAGGTGACACGCATGTCAACCCCACAACAGCCACGCACGACGCGCGGCGCACGGTCACTTCCGCCTCGGCGCGTGTTAGCCATTGTAATGGCTGCCTTGCGACCTCTAGTGTTTGACATGGCGTTTGAGATAAGTCGTTTATTTTGTATGGGTATGTACTACATGGTTTGGTTTCTCAAGGTAGTTTATTAGTTAGAAAAGTTTATTTAGAAAATTAAATAGTTTTATTGAGTTGGAAAAGGTTAGAATTTTACTTTTGATTATTTTATCTGCGCACAGTCATCAACAACAGTACAGGTGACATGCGTTTGTCAAACAGCTTAATAAAACAAGCTTATTATGATAGTGAAGAAATTCTTTGTTTTGTCACCTTTAGAAATGAAATAGGTAATTGATTCGTATATATTTATATAATATTTTTAAATCTCGACACAAAATGTATGTAATCTCGACCTATGTATGTATGTCTGTGTGTGACATCATAATTCCCCAAATGAATGTATCCCATTTCGAAGACATATTCATTGAGGTGATTCTAAAGTAATCTGTTATTGGCCATACATTTTGACTTTGTACATTTACTTAAGTTATTTTAAAAACGCTGTTGATTACCTTTAAATAAATAAATAAATTCTAAAGCAAGTTACCGCGTCCGTGGTCCAGTAGCTAGTCCGCTCACTTCACATCAGGAGGTCGCGGGTTCGAAGTCCAACTTTGTAGGATTCGGTTTGGTTGGTGGTAGGACATTTTCTGAGTCCGCTTGCCTAGCTACCACCATCTTATCTAAGTCTTGTCGCCAAACATCAATGTTAATAGTAATAGCATTGATATGTTTTGGCATGGAGATAGGATGGTAAGCCCGTTTCTATCTTCAGCATCATCAACGCTTAAAATCGGTTCAGTGGTTTCAGGTTCTACGCTTGGAAGTGATATTTTTTTATTAACACCTGTATTTTATAAAATGGAGTTTACAAACAAACTTACAGAATTGGGCGAAAATTCTGATTTCCATGATACCAACCTAAATCGTTCCCACTGCAGGGGCACGGGTCTCTTCCCATACCTCGGGAAGGTTAGGCCATACTCCATACACGGGGGCAAGTCCTGATTACCATAATTGAAGATAACTGTTTTTCTATTTGGTGATACAGTTATTACTTTTTAATCTCCAGTTTTTGTCCTATTTCAAGTCGAAGTAAATATCTTCGTACGATCGGTTCACCATTCATAGAACAAACTTATTGCGTGTACAGTGTACAATAACCTATTGACCGCCACTTATTATACAAAGTAGCTTTTCAATTATAAACCAATAATGTATCGATAATGATGGCCGTTCACACGGTGGGCCTCATCATGCGACACGTTATGTGGGGGTCATTTGCAACTAGAGCTAATATCCGGTTCTTAGTTGCAACGAATACCAGAAGTTAAAAAAAATATTTGCGGATCTACAAACGGTAGCGTTTCTTTCCTACAAGAAAACACGAAGAAAAAAGATATGCTTGCACCCAGCATGTAAGCTACGTTTATTTTTGTTCTTAAGTCAGAAAATATAGCCGACGAAGAAGAAAATGAGCAATCCTATGTAAACAGAGTTCAATCGTCATATTTTTTAATTAATTTTTAATTAACATTTTACGTGAAAAATCTTATCGAAAACGCTTTTCAGTCAATCATCATTGACAAACAAAGATGATATTTTCATCGGTGCACGTTGCCACTCAATTCCAATCACGGAGCTGGATACAACGAGCCAGTCAGCTCCGTAACGTTTCAAGACCAATTATTAGTAATTACACGGGTAATTTGTAGCCGTGACGTAAAGAGTCGCTACTTTACCGTCACTTAATATTCATATTTATAACTTTTTACTGTGTCATATGGTATTGGAAAAATTGAACGAGAAGTAATTGTGTACAAAGCGTTTGGTGGAACAATCACAAACATCTATTCATTCACCTTATAATTTGACGGTGATGTGGAATTTTTAAAATAATAACACAAAGAAACATGTCTGTCTACCCCTATAAAGACCAAACCATATTATTTTTTCGTTCTGTCCGCGCAACACTCAAAATCGCGGTCATACTGGTATGAGCATAATTTTGCACAATTATTTAACGTAACTCGGTGTAGCATCCTAGACACTTTTTCCGGAAAAGATAAGAGTTCCCAGAGGATGGTAGAACACTCAATATTCAAAAGCTAAAGCAAATGAATCCCGATGGTAAGTGAAGAAACTGCATTTATTCAAAAGTTCAACAGATTAAAAGTGTCGAATGACATCTGTCATAGGACATCATCATCTTAATCCTAGAATTGAGCGAATGCCGAGGAAATTCAGAAACCCCATAGTTCTTTCTATGGTTATATTATTGAGTGCTATTTCGTGGTGTACGTATATAAGAATACAATGGAATGAGAAATAAAATTTAATGAAAATATTTTATTCGAAGTACATAGGTATCAGTGTACACTTTTCGAACTTCATTTTTATATCTACCTAATACGAGGTTACTACCACTCGGAACTCCTATACCAGCCGTTTCAGGAAGTTTTTGCGGAGTGCGAAGAAACAACGGCTCCAAATAAACTCCCTCCAACACATTTTTTTATACATCTCCACAGAGATACAGGTGTATTGGGTATATACTGAAACTCCTTGGAAGAAAATGGGAAAATGTGCACTGAATTTTTCAAAATTTAAACAGTTGAGTTACCTGTTACATATTTCAATTATATAGGGTGCTACTTTATTAGTGCCCGATATTTTAGTTAGTGCTTCTACTCCTGATTCTGATCAACTTTCCCAAGGAACTTATAGTCAAATCGCAAAAAAATTTTTGGACTCTTCATACAAATCGATCATCCGAGCGGCCAAATTAGTATGAAGAGTCCAAAAATTTTTTTTCGATTTGACTATGGGTTTCTTGGGGAAAGTTGATCAGAATCAGGAGTAGGAGCACTGACTAAAATATCGGGCACTAATAAAGTAGCACCTTATAGTTTTAGTACAGTTAACTAAAATATAATCATCCCAGTAGGATACAATTATTGACCATGAACAATATTTGAAATATTTAAGTTTCTGGCGCATTATGTCCGATTTGCAAATTACCTACAAAGTTAAAATATAATAATTTGACTGAAATATCATATCCTAAATTTAAAAAGGTAGCTTTTGATTTTTTACACAACAAAATATTAGAATAGAATAAAATAATAAAAAAAAAAGATAAAAAGAAGATAAGATAAGATATTATAAGATAAGATAAGATAATAAGATATTTGATATTATAAGATATTTATAAGATATAAATTAGTGTTATTCCTGTTTCTTGGATAATATTAAATAGGTATCAATAACGTATTTTCAAAACATCTGATAGCCAGATGATGGACAGAACAGCGATCCTAGTCCACATGTGATTCTCTGATCCAGTAAATGTTCCAAATACGAGCTCTATATTTTTATTAATAAATGAGTGTATTCTACTTCATTCTATGTACATATCTATTATAACGAGTATTTTATATTTCAGTAATAGCAAAGGGCAGAAATTGTGATTATAATATATGATAATATAGATGGTCTATAGTCCTGGGCAGAGAGAGACTATAGATTTTTAAGGCGATATAGTAGGTAGGTACTGTTTGGGTCTGATACTTGCAGAATAACATCAAGCCTTGTCACACAACTTGGCGTACCTACTTCAAAATAAACTTGAACTACCGACCTAATTTGCGCAACAAACAATATAGGCATAGACTACCTAACATAAAAATAACTTAGGGTTAATTAATCTTTTAGGTCAAAGATTAGGACATGACTTCTATACAATTTTGTTAATTCATTGGAACGGAACTAGGTACTTACTATTTACATAAAGTTAAGCCAAAAAGCAACGCTTTAACGCGTCTTTTACCTAATTCCAGTGCTAGTTTAATAACTTAATAATTAAATTTTGGACAAATTGAAATTAAATTAAATTCAAATATAAATAAACAGTTCTTTACAAATTATGCTACTATATAAATTGTTTGATTTGCGAATACAAAGCTTATTGTGACTTGGACCGAATTCGTGCTCCATTTAACAAAACAAAAACTTACCTTTTAAATATTCTAAAAAGTATTCGTCTGCTCCCGGTATATTCCTCAGCTTGACTGTTTTAGTGACGATTCGTGTAAATGCAGTCACTTCCTAATCACGCTCGAGCACTGTCCATAACACTGTCTTATCAATCACAACCCAACAAGATAAAAACCTTAAGAAGCAAAAAAAACAACAGTTTTTCACGTCGACTTTTCAACAGTTTTCCACAGCTAGCACTGCTATTTTTTTTGTTGTTTCTATAACCAGGATACGTTATCGCAAAAAGTCAGTCGCAGTTATCACAATTGGCATTCAGAGCACACGTGGGCCGAGCTAGCGCGGGCGCAGCACAACGAGCGCGTTCAAGCGACCTCAGCGCGGCAAACAAACGCCCCGACTGAACCACACTGACTCACAGCGCACTCACACACCCGCAAAACAGGTGAAAACGACCTGAACTCCTGTGTAACCTCCACAGGTGAACTACACGTGTGTGAGTGAACTATTTTGTTCGTGTTGAGCAGATTTATTGCGGGCGAGGCTGTGTGCGTGGCGACCACAGGTGATCTCTTTTGCATTGGCACGTATTACGCGGTCACATGTCGCCTGCGTGTGCGCCTGCGCTGCCGCCTACCTGTTGTGCCCCCGCAACCTGACGTTTTGCTCCTTTTGGGGTACGGTACGGAAATGTATTATAAGTATCTTATAAGAAACTCTCTCCGCTTCGATTTGTTATAGTTATATTATAACTAATGTACCTACTTAGGAAACTATAAACATATTTTTTTCAGCTAGTTGTTTGTTATAAATAAGTGCTGCTTTTTGTCGATTAGGCTGAATTGACCTCAATCGACATTCAAGTTGTTTAATGTAACTAAATTCATGTCTACAAACACAAAAATACAAACATTACAAGTTAAATTTACGAATTTAAATTAGAAGCATTATCTTATCACTATCAGGAAAAACTTCCGGCATTTTCCACGTTTTTAAAGTTAGCGTTATACGGCATGTTTGTACGTAAAATCGTGCGTAATATGGCGTTATGCACTTATTAAACTTTGTATAGTCTAAGGTCACGGGTATTTAGCGCTCATGCCATAAGTTAACATCTCGTGTCACCTTGACGTAAGTGAAGACATTGTCATTTTACAAATAATAAGTATGAAAATATGAAAATTCTTAACCGACAATAGAATTCTGTTTCCAATTGAATCTTGTTTTGAACCGTGCAAAATTCATAGTCAGGCTTCTTATACACAGCCAGTTAAGACCTTTTATGAAAAATTGATCCTTGAAATAGCCACATCTCAACACTATTTTTCTTACGAACAATAACAGTCTGAATCACAAAGATATTGAGTAGACTTTTCAATGCTCTCTTTAATGGAAATACACCATTTAGTCGTACCGACTTGTGGATCGTGACGGATCTATTTGTATTGTAATTTGCACCTAATCAGATGTAAAACTAGATTGATTATCGGCTATAGCGAGTGTCGGAGTTGACTGAAGTTCTTTTGTTACCTTTCGATGGTTTTTGAGACAATGGTGGACCATTGTCGTCGAGGTCCCGAACTATTGTTTGGGATGCTTGGATACTTGTCACTTGTCGCCTTTGACAGTGATAAAGGCTGTGTAGGTATCGGGTTGCATAACAAGGTTACATGAATGACACAGTGTCACCTTTAGGTAGTAAAGTGATATAATTACGGGAACGGGTGTAACAAAATATATGTAGAACTCATTAACTGGAGCTTGGGAAACATCTTTTGTTCTAGGATCACATAATTTTGGACAATTTGTATAAAATTGTTCAGTATGACAAGAAGGATTTTCAGTTTACAAATCATCATTCTCCTGCCCTTATCCCAATCATTTGGGGTCGGCGCAAAATGTTTTCTTCTTCCATCTTATTCCATTCAGTTTACAAATCTTATATTTAATTTATTACCGTATATGCTGTTTTTTTTAATTATACAAAGATTTGTGCGTTAAATAGGGGATAAAAGTTTAAATGGAAGTTCGTCATATTTTGAGTAAGAAGATATTTTTGTTTTTTATTTGGCGATAATTCTTGTTTCAAAATGAACCCATATTAAAGCAATGGACGTTTCCTATAAAACCTCCCGTGAACTTCTATGGCTCGCGCAATACCTAAGTACCCTTAACAAATTCATGAATGACATCCAATCCAAAGAAAAATAGAGAACTTTTAAGATATGTAATGCATTCTGTTACAGTTATTCTTGTGTTTTCTTATAGTGGTTAGGTACTTAAAATAAACATATGAAGCCTGTGAATATCAAACAGCCGTCCAAATCATCAACCTATTTCAACTAACAAACCTTTATAGCAAAATTAATTGAAAATAGCTCTAGATTTACACTTCTGTTTTCTAAATAAACAAAAAGATATATTACACTCTAAAATTATACAGCTCTGCTGTACCAGGTCAGATGCAGTTAGTCAGAATGCAAAATACCTACCTATACGATTTGCATAATTTCCTTATTTGCGAAAAATGTATTTATTTTTATTTGTATGTATTATCTGTATTGAATTATTTATTTATATTCGGTCGAACTATCAAAAACCTGCATTTCTATGAAAATGCGTTTTTCACTTAGTTTCTATATCTGATGCACTTCCGCATCATGTAGTAGCACTTTACTTATTTAATAACTAAGGGTTAAATGGGTCGTCATCGTCATCCAGATATTTCACATGCAAAGAATACTGGTAACCGTAAACGTTTTTGGAAATAAAAATACTTTTTTTCTTTTTAATAAGATTTTTCATACGAATTAATCAGTAGCGACACTAATCCCCTACGCACACCTACACACCGTATATTCGTATACAAACTAAAAACGTTAATTACATAAATAAAAAAAAATATTTTGATTTTATTTTACAATTCATTTGCATGATCCCGACGTACGTAGAAGTCAGAAGTGCTATCCGTGTAATGATTATAGTACAACTTTAAACTTAACTCAGTAAAAAAAAATTCGTTACTTAGTACTTCCTATGTAGTTTCCGGGCATTTTGCCCCCACGACAATTTGCGACAGCACCACTGCATCCTTATTAAGGCCGTTTCATAACCCCGGCAGCTTCGCCTCGCCAGCCACAGCATTTACACGCATTTCAATTAGCTAACAAGTAGAATAACATGCAATAACTATTGCCTTTGCGCAGAATATGGCGCAGCTATAGTCGGGAGCTACGAAAGCCTGTGTATAGCTCAGTTTCTAATGAAGTAAAACATGATACAAGAGAGGCGAAAATGTAGTTAAATAGACAAGTGTATGTCTACTGTCGAATAAATGAAAGTTCCAACTTCCTATGCTATCTGTTTTGTCTGCAAAAATATTATTTTTAACCTTTGCGTGACTGGATCGTTTAGTGACTGTGAAAGTTCATAGAGTATTGATTATTTTCTTTTGGACAATTTGTGATGTAAAATCGTTACCATAATGTATAAATGTGATTGTAAGTAAGTACGAATTAGTTGAGAACTACTAAAACCTCTCTTGAAATTTTTTTTCATGAATCGCTCTAGTCATGTTCATTTTTTCACAAAACAATAAATACCTTTATACCTTTATAAATCTCCATAAACAAATCACACACATATTATTCCAATCCAATTCCACACTAGGATAACAACATATAGCAGAGAAAAGAGAAATTCACCTTAAACGTCTAATAGATATAGATACACCAAGAAACCAAACAAATCTATCCATCACACAAACAGTTGCCTTTTGAGTTAGAATCGAACCCACGACCTTTGGATCAGTAAATTAAAACAATAAATAAATTTAATCGAATAAATACTAAGGACAAAACCAAACGCTCAGATAATTAATAAAGCACTATTTTATACCTCCGTAACTCAAACAAGGATTCAGGTTTTAATTTATTCTGGTTTGCAATTAAGGGCATGTTCCCACTGCGGCACAAAGGTACAATGGGCTGCGAGGGCGACGACAACGCGACGATATTGTGCGCACACGCAACGGGGGCTATCTCCATCGAACCTGCTCTGTCTGATAGCGGGGTTGTATAATGGGATCGTTTATATTATTAAAGTTGTCGTGTGAATTTGGCTTCAGTCATAATTTAAGTTTTATTCTTCTACTTCGGACCAGGGATTCGACTTCATTCAGCAATAACAGGTAACGGTATACGTTACTCTTTACTCTTAATTTAGAACTCACTTTAAAAATACATACCTAGGTTTAAGGGTCATGCAGGCAATGCTGTTAAAAGTAGGATTGTTATTGAAATCCTAGAAAATTACAATGAATTCTTTCAAAAACGATTAATTAAAATGTGTGAAATAGTTAATCTTATTTATATTAAGTTCTATAAAAATGTTGTAGTAGTACACCGCTAAACTCCACGCAAAAAAGATCCAACAAAAGCAACTGAAGCTGGCTCTTAACATGTGAAACTGAGCAACTTTCTCCTAGAAACCCATATGTGGTCTAGTTTAAATATTGTAGTTTCAATTAAATTTATTGTTTATTTCAGAGATTATTGGAAGCTCGTCATATTTTTCAAGAGGCTCTCTCATTTCAACTGTGCTTGTCTACCTAGTAAGTGAGGTGGTATTATCTATCTACCTATTTTTAAAGATAAGATCACAAAGACATGAAAACTACATAGTTCCATTTACGTAGGGATCTCATGCTATAGTAAAAACGAAGATTATCTGTTTGTTTATTTAGCTTTCAATTTTGGTCAAGATACGGATGGTTAAGGGGAGCGATGATGTCTCTTACGTTATACTCGTGATAGGGTACCTATTTATTATATTTTTCGATCCCTTCACATTTTTTTGAATGGTATGAAACTAAATATTTGTATAACTATAATCAGGTTTGTTTATCCAAATTATGTAAGCATGTAACACTTTTATTTAAAAAAAAAATTTTGGAAGAAGTTTTTTTGGACCTGATCGAAGTTTCTTCTTTCTCCACAAACGTATCCTATAAACGTTGATTACAAGTTTCAAGTGGTAATAAAGCTTAAGTCTTACAGATTTCATGATGCACTTTGTTATATCATTTTTTCCGAGTAATACAAGGAAGACAAAAATACAAACAAGGATAATATTCCTTACATAAAACGCCACCCGAGCGAGTGCACAGGCGAGCGCTAGTTGGCTATAAATCTGGGTATACGTATCATCAGAGCCTTCCTGCTGAAGATTTACTGGTAGCCAGATAGAGGGCAATCTGTGGCGATGAGCGGCGGCGCCGGCGCAGCTCACTGGGTACAAGTTACGCGTTATACAGAATGTTTTTTTTTCCTGAGATTTTCCTGTCAAATATTTAGGCTCATCAATTTACGAGAGCACACCCTTATAAAAAATATGTTTTTTGGAGTTCCTTTACAAAGTTGGCGCCTATTAATCGAATTGTTTTTTACCCGACCGCTCAAGCGAGGTAATGTTTTTTGAGTGTATCAACGTATATATTATATGAACATATTATTGTGTATGTGTGTGCGTCTCCATTTGATAGCTACCGCCTGTAGCTAAAATAGCTAGATCTATATTGTGAACTGTGAGGGTTGTTGAATTCTTCTCGTTCCCCAGACTTAAATGACATATTCTATTTATAGTACGTTTTTTAAAGTATTAACTTTGTCTATCTAGATGCTAAACTTCAAAAGACATTTGCTAATTTCCCATGTATCAAGAGCCGCTCTGTCTTACTAAAGTCAGAGACAAGTTATATTTTTCTCTGCTAAAGTACAAACAAAAACTGCAAAACGTCGCCAACAGCACAATAATTTCCCATGAAACTGTAGAAAATGCTAATGAACCCTAACAATGTTTATGCGCGCTTAAACATAACGGCCGGCATAAACCAATGTCATAATAACGTTTTCGACTTTATAAATGTGACAAAGTATCACTTGAAATAAATTGAGTCGGCCGACTGATCGATTTATCGAGTTGCCGTTAATTTAGCTCTGTTTGTGGGACTTGAACACGAATGCGAAACAAAACAGAGGCTGGCGACGAAAGGATGTAAGTGACAATAGACATGGAATTAACTTTTAGGCCTAGTCAAAATGTTTTATTAAAATATAAGTAGGTACTTGTTGAAAGTATTTCATTAATTGACTCGGTGGCTAAGTGGTTAGCGATCCTGACCTCTGATCCGAGAGTCGTGGGTTCGATCCCCACACAGGGCAAACTTTTCTGTGATGAGCAGAATTGTTTGCTCTGAGTCTGGGTGTATAATATCTATATATGTATGTATTTAAATGTATTTGTGTAAGTATATCAGTCTCTGGTTCCCAAGATACAGGGAATCCTAGTTTGGGGCCAGATGACCGTGTGTGATTTGTCCTGGATATTATTATTATTATATTATTAATTAGGACTATTCAGAGTGTTGATTTGTACATTTCCTAATATAATATAATGACGGACATGCTTTGTTTGACAATTCCACAAAAAAATATCCAAGTGGTACTTAGGGTCTTTGTAGTAGGTAGAAAAAAATATGACGATTAAAAAGAATATGTAAATTGAATTTCTTCGTTTAACCGAGAATAATAATTAATATTTATAATGCACACTAAGGACAAACGCATATTTGGAATAAACGTTCCCGGAAACCAAAGCCTTTGACCTTCACTCCAAACTCCCTTGTAATTTTCAACAATACCGTTAACACGTAAAGTATTTGCTCTCGTTATAACAACTCGCTACATAAAACGGACCGGTTTGACGCTAAAGCAATAAAGTCTTATACGGCGTATTGTTGAAGGCAGTTAAGTCCTTTTTGTTAGAGAAGTCCGGTCGGAGAGCGAAGGTCGTTGAAGGTTGCGCGCTTTTCCGCGATCTACGGCTCTAGATTAAACAAGATGGCGGGTGTGGCGCGTGCGCAGACCTGAAGCTAAAATGCCGCTAAAAGTAAGCTAATGCAATTCAAAAATTTAAAATTTAAACATGTTTCTACAGTATGTATATAGATTTACTTGTTAATTAATCAAGGTTATTTAAAAAAAAAGTTGATTCTGGCCCAAAATAAAACTTACATTTACATAAGTGTTGCTAGTTTTATCTATATTATAACTATTTCTGTGTCGATAATGCTGTTTCTATCTAAAACGCAAAAGTTATCTATCACACTTTGTCTGTGATAGACTGTGACGGTTATAAAGTTACGTACCGTCACAGATTTTATAATGTATCGTTAACCTTTAAAGTTACGTAGCGAAAACAAGCTGCTACGCGCTACACGGCGAAGTCAACATTGAAATTGTGACAAAAACACTTTTTTATTATGTGATAGATGGCAAACGAGCAGACGGAACACCGCCGCCCATAGATACCCGCAACACCAGAGGCGTCACAAGTGCGTTGCCGACCTTTGAAATGGGATGGGATTAATCATTATTAATATCCTCTCTACTGCTTCCATAAATTAAACATACAAGAGATAAAACAGAACAAATTAATTCAAATTGTGTATCATATTATTGCGTTAATGACACAAGCGTCATTTTAGCGGCCCAGCTTTGCTCCTAGCCTAGTAATAAATGCGCTTTTAATGCCTCGATACCGGCGCACGAGCCTCTCTAGGATACTGTTATTAATTTTGTATACTTTACATCCATTCAGTTTCACTCGCTGTTGTATTGTTATTGCTGTTTTTAATGTAAACTGTTGGTGGTTACTTTTTAAAGTAATTTAATATTTGTGTTTCGGATTTACGGTTTAAATGAAATTAATATATTTATGCGAAGTGGAGTACTTACTTTTAGAAAACATTTGTTTATAATATACATACGACGAAGTTTCCGATGGCATGACGGATCTATTTTCGAACTAAATTATATGTTAAATACTTGGACATGATGGATATGAAAGAGAAAAATCGTACAAATATTAAGAAGGATGTCAAATAAAAGCGAAAGTGAAAATCAAGTAAACTAACCAATTCAATGTAAAAATGAAAAACCTTAAAGAAATAAAGGTATATTTTGCCCATGACAATAAGAGTTTAACAACAATCTAAAGACACCTCGCTTTCCAAAATCTACAGAAAAACCAAACAAGCAGATAAACCTACTATGCACTCAAAAAATATAATATTACACTCTTTTCATACCAGTCGGGTAACAGTACATATAAATATCTCCTCATAAATCTCTTGTTACATTAACTTCTCAAGTAAAGTACATCACATCACAAGTGATCCAAAAAACTTTTATTTCGTCATCGATGCCTCAATACGATCTGCATAATGACAATGCGCCGGAGTCGTGTTTTGTCAACTGAGCGCGTGTTATTTGCGCATGGCATTGCATCACAGATCGCTCAGCTATAGTCATAGTTGTTAAGTATGACACCATCGAATCTGGGTCGTCTTGTAAAACACGTACGTAACATTAAAAAAAAAACAAATTTGAAATTAGCTATCGTACAAACTATTCAGTTTTTTTATTCAAAATTAATTAATAAGAATGGAATCGATAAAAAACGAACGAAATTATAGTGCAAACTTTTTATATTAGTATTTTTTATTCAAAATCAGTTATTGATGGAGTAGAGTTTTAAATCAAGCTTGTAGAAGTTGACACAATTAAAAAAGCCACCCCCACTGTACACATCGGATAACTTCAAAAACACAGCCAACAAAGAAACCAGCTGTCAGTGCATGAATGAAATTCAAAAATCGGCATTTATTAATAGTAGTCGTAGGGTGAAGTGAGTATTTGAAATTCCTGCAGTAGTGAAAAAAGGGAAAAGCGCATTAAATCTTTTTGGGAACTATGATGACACAGGCTGACATACATAGACTGACTCTCAAAGGCTTCGACCGCACAACACACTCCTCTTTTGAGTTTGTATTATAAAAAAGAAGGTTCATATCCGAATTACCACCGCACTTACCACCTTATCGGCAACGGCATCTTTAATGTGAAATAAAAATAAACGTAATTGTCAACTCAAACTCAGAATGTATTTTATTTCAGTAGATGCTTTACACATCTTTAAAGTCATCCTATTTTCTAACCATAAGAAAGTTGTTTTTACCGGACGGTAACTGGGGCTTTTACCCATCATACTGAAAAACTTTTGTGCTACGACTTTGTTGAAATTGCAAAGATTTTTTGTACTCTTCATGCAACATCTATGGATTGATTAAAAACCAACACATACAAACAATACTGATAATAAATAGATTAAAACGTTAGAATAGATTTAGACGAGCATAATGAATAATATATTAAATAAAATACAGAAAAACTAAATAAAATTAGATCACCCTGCCTGTGCAAGACCGACCCATCTCACCACGATAACCGGTCACAGACACTGAAATTGGCTAAAATTTGAAAAATCTCCTATCATTCACGAGGCTTACTCCGAACATATGACAAAAAAATTACCCGGATGGGTTTGACTGTTAGTGGAATTTATCTCGACCGTTTCCGTGCTTCGCAAGTTACGTTAAGCCATTGGTGCCGGCTTCTATCACTAGATAGCAGTCATTAAGCCATTTCGGAGGCCTTATAGGCGGCTTGAAAACTTCTGACACTGGGGTTTGGCCACTAGCCCCACAACCTCCACCAATCCGGACTTGGCCCCCGTGTGTGGAGTAAGGCCTCACCTTCCCGAAGTAAGGGAAAAGACCCGTGCCCCTGCAGTGGGGACGATATGGGTTGTTAACGATGAGAAGAAAATCACCTTTGTATTTACAGAACAAATCTTTGACCACGGCAATTGGTGGCACACGACGGAAATGTGATCGATCTAGCTCCAGGCCAATGTTTTCCAGTGGGTTTTTATCCACAATTGATAAGTCCTTGGCAATATCACACTTATATGCAAAATCACTTGTCACGGCAGGAGGCTCATTACTTCCGTATTACAGGTAGGATAACATTTAAAATAAAGGGAACTCCATACTCGTAATTGGCACTAACTCAAGTTTAAAACTCAAGAATAAACATGAAAAACAAAACAAACATAAAAAAAATGTTAAATAAACACGTTTGATACTAATAACTGGAATTGGAATTTGAACCTAACAATACATAAAATTACAACTCGACTGCGTAAATGTATCATATGTCAATCTGGGGATCAAGACGAATCCAAACATACCTCGCACCTTAAAATCCATCAAGTCATTTGGCTACAGCTCGTAACAATGAACCACACATAGGAACAAACAACATTACCCTCATATTGGGAAATCTGGTAAAAACTACGTCAAAACCGTTTGTGGTAAAAATACTACTACTTGTCCTTCTTCTTATCGTGTGGCATATTTAACCATACTATCACAAATATAGACGGCAGTTGCTTGGTGAAAATACATTTTGATACTTTGAAACGAATATACCACCTACCTATTGGAGATAACTAGATTTTTTAATTGCTAAAACGTGAAAACATATTTCGATGCTTATGTATTAAATATAAGGTGCTACTTTATTAGTGCCCGATATTTTAGTCAGTGCTTCTACTCCTGATTCTGATCAACTTTCCCCAAGAAACCCATAGTCAAATCGAAAAAAAATTTTTGGACTCTTCATACAAATCGATCAGCCGAGCGGCCAAATTAGTATGAAGAGCCCAAAAATTTTTTTGCGATTTGACTATGGGTTCCTTGAGGAAAGTTGATCAGAATCAGGAGTAGGAGCACTGACTAAAATATCGGGCACTAATAAAGTAGCACCTTATATATCGGGAAGTGTTAACATTGTTATCCTGTATGCAACTACTGAATGGTAAGACCTTAGTTACAGTTTATCGATAAATCAGTGGCGGGCAACCGTGGCCGGTCGTCAAGCGATCGCAATTATCGATAGCACAGCACTAATTCTCATACTAAGTACAGACTATCGACTATCGATGCTCTGCGCACATGATGGTGGGAACGATTTTGTAATGGTTGTGCACAAGGCGTTAGAAAACGACGCGCTGGAAATACTGGTGTAACCAAAAAGTGTAGCATTACTTTAAACTAAGTGTAGGAACTGTGTGTTCCCACTCTTCAGAGGAAAAGGGAGGTACCTCCGCCAGGCGAGGTGGTATGCCTGGGGACCAGCCGTGGTCCGACCACTGATGGTTAGAAGTTGTATATGTAGTTAATCCAAAGAAACTTTCAATAGCGCGTTCTAGATTTAGTTCGTGGCGGTGCGATAGATGTCGCCACATAAGCTTCTACACCAAAGTTTCTTCAAA